>WEIV01005658.1:28173-127097 GCA_013390005.1 Calyptomena viridis | reverse complement strand
CGCTGGCTGTATCGCCGCCCGCCCCGGGACCGACGATGCGTGCTGTGGCTCTGATCGCAGCACTGGCCGTGCTGGCAGGTGCGTGCGGGGACGGGACGGGGGGATATCGCGCCTGAGGGGAGCCCACCCTCGCGCCTCAGGGAGGAGCTCGCGCCTGAGGAGGTCTCGCGCGCGGCGGCGGCCGTTGGCGGGAAGGCGCTGGGGCGAGTGAGGGACCCTGAGGGGTCTTGCCAGGCGGGCGCTCCTTTGCCCCCTGCCCACGGCGCCGTTTCCCTCCCTCACAGCGAGCCGTCCGGCCTCCGGGTCCTCGCCCAACGCCACGGAGCCGCAGAGGCATGGGGAGCGGGAGCCCGAGGGCCGCCAGGGCGAGCCAGTGCCGAGTCCTGATTACGAGGAGGATGAGGAGTACGAGGAAGCGCTGCCCGTCCACCAGTACATCGTGGACGACTTGATCCGAGGTGAGCCGGCGGTGCCGGGGCTGAGGTCTTGCAACTTCTGAGCCCCAACTCATGCCGTATTTCTTTTGTAAAGGCTGCTGTGCTTAGCTTGTGGAACGTGGAGAAAAAGTGTTCTTGTGCTTGAAACTGCTGCTTTAGAAATAGCTGTTGGGTGAGAACTTAGCATGAGTGTGCCCAGGGTGTGTGGATACTCCAGGCTAGCTGATAGCTTTCTGAGTGTAGCTTTATCTCCTGGTAAACCTTACAGAAGGGCTGTGGCAGGGGGTAGTGACCACCTGCTTAGCATGGAAGCATCAGTGGCATTTATAAGTGCTGTTTGGTATCACCTAAAGGCTTGATTTACATCAGGATGTCTGTCTCACTCCAAGAATTTTCTGGATGTTTTCTCATGGTGACTTATTTGGGTTGAGTGAACTGAAATTTCCTGGGAAAGCAGACACTTAAACCCCTTATGTTGCTGCAGAAAAGTTTGTTAAGCAGCTTTAGGGTAATGTGTCACTATCAATAGCTGTTGTGTGTCTCACTTGTTGAGCTGTGAGAAGATCTGAGTAGCCCAAGTGGCTGTGGGTATGGGAGGATTTTGTTGGTTCTGGGCTAAGTGCAACTGCAGTACAAGCCAGGTATCTACAAGTGATTTGAACCTCAGTGGGTGTGAGTAGGCTCATCCTGTTGCCTCCAGGGTGAATCTGACTACTGTTTTTCTTGTGGGAATACCCTGAGATATAAATGAGACTAAAGGACCTCTTAGAGGAGCAGGGCCTGTGCTGCAGATGGTCAGCTGAGAGAACCTGTAGAATTTGGTGAAGTTTTTTCCATGAAGACCTCCAAGGGAAATAGGCTTGTCAATGTTATCAAGCAGTTTAGCCTGTAAAACTACAGGCTTGGGTGACTTAAGTGTTGTTTAACTGCACAGAAACCAGACTCGTTACTGAAGGTGGTTGGTTTGTAGACCTGCTCTTCTGCTTGGCATGAGGTTTATCTGTGGAGCCTCCAAGCTCTTATGATTCAGCTTGGGATGGCTTTCCTGGCTGTACAACTTGCAGACAAGCATACAGAGATCAAGCTGACAAGCTGAGCCTGGGAGAGGGAGGAAAGGAAGCAGCCTTAATCATGAAAGTGCAAACCTAAAGATCAAGTTGCATGGGACAGAACAGAGGCCTCAGCTGTCAGGAGTGAGCTCACACTTCCAGGGACAGGAAACCTTGCTGCAGGAACAGTGTTCCTCGTTTACATATTAATATAGCTTATACCATTTTAATCAGACTTCTGGTTGCTGAAGGCATTTTTGCTTTTAAGTAACTTCAAGCCAGGCTTGTTGCTTTAGAAGTTAAAATGATCAGCTGTCTAGACAACAGTGAACTACACCTTGTTCCTTTGTGTGGGCTCTCAGCACCAGAAATACAGGGTTAGGAAGTAGTTAGATCCAGTTGTGCCCTATTGTGGTGATTGCCTGTATGCATAGTGCTCTGGGTAAAACATTAATCATCCAAAAAATTTTCATTAGGTCTGCAAAGCACCAAAGTGAAATGGAAGCGTGTTGTAAATAGCTCTGCTGTTTCTTAAGATCTATTTAAACTCTCCTGGGTAACTGTTACTCGGGAGTATCAGCTTGTTGCACTGAGAAGACTTGTGCGATGGGTAGCAGTGAAGGGGTGGGTTCTTGAAAAAACATTCTTTGCCAACTTACTGTAAAATGCTGCTATTGAACTTTGCTGCATGGGGCAGCTCTAGAGTTTCTGATCTGTAGTCAGTGGCTGGCTTGTTCTCCTCAGCAAAAGGAAGATGGTTGCCCTTGCTTAAATCCAAGGGCTGCTAAGTTACCAGAACTTTAAACCACACTCTTCTAGAGGTTTGTCTTAATTGAGATAATGAGGGGCAGCAGTAAGCAGCAGAACAAATAACCTGACTCCCATGGACTCCCTTGGCTTCACTCCTTCCCTGTGCTCGGCATCTCTCACAAAGTAGGAGAATTGGAAAGGAACTCTCCTGCTGAGGACAGCACTGCAAGTTGTTTAGGAGAAACAAGTATGGTAACCGGGATAGCAAGCTGTCTTGCCTCGGCAAGTGCCCAGGACTTTCTAGTGAGTTACAATGCCTTTCATCACTGATGCAAATGGGGAGTTTAGAGTGATGGAGGCTATTAGCCTTGTATCCGAGTTGGGATAAAACTAGTGGCTCAGCATCAGCTCCATGTTCTTCACAGGCCTTTCCTTGAACCTGTGCAGTTGCACTCAAGTATCTTGTGCTGTGAAATGCTGCAGTCCTTCATCTCTGCTGTTCTTCACCTGCAGTGGCTATGAGCTCATCTGCCCCTACTGCTTCTGGTCTGCGTGGCACAGGACTTAAGGCTGGCAGAGCTGTGCTTCAGTGAGCTGCTGAGCTTGCTGCCTTTGTGCTGGTTGTGAGATGCCCACGTGCATGCTCACTTGCATCCCATGCTTTCTGGTCACAGATGCTCCTGCAGTGAGCATTCCCCTTCCTCTCACTAAATTCTCTAATTCATTTTTTTCGGGATCGTGCTTTTTAGCACCTGTATACCAAGTCATCATGTCCTTTTTCAGTTGAACCTGTCGTTAAACCCAAGCCAGCAAAGAGAGGGGGAGAGAAGAATGCTGGCAAATCAAGAAGGAAGAAAAATAAAGGGAAAAACAAGAAGAAAGGGACTCCTTGTGAAATGGAATACAAAAACTTTTGCATCCATGGAGAATGCGTATATCTAGAACATCTCCAGATGGTGACCTGCAAGTAAGTTACTTGTACCTTATGAGTTAGGTGTGATTGCCATAAGCTGGTGGCATACGAGGGCTCAGAGGAAAAATCAGTGTCAAGTTGGCATAGATCCATCTCCTGCTGTATTTTGACTGAGAATCTTTCTGCCATGTAAATTAAGTGATGATGGAATCTGAGATGCATAACAAGCCACTGAACTCATCAGTTGGTCATAAACTCAAACCAAAAGAATGAAAAGGCGTGTCTTTCTGGAACATCACACCCAAACTAATCTCAACTTGTTGAAATGCTGACAAACCTTGTGCTAGAGCAGTGACTGCCTTTCATGAACATGCTCTGAAGTGAGCATCTTGAGATTCATGGGAAACTCAGAAGATGTCTAAGTTGGGTTTGAATGTGTGTGGGTGTCCTTGGCTTCAGACAGCACAAGAGCTGATAAGAACTTGTGTTAATATTTACTTGCAGGTGTCATCAGGATTTTTTTGGTGAGCGCTGTGGTGAACAGTTCATGAAGACTCAAAGGAAGAATGATGTGGCAGACTACTCCAAGACTGTGTTGGTAGTGGTAGCTGTTCTGCTTTCAAGCATCAGCTTCATTACTGTACTTATCATTGTGATAGTGCAGTAAGTATTATCCTGTTTGGTGTCTATCTGCCTTAAGTGTGAGTGGGGCCTGTGCCCAAAAACCTTGAAATGTGCATGGCTCATCTGCATTACCTGTGTGAAAACCATCCAAAATGGTTGAATTATCCCACCTTGGATATATCTGGAGGGTAGAAGCAAGGTGTGTGCCCCCTATATTGTAAACCAAGATCCTTTCTGCTTTTGCAACAACCAGAATAGTTTAGAGTGCTGCAGAACTCCAGCAGGAAGCCGAGGAGGAGCGTTAATGCTGACACAGCAGTGCCTTCCCTAATCCTTATGGAGAAGCCTGCAAGCAGCAATGTGACAGCCTTATGCATGGCTATTATCCAACAGCTGGGTACCCAGCTGGAGGGAAGGAAATGGTACACTGAGGGTCCATTTGTTAACAGAGGTTGCTGGGCTTCAGTACTTAAATCTGGGGGGAAAGCAAATGGAGAGACAAATGCTGTTAGTCTCAAATTCTGCTTGCTGTTTAGAGGAAGGGAACTATTCCAGCCAAACTAGCTACTGACAGATCAGTGTGGTGAGTCATCAGAATATAAGGTCCTCTGAATAAATTGAAAGAGCTTTTCTGGGTATGTGTTTCAAGCTATATATCAAACGGAGTATTGGAGCAGTCCTCCAGTTCTGCTCCAGCACTGGGGCTTTAGGATGTTTTATAAACTCAGAGGTTCAGTCTAATTTTAGATCTTGATGAGGTACATCAACTGAATTGGGTACGTGCTGTACCCTTTCCTGCAGTTCAGGAAACAAGGTGTGTGTTTGTCATTTCACTGTTGCTTCATATTTAGCTCTGAACTTGAGGAATGATGGGATAAACACTTGTTTTCTGAACACTGCCTCATTCCTTGCTGCTAGGAGAGACAACTAGTTCTGTATTGCTCTAAGAGCAAATGATCACTGGTAGCTTTTGGGGTGCATTTACTGCATGTTCTGAACCCTCACAAGCTGGGAACATGCTAATATGTACCCTCATCCAAAGAAGCTACTTGGAATAGTCACTGGAAAACATGGGAGAAATTGAGGGGGAAAATCAGTAAGGAGCTTCCTTATTATGTGTTCAAGAGGCGGAGACTTGACTTGAAGTCCACAGGACTCTTCAGTGGGGAGGAGGAAGGCAGTCTGGTCTCTGTTGCTGTTTTCTAAAGCCACCAGGAAATCTATCGCTCAGAAAGTCTCCTCGTGCTTTGCTCAGTCCCAGCAATAAATTCTCTTCATCTTGCTCCCTAATCTGGCTTAAGCCAAGATACCCTGTCTCTGTGAGGCAGAACTGCCAGTATCTAGCTTGGGGGCTCTTTGATTTTATCATCTGATACTGTTTGATGCTGAATGCTTAAAAACTGTCTTGCTTGAAACTCTCTGGTGCCAAGGAGTTGCTTCAGGATCCAAAGAACATGAGTAAATGCTGCAGAGAATGTGGAGGCTGGTGACAACAGGATATAAGTCAGGGTTCAAAACGATCTCTAACATGCCATAATTCTGCAGGGTCAGGAAAAAGTGTCCTCAGTATGAAGAGAAAGAAGAAAGGAAAAAACTTCGACAAGAAAACAGAAACAGCCATGTTGGTGTGTAAATGGGGAGAAAGCAGGTATGAATGCCGACTTTAAAAGCCTTTCGATCCTTCCATGCTGCAATTAGCTGTATGAGAATTGCATGCTTGCTTTGCAAAGCTAATGTTTGCTTTTAACACTCCAAGTGCCTTGAAACATATAGGTTACATGTGAACAGCTGCCTTGATCTTCTGGTTTCTCAAAACCACCTGGGTTTTATAAGTTGTTTAACAGCTCTTTTAAATTTCTGGCTGCTGTCTTAAAGACCTAGTGAGGATAGGAAGCTGTACTGAAATAGGTGGAGCTAAGAAGAGAAAGTTCTGAATATCTGAGCAGAGACAGATTTAGTGTGAGTGTTAGACTTCCATCATGGAAGATGCTGCCACAGCTGAGCGAGATACCACCACTGAGAAGAGAAGTACTGAGCATTTTCATGTCTTCTGTGCAAGAAGAGTTTCAGAAAGGTTCTGGTGATAGAAGCTATAGACCAAGACAAAGCTGCCAGTTCTGTGAGCAACACAGATGGCCTCTTAGTCAAGTTTTCATACTCTGGTAGCAACTGAGGCCTAATATTCCTTGGCCTATGTGGATTGCTTCTGGGAGTGATACAGTAGATTTTAATGACTGGGCAAGTTGGTCTCTTCTGACTCAAAGTATACAGCAGACTCAAGGACCCTTATTGAATAGGGGTTACACTACAAGCCGAAGGAGGAAACCATAAAAGGTAGTTCTGAGAAGTTCTGGCAGCGCTGTGAAGCTTTGCTTTGCCACATGTCAGCTATAGACATTTTTCAGCCTTTCTGGTGACAGTTGGAGGGTTTTGCTCAAAGCTTACTTGAAGCTGAAGAGTATATGGCAGAGTATACTCAGATGTGTGCACATCTTTAACCTACCTGCCTAGCATGTGGGTTTGCCACGGTTCTAGCACAGAGTGCTCATGTCTTGGGTGGTCATTAATGTGCCTGGTCTACCCCTTACAGAACAATTCTGAAGTGGCCATTGCCAAGCTGCAGGGTACCTCTGGCTGCCTGACACATCCACCTGGACACTGGGCTGGAGCTGTTGCCACTAAGCTGTGACTCATCAAGACAGAGGCTGCTGCAAGGAGATGTCAACAGGCCACTTGCTGCTGAATTGCTTGCTGGGGAGGACAGTTACTGCTGCAACTTGGCACAACGATGTGAAAGGAGCTGGCACTGTGGGGGACAGGACCTGCTGTCAAGACCTGCTAGAGACTACTGATACTGAGCCCTCTATCTGTGCTGGAGCTCCAGTCTCTGCTGTTGTGTGGATGGCCTTTGTTCTCTTAGCAAGTCTTCTTTGGCAGCTCTAGCTCTAAGGGAGAGAGCCTGTTGATGCTTTCAGGAATGAATGGAGGGGAGAACTTCCTTCTATCAAAGTGAAAAAGGGAAGAGGTTGGGATGACTTCTCTCCCTCGACCTCAGTGGATGAAAACTCTAATTCTCTTGTCACTGTGCTCCCTGTTGACTTCTAAGAGCTTCATCTCTAGCTGTAACTTGCAGGGTGTTGGTGACAGATCTTTGTCAGGCACACCTGGGTTCTGTTACTATATGTGTGGAAGTAACCTCTGAGTTCTGTAGGACTCGTTGTGTCAGTGGAGCTATCCATTTATGTGTGTGCTAGCCAGAGTTAAAATTAGCCTCCTCAGGATGCTGAGACAGTAAATGCAAGACCTGAAGCTTTGCATCTGAAGGACAAGATCCATGTTCAAACCAGCTGATAAGCTTGCACCCATAGTTCTAAACACAAAGCTACTTCTGTTACCCAGATACTTATTGCTGCTTTAAGCAGTGCTTAAAGTATAAAATGTTTCACATCAGGTCCTGTCACTTGAACTCGACCAAGAACCTGTTCCTTTGAAGAATTAAATTCAGGCACTAGCACTCTGCAAGCAGTGGTCTCTTGTGCTTTACCTTCTGTGCAAAGAACTCATCTTACCTCAATCTTTTTTCTAACACAAGTGTCCTTGGTTTCTTAACTGCCCATGCAGTCTTGAGCACAGAGTATTATTTGAGTTCAGTTTCTTCTTGGAAGAGTGATAGTGTTCTGTATAAACAGAGCAGAATTCTTCTGGTAGCAGAGAAACACCATTAATGTCAAGTCATATCTGTAAATGTGTAAATATTTATTACTGTATTTAATATTTAATGTTTCCATAACAAACTTATTTATTTTATAATTAAACTTTTTACATAACCTAATCATGGTAAGATTTTTTCTTGCTCTCCTGAGTACATGTAAACACTTGAAATTAGAGCTTGGTTTCTCCTCAAAGCAGGAATTTCAATGCTTAGGAGCACAAAGTATGACTGGGAAGAGCTACAGACATATGTCAAGTATAAGTGCTTTTACAAGAGTGTAAGTTGTAAATGAAGTGTAAAAATGCAAGCACCTGTTTTGGTAGGAAGTCCATTTCATTCAACTACAAAGAGATCTTCTACTTGCTGGAATAGGGAGAGGCTGAGCAAGCCTTCTCACTAGAAACAAAATCTCAAACTGAAGTTTGAGCCAATAGGTAGCCTTTGCACCTGACTCAGGAGCTTGAATATTGGATGGGGAGACTCTTTCATCACTGTGGTCAGAGAGTATTTGGACAGCAGCTTGAAACTTGGTCTTAAATAAATGAGGAAAAGGAGCATAGCCTCAGGCTAGTGACTCCCTAAGCAGAAAGGGAGCCTTGGCGTCTGCAGTCTGCTTTGATTTTTCTTCCCCAATAGTTATTAATCCAACTCTGTGATAATGTTCCCTCTAAACACTTCTAGGAGTGAGCTGGGGTCTAAGTTCAGAGTTGCTTGAAAAAAATTTGTCAAGGAGAAGAGTTTGGCTTTAAACCCATTTTGAAAAAAGGAGAGGGAGAAGTTTGTTTTGAGGCCCTTTTTTTCATAAGCATCTTCAAGAGGTGGTGCTGGCTGTGGCTTAACTTGAAGCAGAGCTGAGAGGAAAAAAAATGCAATTAGTTTTAGTTAGTACCCAGGTTGTGTATCCAGTGTAAGTCTAGAGCTTAGTCCTGTCTGGAGTTTGTTGAGATGCCTTGGCCTTGCTGTCCTGAGCTGGCCAAGGAGTTCCCAGGCTGAGGGCAGCTTATATGATATGTAGCAGAGGTACAGGTAAATGTATTGCAACATCTCTGAGGAAGATTGCGATACTTCATTCCAGGGAACTTGCTTCATTACCAAAGTAAATAGCACTTCTCTAAGCGGCTTTTCCACAGACATTTGCTGTTAGGGCTCTGGCAAGAAAAACTGTTTCTGTCACTCCTGCCAAGGTTTTTGCTTTGGAGTAAACAAGCTTGATCTCAGTGATAACCAAGCAATGGCCTAGTGAGAGTGGGGATGGATTACAACTCCCTTTTGAAAGCCACTAGATTCTTTTTCCAGAGACATCTTGTGTTTTGGGGGAAGTATCAGGTTTTCTACCTGTTAGGCTAAACCAATGCTAGCATAGGAAATGGAGCTGTTCTCCCTCCCTAGCTTGCTAGCTAGACAGGAGTGAATCTGTGAGTGTAACTTGTCAATTCCATCTGTTGTGTACCTCTAATACTCTGATTACTGAGCAGACTGGAGGGTATCCTCCAAAAATAAGCAGCTGGGAACTGGAGAGGCAACAGTGAAGGGCAGACTTCATAGAAGACTTGCTCTTCTCTAGGAATTTGTGTTGCAGCCAGGTCTTCTGAGAGGTAGTACAGCCAGCCACTCCTGGCTGCAGAGGAGACTTTTGCTCTGGGTCAGTCACATCCAGTGTTGTTATAATGCTTGCTAGCAGAGCTTTTCTGTGCCTGAGTGATGAAGCTGTCTTGTGCTGGGTAGGGAACTGCCCATGTTCCCTGTGGTGGCTTGCTGGGTAGTTTAAAACGTTTTCTATGTTCACTGTGTATGAGAGAATTCAGGGCAAGTCTCCCTGTCCAGGAATGGCATAGATGACTTTAAATTCAGAACTGATGTATGTAAAAGGCAGTGGAGATTCTTTTCATTGTGTTTTAATCAATTACAAGTTCTAGCAAGCTGTAATGTATTTTTTCTACTTGAACTATGGCCCTGGCTAATAATAGCTTGCTACCAGCTTCCTAATACAAGTGTGATGTACAAGCACCATCCAGACCTATAGTGTCCAGTGTATTGGTTGTTTAAAAAAACCCACAACAGATGGGTGGAACTGTATGTCTGGAAGTCTCTTGCTGTCCAAGGATGCTGTGCTTGTGTGACAAGCAAATCTGATCTGCTGCAGGGCAAGGCCAAAGATAATTTTTACTGTTGATTCTGCACAGCCAGGTCTGCTCTTCAGGATATATGTTATCTGGCTTTTGAGCTTCTCCCCTCACCACGGACTTACCTTAGTTTCACTGAGCATGCCTGGGTTTCTGGTCCCACAACTTATTAATAAGTTGTGCCTCCAGATTTTTCTTGATCTTCCATTGGCAATGTTCCTTTCACAGGAGAGCATCTGTGTTCTTGTCACTTGTCACAGCTGAGACCTGGAGGAGGAACCTGATGATCTCGCACAATTCTCTGCACAGAGGAGTGTTTTGGAAAGGTATTTTCAATATGCAAAACAGTGTCCAAGACAACATGCAAAACATGATGGTCATGTCTGCTCGCACAATTCCTTCTTCTTTCCTGAGTGTTTTATTCTCCATGACTATTGCAGAAAGAATGATAGCTCATGACTGTGTTGTTCACTGTTGTGTATTTATGGAGCTTTTTAGTGTTTTGCAGTTGTGTATGATCAGAATAGCTTCCTGTCTTCTTTGGGTAGACTTGTCTTCCCTTCTCCCACTATGCTCTTGTTCCCTCCAAGCTGTAGCAGATGTTACTTTGAGTTTAATTTTCTTTTCCTTGGTAAATCCAGGTATATGTGGACATCTGTTAAGGTGTTTGTACTGACTGGCCACAAGTAGATGTGCAGCAGTTTGCCTCATCTGCCTCCGAGTTGTTGGATGCCATTTCCAATAACTGGTGTAAAGGCTTGAGTTGTTAAAACACCTTTGGCGTCTTTTATAGCAGTATACTGACCTGGCCTGTTAGTGCTGTTAATACCTTAGCAAACTACCTCAGATGAGCAGGCACATCTGAAGGCAAGGTTGTGAACTGGGACACATGCTTCCCTCTTCTTGAAGAGGTTTTCTCGATGCCCTTCGCTTCAGAGAACAATCCTGCATCCAGCTGGCTCTTGCGGCATTCTCTTGCATAGGAAGCCATGACTTCACATCCTTGGTGACAGCTGAAAGCAGGGAAGGAGAAAGGGCTCCTTGTCGCTGTTGCTGTTGAACTCTGTTCACATGAGAGAAATCAGTGGACAAAAGGGTCAGACAGCAAACCTGGATTCCTTCTCATTTTGTGAACAAAGCTGTGCATACCTATCATTCCTCTGCTGGTTACACCTTCCATGAGCCAGTAATCCTTGTTTGCTGCAGGTCTGGCTTTGCCTATTACTTGGGAGTTGCTCAGCTGAGACAGCTACACCTGTGAATGTCAGAGGGAAACAGCTTTCTGTGGATCTAGGCCCAAAGCCAAGGAAGCAGGATTTGTGCCTTTCTCAACCAAAGTAGACCTCTGAGTTGGCACAGGTAGAGAAATACTTTTAAAATACATTTTCCTAGTAAAGATAGTAGTGGTTTTAATTGAGAAAGAAAATCTTTTCATTCGTAGGCTTTTTGTGTCAGAAAGATGTAGCGTTCTGCATATGACTTGGAAAAATGGCCAATTCTCAGATTTAACACTTTTGACTGAAATAATACAGCCAATTTTCTTTGCGGTTTGGGGCAAAAAGCTAAATAGTCTGAGAATCTGATCTAAACCAGCATTTCCAATGTGTCTTAACCTAGATGTCATGCCCTCATTCCAACACTATTCAGATAACATCGTCATCGCTTCTAACTGCCTTTGGGTTCCTGCCTATTGACATTTTGGTCCAGACCTTGGAAAATAGCTTCCTTTTTTGGGTGTGATTTGTCTTATACAGCTGGCAATGAATTTGTATTTGGGCACAGACAGCAGTTACATGATGAATTAACTCATGGGTGATGCTTGAAACCTGCTTATCCAGAGATAAGGAAGTACATGTTTTATCATCAGTTACATTCTTTTTACTTAGGAAAGGAAATCTCTTCAGCACTGCAGATAAACAGTTAATAAAACAGTGGAAATAGAAACTACTTTTATATGATTAAAGTGATGAATGTATTTGAAGATGTGTCTATTAGAGCATCCACAGCTCCTCTCAGTGCAGGGTCTTAACATCTCAAAAATCTCAGAATGTACAATGTCTGTCAGATCTGCCTTCCTCTCCTGACATCGTTGCTGGGATGGTAGTGTGAATTGTTGGTGACTGATCAAGAGCTGAGCCTAGTAGCTGTCCCCAGTGTTCCCACAAGACTTCCCTTTGTCTTGCATTGTTTGGCCTCACATTCTAAGTAGTGTGATTTACGTTCAGAAATTAGTAAAGGTACAAATGCAGGTAGAAAGAATTCCAAATGAAACTTCCAAGTGTAATTTAGGTAGACACAGTTAGTGTGGCTGCATTGCTTTCAGACTTTATCTGCCTCCTGTGGATCTGGCTCCTTCCAGTTAAAAGGCACTTTCCTGACTTATGCCCGAGGATGATTACTGTCAGAAATTACACCTCCTGGGTGGAGCAAAACCAAACCAGGGCTTAGGGCAGCAAGTGTCCTGTCAAGTCTCAGTCCCTCTTGTTTTTGATGAAAGCTTTTCAAGAACATGAACAGTAGTGACATGTCTTAATCCTGTTAAGATATTCTGGGCAGGCGCTGGTATATTGCCTGGAAAAGAGAGCAGCAGTTGGAATTGCAGCTGGAAGGAGGAGTGATGTGGAAGGACAGGGTATTCATCATGGCTAAGCTTTGTGAATGAAGATATGGGAAGGGCTCTACCCATGCTTGCTACAAGTGCACTGATGGCTAAAAAGGCCGATGCAGGATAGACAAGTCTGGGTACAAAAGGCACAGCTAAAAGTCTCCCTAGATGGTATTGACGAGGTGCAGTTCTTTCTGCCATGTCTTTTCTCCTCAAGGCTAATTCTATGTGAGTTTTCAAAGCAGGCTGCAGTGTTATAGATGGTGTGTCTCCATGTCTCCCGATTTGAGGCCTGAGTGAACCACTGATGGTGGTCAATATGGCCAAGACTGAGATGTTGTTTCAGGGAGTCCTTATATCTCCTCTTTGGGGCTCCTCTATTGCAGCAGCCAGCAGGGAGTTCACCATAAAGCACAATCTTAGGGAGGTGGTGATCCTCCATCCTGGAAACGTGCCCTGCCCAGTGCAGTTGTGTTCTCAACAGCATGGCCTCCATACTGGTGACCTCTGCCCATTCAAGGACGGTAACATTAATCATGTAGTCAGTCCAGAGGATGTTTAGGATTGTATGGAGGCAGCGCTGATGGAAGCGTTCGAGAAGTTGCAGGTGATGGCGGGAGATGACCCATGATTCAGACCCATATAAAAGAGTAGAGAGTACAATGGCTTTATAAACACTAATCTTTGTACTTTTCTTGAAGTGTTTGTTGCACCAGACTCTTTTATAAAGCCTCCCAAAGCTCTGTATGCCTTTGCTAACCTGTTGTCTATCTCTTTGTCAATCCTGACATCCGAGGAAATAATGCTTCCTAGATAGCTGAACTGCTGGACTGATCTAAGCTCTGATTTACTTATGGTGATGTGAGGATGATGGTAAAGTTCCTGAGGTGCAGGTTGGTAAAGAACTTCAGTCGTCTTCAAGCTGACTTCCAGCCCAAAAAGCTCAACAGCCTCTGCAAAGCAAGATGTTAAGCTCCGCAGAGCTGCTTCTGTGTGAGCAACAAGGGCAGCATCGTCAGCAAAAAGTAGCTCATGGACAAGGTAATTCAGAGTCTTAGTGTGGGCCTTCAGTCGTCTTAAGTTAAAGGACAGGGTATTAGAGTCAAGCAAAATGAACAAGAATAAGGACAGGATTCTGCATTATGACTCCCAAGCAAATATCCCTGGCATGGAAAAATAGTAATTTCCCTTTCAGTTTTAAAGACATACCCAGGCTAATTCCCATGAGCTCTGTTATCACCTGTGAAGGAGCTCTTAAATTTCCAAATTTGATCAATACTTCTCTCATATCACCATAACTATTAAGGAAAGGCATAGCAAGGAATACTAGGCATAGTGAGGCATTTACAGGAATGGCTCCTATGCTATGTAAGTGCATACAATAGAGCTAGTGCATACCAATTTCAGGGCCTTTTATAGGCTCAGCAGGAAGCACCGCTTCTCTGTCTGCACTGGAGAAGATACTTGAGGGAGTACCGATGCAGTGGTGCATGCTGTGGTGTAGGTAAAACCAGAAACCCTTTCCAGGCCTTTCAGAAGCTTGTGTTAGCAACAGCAGTAAAAAGGAACCCCTTAGCATGGCTGCACAATTTTTTCTTTTGGTCACACAGTATTTTGAGTTTGAGGCACTGAGTAAAAAAGATACATTGCCATTAACTATGTAGCCATTCCTTTAGAAGACAAAGTTAAAACTCGGAAGAAGACATGAGATCCACAGACAAAAATGCTTATCAGTTTCAAACCTCTAATTAGGTACACATAAGCTGCTGTACAAGCTTGGTGACTACAAAAAGATAGCCAGGGGAATTTTGTATTTGAAGAGGTTTCTCTGCAGATGTGAGGGGATTGCTGCTTACAGTGGAAGGTGTGCAGTGATTGCTATAATGAGTGGTCCTTGGTTTTCTAGTTTTTAAAAAAGAAAACAAAAATAAAAGATCATTAGCACTTCTCTGTTCTATGTCCATCCCAGCAGTGCAGACTGGAATTGAACTGGTTTTTCTGTGGGCAGACAAGATTTACATAAGAAATCACTTATTGCAATGCTAATGAGCAAGTAGTGCAAGACTCAACAATGTGTGTCTGTTAGCAAAGCCATTGCAGGAAAGGTTGGTATGCAGTGTTGAACAGTGATGGTGGGGCCCTTGGTAGTCATCAGCCCTGTCTCACCTGGTTTCCAGCAGCATCACTCTGAGTTTTGTCATGGATTTAGTGGAAGCTCAAGGAAAAAAAAGCAGTGTTCAGAAGATACCATCCGTTTGCTGGGGTCTGAAAAATTCTGCTTTAAGATATGATTAAAGCATTTCATAATTCTTTTTGTTGAGATTATCTTGGCTTGTACTAAAAGCACCTTTGATTCAGAAGACATACATGGGTAATTGAGGCCTTGCCAGTGCATCTGTAATATAGTTTGAACACGTGGCTTGAATTTGCATCCTTCTCTCTGCTAAAACTCTATTTCTGGTTCTAGTTGGTTCTGAGTGTATTTAAACCATGCTCAGGGTTAGGCCGTATCATCTTCAGGTTTTGTTTAAGTCCACGCTCTGCTGCAGAGTGTGTCATAAAGCTGTTGCATGCTGAATCCCAAGTGGGAGTAGGATGAGTGTTGCCACTGAAATAACTCTGCTTTTCCATCTCACACCAATGTTGCACAAGAGTCTCTAAATGAATCTCACTCATACATCCCAAGCGATTGTGCTCTGGTTCAACAGTGATTCAACATCCACAGTCTCGCTGGTGCTGGGGAGATGCTCCACAGAATGGTAAACTTGCAACAAAACAAGGCAGTTCCTGCTTTCTTGGGAGGAGCCAGCTAATAACAAGCATTATCTTCATCAGGTGTTCCCAACTTTAATGAAGGCCGAAAGCCTTTCGTCCCCTTGCTCAAATTTCATCACAGCTGTCCCCTGGGCTCAGCGTACAAGCCAGTCTGGAGGGAGCTCTTTGGAAAGCAGCCAGCTGGTCTGCCAGGAGATTGGATCCAGTTGCATCAGCATGGAAGCAGGAATGCTCCCAGGGCTGGTGGGACCAGTCCTGACTAGTTTTCAAAAGCTCCTCCCACAAGAGCTCCTGCAAGGACATCCACTTACACCAAAACTTGAGTGATCCAAAGATCCTGAAAGTACAACAACTGTTACCCAGCAAAAGCAGGGAAGGGATTAACCCTTCCCTGGGCTCCAAGCTTGGTGACAGGGTGAAATGATAAGTGAAACAGCACAGAAGTGCTACCAAGCCATACTATCTTTCACCATCAGGGCTACAGGACTATCACAGATGAACATCTACCAAAACAAGGATGAGCCAGCCCTTGTTTAGTGACAGATGAAATCAATAGGTCTGTGCTGATTAATGCTGATGCTGAAGATAACTTTATGGAAAGCACTCCAGCCTTTCAGAAAGGCTATCTCAGACCAGCTGCTTTGTGCAGGGTTATCAGCGCTCGTGACTTTACTGTGAACCTTCCCATCAGCCATGGTGCTTCAGGGACGAAATGGTTGTAATATTGGTCTTTTATATGAGCAGTGCTTCAGTATGAAGTTTTGCGGGAGCTTAAAGTATTTTCTACTTATATTTGTATGTGTCTGCATCAGGTCTGACTATATAGTTGCTTAGTACTATGGAGGACTAGACAAGGCACTCCCTTCAGGGGCCCAGTCCCTGGAGACAGTTAATTACACAAAGGACTGGCTTCTGCCATGGAGGCATGACCTAGGAACCTAAACTTTCACATACCTCTTTTGAGCAAGGACATTTCTGGCCCCTAGCACCAGAAGGGATGAAGTTCAATGCATGACCTAAATGATACCCTGAAGACTTTTGAAAATAGCAAGACTTAACTTTATTTCCTCTCCTTATTTTTAGAGTCAACATCATGATTTGGGAGGTCTATCTGCTAATGGTAGCATGGCTTAAGCTGGGAGCCTCAGACCATGACTGAGAAGTCACCTTCATCCTCAGCAGGTAAGTTTCCATCTCCCATCCAGGCGGCACAGAAGTGGAATATGGGCCGACATTCCAGCCCAGATGATCTCATGTGCTCTGAAGGAAATAGGACAGGAGCAGACAAACCCTCAGGCCTGTTTATGAAATGTTCCTATACAGTAGCTCCCAAAGTGAAATGTAGGAAGGCTCACAGTTATCGGGGAGGAGGAAGCAGGGCTTGGGGGAAGGTAGTTTGCTACTGCCACGACCTATGCAAAAAGAAGCCTGACAATTGCTTCTTCACCCCCCTACCTTGCTAATGACTATTGGAAAATCTTTCTCCAATGCAAAGTATCTGGGATGACTTTGTAGCACAGAAAACACTGATTAAACAGATGGTATCACCCACGAGCGCGACTGAGCACAGCTTGTACATGTCTTGGGGAGAAACAGGATATGCCACACAAGAGGGTGCTTTGCATTTGGGTTGCTGTGCCCACACAACTTCTGCTGTGACCTGGTGTGGCATGTCTGCCTGGCCTCCCAGAGCACACTTACAGCCCTCAGACAGTGCTGTGCTCACGTGGCTAATTGCAGCGCAGAGGCCTGGCAGAGGTGATTTGAGCCACCAGGCACTGGGAGGCTGGGCAAAAAAGAGCCACTGGAGGTGATTTTTTTTTCTGCTCTGTCCTGCCAGGGGGAATGATGCTGCCTGGAGTGTAGCCTCCTAGTACCTCTTGTTCCTCCTTGCTATACTCTCTGTCCTGCAGGCAATGTGGTACCACTGAACAGCTCCTTCTCCCAATATATGTGTCTTTCTAAGCTGTGTTTCCTCAGGAACCCAACCCCCTCAGAAAGCTGATATTGGTGATGCTTCACACCTTTAAGCATCCTTCTCTCACCACCCATGTCAGATCTGTTAAATGTACTGAGCCTTCTCAGGAAATCAGCACAAGGTAAGTCAGGAATTCTTCTGTGACACAGACAAAGACACAAGAGCTACAGGATCTTCCAGGATCCTTCACTCTGTGTGCACATTTCTAACTTTTGTGATTCATTCATGACCACTGAGAGTCCTGTTAATGTAACAGCACCACCCTGATGTCCAGGCACAGCTGCAGTGAAATGGTGATGCCTCTCCTGGACCTCTTTGCTGTCTCCTTCAGGCCTGTGCTCTCTAAGCTCTTCTCTGCTTTCTGTCCAGAGCGGTGTGAGGGGAAGGTTGGCTAGAGTTTCCAGCAAGGTGCAGGCAGGTTGTACAGTGTCTGCGGTGTTACCTCACCCTATGGAGCGTTCCTTGATGAGATTAAGCAACCAAGACCTCATCACACTGTAACAGTAGCACTACGTGACCTCTTTTCAAAGCTGTACAGAACCAGCAACAGGGCAATGATCATTGCCTCATGCTTCTGTCAGCCTGCACAGCTCTTTGGGTGCTCATGGCATTGATGAATTCCAGTGAATAAAGCAGCACTGATCTGTCTTCTCTAAACAATCTTAGGCTGATCAGCTCTTGTTTACTGAGTCTTAAGGGTTTTTCCAACAGAATCAGAAAACACTAGGAGCACAGGAGTTAGTCTGGAGATTTCATCTCACACTATGCAGCCTCCCAGAAAGGTTTCTATTCTCCTCTGGCTAGATGGGAAGGAGCCAAATTCTCCATTGATGATGTGCCCTCTCAATACAGAACTGTTTCTTCTCTGCCTTCCAGCTGATGAGGTGTGAGTTGCAGCTTACAAAGAGGGCACAGAGCCAGGCTTAGAAAGCCAACCTCCTTGTTCAAAGGACGCAATCTCGCACCTGCTTCCAGTGCTGGTGCAACCAAAGTGTGGCTGCCTGAGTCCGAGCCATATTAGTTAGCATTCCAGATGTCAGAGTTTAGCCCCTAGAAGAGAGAGTCCAGGTGAAGGTCTCAGTGAAATTAGGCCTGTCTTAAATGTGTCTCCTGCTGCCCTGTAGGAGTTTTGGTGAGTCAGTGGAAAAAGAGGGGGAAAGAGAATTTGCCATGAGAAATGCCATGCAGTCATCTGCACAGCCTACTGCTGTGTGTGTGTTTCTTTCTATGCTACTAGGACAATGTGTAGAATCTCTGCAACTGGTTCTCACCCATCCACTATTTCAGGATCTAGGTGTATCTACTTAGTAGCAAAAATTTATATAGGTTAATTCCCACACTCCCAATGAATGAATCATTAAGAGAACAAAGAAAGGTTCCTCCTTTAAAGTATCACTGCCACCTGCATTAAGAACATACGCCCAGGTTTACCTGTGCATATTTAACCCCTTATCAGAACAAATAAGTGACAGTCAGCTCTGGCACTGGACTGCACTTCTGACAAGGGCGGCAGGAGGAAACATGCTTTTGCACTTGAAAGTGATGTGCAAAACACAAAAGAAAGCTGGAAAAAACTCCAAAGCTGCATACAGGATTCATTTAAATAGGAAGCTAGACCTGCCCAGAGATATGTCCCACCTCCCACACCCTTTGGTTTCCAGGCATTTTGAGAAGGAGCAATATCCCCACAGAAATGCTCAGCATCTAGCAAAACTGAGCTGAAAAACTGTCCCTCCCACCAAGAAAGCCTGAAAGCCTCCTTGCTAGTAAGCGATGAGCACTTGGAGGGGAGCAGCTGATGGTCAAAGCCAAAGGATGCAGTAGTTTCCAGGGAGAGCAAATTGTTTCCTCATGAATACAAGTAAGAAGAGCATCCCTTTCAGCTGAGAGCTGCAGATTGGCCCAGACTGCAAGGGGGAGGAAGGGGATGGCTCTATCTCCTGTGTGTATTTCCCACTTGATTGGGTTGTCAGTATACAGTCTGGAAGAGGTGTGCCCCAAGGATGTGAAAGGAGATAAGCCACTGAACTATATTAGCACATGAAAGAAAAAACAGTGGGAGCTTCCAAAGGATGGCAAAGGTTCAAAACCTGCTCACATAGTTGTGGATGATTTTACTGCAACACACTCCTCCAGCTGGAGGTGTGGCAACATAGCGTGAGATGAGAACAGAGCACTAAGTGAGTAATGCCAGTGCCATTCTTAGTAAGGAATCCTATTTTTAGTACGTATTGGCTTGGAATATAAATGGCTTTAAAATCAAAGAGCCAGTGAAAGGAGAACTCCAGCGAAAGGTGCTGCCTGCAAAGATCAAAGTACAACTTCCCTCCAAAGATGACCCTGAGACATATGATGGCAGACACTGAATGGTGTAGGCTCTTTGGCCCAGTGCTCTACACTGCTGCTGAACCATTCCTCTTTCTTTCAGGCACCATTAGAGGCAGGATCCTGCGCTTTTCTCTTGGTCCCTGCACTCTGCAAGCATCCAGTAAAATGCTGTACTTCCAGGGACTCCATCCAGCACACAAATGAGAGCCACATAAATAGAACAGATACAGTCTCTCACAGTGACTCAGAAATGGATAGTCTGGCTGATGGTTTGTGTGTGTGTTGCAGATTTGGCTATGATTTCTGAAGAATTAATGCCCTGACTCATCTGTAGAACATCTAGAAATCCTGAGCAAATATCCAGAGGTCTCATATTCTACCTGGACACCAACTTCCAGCAGAAGAGGAGGAACAAACTACAGAAACCCTGGACATTAGTGGGACCTACTGTGTTCTGCACTGACTGCTCTGACTGTCACTTTGCCTCAGTTAACAGACACAGAGGTGACTTTTCCCCTTCTGTTTTTTCATAGTCCTTTAGTGTACATAACAAACAAAATCTCTCTCTCCATTGTCATATTGAAATTGTCTGAGATCCATGGCACCTTTCAGAATGGCTGTTGCTTTAAGAGCAGCTGTTTGGATGTTGGAGGTAATCTCAGAAGTGGTTGAGCACCACTCTTGAAAGTCTGTGGTGGAGATGGAAGGGCTTAGGGCCTTCTTGTTTGGTTTTTCTTTTGCTGTAAGATATTAGAGGTACCATTTGGAACTTCTCTCTTTTTCTAATTTGTAGGACATGGCACAAAATGAGGAAGATTAGTCAGATGTGGCAACCAGTGTGCAGTGCAGCTCAGGGATAGCAGCGAGACCCTAAGTGACCTCCCTGCTGCCAGCACACACAGGAGATACTGAAGTTCACGTGAGAAGGTTCAGGTATGTGAAACAATGGGTGTGATCTGAAGGCTTGTGTGTTTGTTTTAGAGGTAGCGAAACACAGTTTATTAGTTGGGTTGTTTTTCTTTGATTAACATATAATCTCACATGGGGAAACTCTGCAGGGGAAATTCTGCCCTAGGATCAGCAGTGAGGGTTATTGGTAAAGTACCTGGCTGCTGGTCTGACAGTGATTACAGGTGGGAGGTTTATAAGGGAGCATACTGCTTTCCTTTCTTCCGATCACAATGGCTGTTTAGCAGATGCATGAAGTTAGTCCAGGAAAAGAGAAGTGTTGCAGTAAGGTCTAAGTGTACCCTTCTCCGTCCAAAAATCTTCTCTTTATTTTAAAATAAATGATCATTCAGGTTTTAAATTGTTTTTTCCATTTCTTGTAAAATGAAAAAGTCACTCGCGGAAACAGTGTTTCAAGTAGAAGGCGGCATTTTGTTTGACTTAGAGTTTTGTCTTTGGCTGTGTTTTCACTTGGCTGAGGTCACAGAAGAACATCCGATGTAAGGTGAGAGTTCTCCAGGCCACCCAGTGGGACAGGACACAAAATATATATGCGCAGGTACCTACCTGCTCATTCACTCCACGCTGCACGTTATTGAAGATATCTTTGTTTACAGTAAGGTGACATAGGTGTATGGCTTTGTCCTTGCTGCTTATCCACCCAAACACACCTCAAAATAAAACACAAGTGACTATAAATAGTTTGGGATCCTTTAAGGCAAAATGCAGATACAGCATAACCACATCCAAGTGTTTGGTCCAGGTTTCACGGGCAACAGCAGAAGTCCTACTGAAATCTACAGTTGATTTGCCAAGGCTGGGAGCATACCCTGAAGTCACTAACTGTGGTGTTTCCCCACTGATCTCCACAAGGCAGAGTGGGGCCCATGCTGAAGACTTCGGCAAATGCTGCTCTGCAGTTGTGGATCTGGTCCCATCACCTCCTGTGAACTCACTAATGTCTCACCACTGTAAGAGATGGCAAGGTCTGGCAGCTCTGCTCACCTGCAGTGTAAGTACTTCACAGATACCCATTAGGAACTAAATATACAGCATAACTGCTGAAGAGGCCAATACTCTTATTAACAAATACTGTCAAAGTTTCACCAAGTTCTTGTTCTCTGTTGGGGAGGCAGGAAGGTACAGGTATATAACTGCACTCATGTTTGGATTTACCTGGGCAGTTTGAACCATACTGAGTCGTGATGTTTGTTTGTTCTTTGTTTGCCCCATGATTGTGTCTGTGTGCAAATCCCTGGGGTTTTCTAAGGTGTACTCCAGGAATGTGGTGAGAGGAACAAGCCCTCATGGGAGGACAGAAGCAGGATATAATAGGCTCTTGGTTTCAGCAGGAGACAGTGAGGAACTGCCATGAGTCTGGGTGTGGAGGAAATATATCAAGACTGAGACAGAGCTGCATGCCACTGAAAAGCAGGGAAAGCAGGAGTAGAGTTGGTAGGGTCTTGGTGAAGCCACCTGACAAGTACATTTGGGGTGGAAAAATAACAACTATTGTACAGCCAGCCCACAGAAAAGGAATATGTAGAGATGGGCAAAGTCAGGAATGATACCTCTGCATGTCAGCACAAGGCTGCTCTAGTGCAACCCTGAAGCTGGGCTTTTGTCCCAGCTTAAACTTGAGAAGTGGGAAGAGAATGGTGCTTTGTGCCACCAGCAAGTTCCACCTGGAGATGCCCAAACATTTAGTTTATGCTCAATTAACCTGGACATGTCAGTGTTGCTGAGGTCCTGAACTTTCTTTGCTCTGAGGCTTGAACTGTGCAGCCAGGCTGTTTCTTTCAGTGCTGCAGCCACACAGCTATGAGTGGTCTCAACATCCTGCAAGAAGGAGATCAAAGGCACTATGTCAGCCCAGCTGCAGGTTGAAATAAGGCTTTGGACCTGGTCAAGCAATGTCATTTGATTGGGTTCAAACTAGCCCCAGACAAATATTCTGGAAATATTAACATATTGTGAGGCAGTGAAGGAGTTGCTTGACTTCCTTTTTTCCCTCCCTCCCTTGTCTATTTGCAGGGGAAGGTGTTACTCAAGAGAAAGGAATGAGGAAAGTGCAAGACATGATCTCCTGGTATAAATGACAGGGCCCATCCCGTACAAAAACTCTGTGCTCTTCCATAAAGGAGGTTGTGTGGGTCTTGGGAGAATAAAACAAGTTAGTAATTGAAGCTGGGTCTGGGCAAAGAATGAGCTGTGAAATCCCCAGCCGCTTTCTCCATGAATGGGAAGAACCCAAAACTTTTCAGAAATTTTTGAAAACTGTTGTGAAGTGAGGGCCATTCAGAATGTGGGTGTTGGAGCAGGGAGGCCATGGAATCTTGTTTTAATACAGGTCTTGGCCTGCAGGAGCTTGGCCTCCCCGGGATTTATGCAAGGTGTGTAGGTACTCATTGCTGCTGAAGGCCAACACTGAAGTTGCACATAAGTCACCATATGTTTTTGTTGCTCCTCAAGCCCAGTATGTTCTGCACTGGCCAAGGACTTTGCAGTTGTCCAGGTTTTGGGTTATTTTTTCTTTCTGAATCTGAAATCTGCCTGCAAGGGAATTACAGTAGCACCTGTGTATCTCAGGATGCTTGCGTGTCTGTGCTGCACGTGTCTGCAGACATGACTTGTCTATGTGACAGGCGGAACCCAGGGAAGGAAAGGCACTGTGTGCCCCATAATGACCTGGACACTTTCCTGCCCTGTAATGGTTCAGCTCTTCTGCCGAGATGCTGGGCCTTGCTTTGCTTAGAGAGAGAGAACAGGTAGGTTCTTGGGGACTGGCTGACCTTGCCCCTCCAGAACAGCCCCCTGGAGCCACATAGAGCTATCCTAACTCTGTCTGCTTTCCAGCCAAAGTCAGAAACAGGTCCCTTGCTTTCTTTATCCCAGCTTTACTGAGATATTTCAGGCATGTATGATATAATGACAGTGTGCTACAGCCCAAAGGTGTGGTGGAAAATCTGGTTAAGCACGCTGGCTGAGCTGCTCCGAGGATCCTCAGCTGGGACATGTTGTAAGGCACAGCTCAGCACTGTTAACACAGGAAAGACGAGCTGCTTCTTTCTCATTTGAGCCTGAAGAAACCGCATTTTTCCATTTTGGTTTTTCCATCAGCTCTTGCATCCTTATATAAGTGCTTGCCTGTGTGTTTGTATTTCTGTTAGGTGCTATCTCATGTGCTTTATTACGATCATCTCTTGAAGTCCTATTTGTACAAACCCACTTGTTTCCTTCAGATGCAGCTTTAGGAGGCAGGTCATTCTCTCTCAACTGCCCAGCCTCTCTAGACTCAGACGGCTGCTTTCCCAACAGGAAATACTTCAGTGCAAGTCAGGTCAATATTAAGCCAGATTTTCCCACAGCAGTATACTGCTTTGTGAGTGTTACTTGCCTGCTTGTTATCCTCTCTGACACAAGGCACCTGACCACAGTAGTCATAAGAGCCCCAAAATCCTATGTTCCCATGCTGTACCTTGCAGAGGGATTGGCAGTGCACTGTGGGGGATGTTGACCTTAAGGATGTATTAGGGCTGATGGAGTTAAAAAGAGGAATGAGGGTGTGCTCTGTTGCTCAGTTAAAGCAAAGTCCGACAGGGAGATCCAGTGGCACAGTTTGCTCTGTTGGGTAAAAGCTCAGAAAGGAAAAAAAATTGTTTGCTTTTCCCAAACTAATCCATTCATATTTTCCTTGGAAAAATGGAAATTTGTGAACTCACAGAAACTGCATTTACAATGGCAACTGCAAAAACTTCAAGATTTTTAAATATGTAACCACAAAGAATTTTTGAACAAAGGAGAACAAGGGAAATGAAGAGAGGCCAAACTTTACTGCACTCTTGCCTTGTAGTCTAACCTGGTGACACTGATGTTTCCTTTTGTAATGAGTGCAAGTCCAGCATTGTTTGGTGTTTGATTTGGGCCAGGAATTAAGGCCACCTGTGCCCAGGCTGCAGTGGCAGAGACACACCTGCCCCCTTTGCTGCTCCCTGCCCTCTGCTGGCTGGCAGCTGGGGGCTCAGACAGGGCTGTCCTGGCCCTGCAGTTGTGTGTGGGGAGATCAGAGGTACTCAGATAAAGATCACAAATACAGCTGACTTCATTAACTTCCTTAGGCTTCTTCCAAAGACTCTGAGTCTCTGTGGCTGTTGTCCTCAGGTTGGACCATTGTCTGGGAGTGAGAAATCCAAGCATCCTCTCTCTTGGGACTTGGAAAGAGAGTGCTTCTTGTTCGTGCTTATGATTCTCCATGCACAAAAATCTTCTGGAGGAGGGGAAATGTAACTGTCTGGCCCGCTGGCTGGCATGGGTTCTATTACTCAGGGCTTCAGCTTCCTTGTTGCCTCAGTTTCTGTGTCTGTAAAATGAGATTAATCACCTTTGTCTTGTAAGGTCTTTCCTGGAAGAGGAAAAGGATGAGAGTGGAGACTTGATGTAGGTGCTAAGAAAAACACCTGATGTGTGGCAAGGAGGCTGTTAGTCACAGAGGCTGTACTGAGGAATAGGAGCAGATTATCTGTGTTTCCAAGTGCTGGTTTTGTATCTGTATCCTTAGAACTGCCCCTTTTGCTCTCTTGCACTGGGAAGACTGTCTCTCCCTCTGTAAACACACCTAAGTGCTTGCACAGAGGAAAACAGTCCACATCAGCATTCCTCACTTTGTGCTCTTTGCTTTGATAAGCCTTAATATTATTTTACCTTTATCCTCTGGAGCACTTGGGGCTCTTCCCGCCTGAGCATTGTAAGCTGGTCATGAAAACAGGCCCTTTATTCTGGCATGTCTTTACTCAAGACATCAAAATGAACTCTTGCACGGGTGACAGGAAAAAGGAAATACAACACCTAAGACAGCAGAGGCTTGAAAGAGGACAAATAGCCCCACTTGCTGTAATTATGAATACACACAGGCTGATCTGTGTTAGAGCAACATTACCTGGTACTGGGAATCACATTTCCTTTGTGTTGTCTTGGGCAGATGGAGCACACACACCAAAGCCTTGGGAAACCCTAATTTACTCAAGAGCTTTGACTTACTATGTGACAGGGACTTAGAGCAAGACAGGCCAAGGCCAGCTGCACTTGTCCACAGCCCCAAGATTTGCCTGTACTTGTACAAGGGCAGAAGTTTCTGCTAACAAGAGCAGCAGAGAGGTGATTAGTGATACCAGCCTTTGACTAGAGTTGAGTAGAACAAAACCTCAAAGTCTTTATATGAAACATATGCAGAAGGGGACATATTCCTTAGCTCAAGAGGTTGGAGCTAGAAATGCACTTTTAAATCAGCCTCTTGACAAATGGACAATTCAGCAACTTCATCTACAGAAACTGGGTCCAGAACTCTGAAACCATGTCATAAATCTTGGAAATTTGCTTGTGTAATGATTACAGGAGTGGCCAGACTGAAGGACATCTGCCTTTATGTATTCCCTTCTTGAAGTCACAGCTCCCTGCTCATGGCAACCATTTCTCTAGCAATGTATAAATGAGAGTTCATAGATTCATGTTGAAAGGGAAGACTGTTTTTAAGTTTCTTTTAAACAAATCCTGTGAAACAAGCCCTGTGAGCAACCAGTAGTAGAACAGAAACACAAAAGGGTGGTTTCCATTTCAGGAGAAGGAATCATAGCTTAAGAGCAAACCTCTTCAGATACATTCAAGCTTTTGAGGGTCTTCCAAGCCAGGTCATTAAAGTTACTCCCTAACCACATACTTGTGTTGTGATGGTCTAGGTGTTTTCTGCAAAGGAGTCGGGCAAATTCTTCAGAAAAAATCTCATTTTGGATGGGTTTCTTTTACTTGAAGTTTCATTGAGGGAACAATTTCTGGGTGACTACCTCTCACTTAGCTGTTCATACAATGCCTGGACATGAGAAGAGGAAAGACCCATGTGCTGCTTGTGACAGGAGTTTCACTGTGTTATTTACAGAGGGCCAGACACAGGAGCTCTTCTGTTGTTTAATTCTAAAACTTGTGTCACCGTTTTCTCTTTGTCTGTCATCTCCTTTACTAGGCTTAACAATCACCATAGAATCCCAGAATGGTTTGGGTTGCAAGGGACCATAAAGCCCATGCAGTTCCAACCCCCTGCCATGGGCAGGAACACTCCCTCTTGTCCTGTCAGTACATGACCTTGTTCAAAGTCCCTCTCCAGCTCTCTTGTAGCTCCTTTAGGTATTGGAAGGCCTCCCTGGAGCCTTAGATCCTGTATAACTGAGAGGAATAGTTATTAAAATCAATAATGGATTATTAGAGCCAAACAACATGAATTATACTTTTGCATGGAACACCAGTATCATATTTGCATACAAATGGATTTACATTATTTATATCATGTTGCTATTTACTGTGAGCCAAGGTAATTGCTGGGCTGGGCAGGAGCTGTGTGGGTCATTTTGAGCTTGGATTCTGGAGGAGGTGTGCCTGCACAACTATGTTATCCGTCTCATCATTTATCAGTCTCCTCTTAATAACTTCTGAAGGCATTGACTAATTTCATCTACATTTGACACAGAGGCAGAGGTTTTTGTGGTGGAGAGATTAAGGGACAAAGGACAGATGTACCCAGTGAACATGGACTCATCATTTCCACTGCTCAAAGAACAACTTGTTTGGAATGAACCTCAGGAAATGCTCCTTCACTGGGCACAAACCTTACTGGAATTGTCATGGTGGTTGTTACAGTGTTTCATTGAAATCCTGGAAATCATTCACATTCGTGTGTATCTTCCAAAACAGGTTTTTGCTTACATGTTTGTTAAGTTTTGAAAAGCCAAATCAGATCAAAATTCCTGAGCTGCTTCAGAGAGGAGGCACTTCATTACCAGTGTTGTGTTCAGAAGTATTACATGAGGGAGATCAAGAACTACTAGCCTGTCTTTAGAATCATGCAGCCACACAAACTCAATTTTGGGTTTAGAAACCGCTGATCCTGAGTGCTGTTAGTAGTTAGAACTTCTATAGCCCCATCCCTCAAGATTAAATCCGATATTCCTCTTTTTCAGCCTGGAAGATGGAGATGTTCAAAGTGAGATGCCTTTGAATGTGAGCACAATAGCCAGAATACAGCACTCCATGCACAGTAAGAGACCAATCTTATGGGGTAAGGTTTACTGATGGTTTGCAGCTCCTCCAAAGAGGTTCAGGTCACACTCCAGAGCAGTTTCTCAACTCGGGACCATGGAGTCATTCCTAACCACTACCAAGACAGCAGGTGATCAGGTCCTTGGGCTTTCTCCCTTTCTGCAACACTATAGATTCCCAAATAAATCTGCCACACAGTCACAATCATGAAGTGGAAACTCAAGAGCAGTACCATGAAGTACTTGCTTTTGAATGTCAGCATCACACATTTGGATTAAATTCATGAAGTTTTTTTAGTGAAGCCCAGTTACTCCTTGTTGTTGCACAAATGTCAGGTGTGTATCTGCAGGAAATAAAGTGGGGATTTAACTTAACATGGCAGGAGCAGTCCACTCTGGAGGGAGCACTGTCACAAAGTGACAAAATGTCACCGCACCCTCCCATGGGAACACAGACTCAGTTATGCTCAGGAGTTGCTACTGCACACCACTCTCAAGGCCAGAGTAAAGTCAAACTTTAGTCATGATCAAGTGTGGATGAGGATGGATCTAGGTGGTCGCTACTTGCAAGCTTGTAACCTCTCATTTCTTAGAAAAGGCTCCGTAGCCTCTTTTCCTCCCACTAGGTGTGGAAACTGTCATTCTGTTGAAGAATACTTTATCTCTCTGTCTGTGAATGAGTCAGATAAATGAGACACAGTTTTGACCAAAATAACTGTAGTGGAAAACATAACATCTCAAAAAAACCCCATTTTTGTGCACACACCTGGCACAGGGCCAAATGAGTTTGTTAGAAGACTCATTATAGTTCCACTGAATAGTTCAAGTTGATTTTGTTCTTTCACATTCAAAACATAAACCCATTTGACACTTTTTTTCTGGATTGCTGAATGTTTTTGTCTGAATTTCTAATATAACCAGATGTTTTCCTAGCTGGAAATAGAAGGAGACCAGAAAAGATTAAAGGCCAAATTACATACAGGGAGGAAAGATAAATAAGGGAGAACAACAATTTAAAAAAAAAGTTTATTTTCTTTCCATAAAAATATTTAATTTTCTTTCCACAAATGATTTCAATTAAATGCTTTCTCTCAGCATTAAGATGATGTGAAGGAGAAAGAGGGAAGATGCACTTTATAGATAAAAATTATGTAAAATACCTATTATTTATTATCTTGCTGCTGCTATTTTTGTGGGTTTCTCAAAGAGGAGATTTGAATGAGGAAATGTAACAAAATTAAATGGTCCCAGAACTGAGCCTTTGCCTTGTACTTCTCATCAGCCTAGTTCCAAGCAGTATGAAGTCTGTTATTTGACATTACCTTTAAGGCAATTTTTTATGCCAAATTTGAAATAAAAGGTGGTGATTTTTATTTCCTACTTTTCATCAGAAACAGGGAATGTGTAAATCAAACAAAACTTCCAACCTTTCCAACCTTTCAGCAACTGCATGTTTCAGTTTGCCTTCCTTTCTCACTGCAAAAGGAAAAAAAAATGCACTTGAAAAAGCATGGATCCTTGCCTTCATATTATGTCTGCAAGAATAAGAATTAAACATGTCTGGACACGACAAGATCTTAGTAAGGGCTTTGATTCACAAGTGGGAACACTGTATTGGGACAGCTGTTGTTATTCCTGCTGGAGCTCCCTGCTCCAGCCCTCAGAGGATTCCGCCTCTGCTACAGGAGTGTCTTGGTTGGTCATGAAGCAGCTGAACTGCCACAGTTTATAACCAAATAAGTAAAGTAGCACCATGCTGGTTTCATCTACCTCACAGTGTGACCAAATGCACAAGAACTACAGTAGTGTCATATCTTCAGCTCATGAATATTCCCCTCAGACTTCAGGCAGACACAGCTATTCCAGTTATACCAGGTGAATATTGGTGCTGCATGGCCCACCTGTGAGAAGCACATGAGGAACCATGCAGAAATTAGTTGGAGTAATTCCTAATAGAAGATGAGATTGTAAAAGAGTCAGTGTTCTCAGCTCTCTGCTCCTTCTCCACTATTGAAACGACACCATTGTGCTAGGCCTTTATTTTAGAGGTGGGTTGCCAATTATTGTTCTCTTGGGAAAAGGCAAAGTGCTTGGACACTTAAGGTTTAAGCTGAGCTGTCTGGGTTTCTGGAGTGCACAAAGACAGAAACATGAAACGTAGTGGAGGGGACAAGTCTTACAAGGGAAAAGCAGCACCAAATGTGACAATGGCTTGTGATCATCACAAGCCATGTGGATTGGTTTCATGAGAGTGCCTTTCAGCAGCTGGGGATCAGCTCTTGGTGCTTGGCTTTCAGAAGGAGCCACAGCTGATGTGCTGCCTCTTGGTTCTATTCACTGTGGTAGCCATCCTTTGGCACAACCCTGAACTGTAGAGTTTCTGAGGAATAGTGGCTGAGCTCTGTGGAGTACCTGTCTGGTACTGGCCTTTGTGGCACGTGAAGCATCACCTCGCGTGGGTCCCACTGCCGTGCATCCCGTGGGCTCCTGTCCTCTGCAGAGCCCTGGAACAGGCATGGCAGAGGCTGCTCCGAGTGCTTTCCCTGCGGTGCGATGTCTGAGCTGCCCAGCCAGCTCCCCGCCAGGCTGCACATTTCGGTGCAGCCATCAGCAGTAGCATAGCTAATCAGCTGCTGTTTAAATGGCTGTAATTATGCTTCAAAGTAACCATTATGATGAAAGGGGGAAATATCACATTCCTCTCCACTCAATCATTTCAGGGTGTCTGACAGCACCCCAGAAAGACAAAAGTGCATCACTTGATACCACCAGAGCTACCTGTTTGCAAGGAATATCTCATCTTTGCTTTATAAAGACCTTTTTTTTTCCAGGAGAAAAAAAAATTCATGCACTTGTGAATTAAGTACTCTATTCTCTCCATTTCTGTGGGTTATCTACTCCATATGTAAGCACTTTGCAAATATTTGACTGGAAAACACAAGAGATAAGGACAGGTCTGTCCTTGCTGCAGCAGGCAAGTCCCTACCAAGTGCACAGGAACTGCAGGGATATTTTTCAGCTTATAATATCCTAGAACAAGTATGGTGTTTATTGAGAGTCTGCCTCTTCTATTAACCCGTTTATCCACTGCAAATTGTATTTGAGTATGTGAAATGCTGGCATTTATTTGTTGCATTAGTCCTCTTTGTCTCTATTCCATATTTCAAACAAACTGGGTTGTGCAGCAGGAGGAATGATAAAGATGATACTACTGCTATTAAATGTCAGCACGGGTTGACCAGTGGCTTGCTCTGGAAAAGGAACTCTTCCTTGCAGTCTCTCCACCCTGGGAGAAGAGCAGGTTGGAGAGTCCCAAGTGCAGCCCTCTGCTGTTTGTTCCAGCTCTGTTTTGGAGGATATTAGCAGTTTCCATCCTCCTCCTAATTCCACTGTCATAAAACATCCTTCTTACTCATGAAACAGAATACCTAGATCCACCTTCTTGCCTCCTGGCTAATTACTGTCATTATCTGGCTAGACAAACTTGTCATGAGATTAGAATCTCCTCACAAAACAGGGTCATCTCAGGAAGTTCTTGCCATCCGGTTTTGTGTAAATCAGTCAGCTCTGGAGCTAAACGGTAGCTCGGATTGTTGAGAATTCACACGCTCCCAGGAGGGGAGCAGAGGAGCATTTCCACACAGGAGCTGCTTCAAAAGGAACTAGGCGTTCCCACTGACATCAGTGGGGCAAAGCCTACGCCCACTTTCTTGCACCTGCTCAAGGAATTGTCCTTTAAAGATACTGAAAAGAACTAACCACTTACAGCAACTTCATTGCCTGGATGGATCATTACTGTAATAAAGTTGTTGTATTCTACTTACTGTATCCTTCACCCCTGTGCTTTGGCAGTTTGCCTCATCACAGCTCCACATCAAGCCTCAACATGCACAGAGTAAAGGCACAAGCCATAAACCAGGCTGGTCATTTTTTTGTGTTTTTTAAGGCTTCAGGTAATTCCAGCTGGAGATCCCAAACTAAAATAAATTCAACCCCCTATTTAAAACAGAAACTCAGCACTGTAGGCACTGGGTGGTTCGCCCTCAGCTCTGTGGGGCTTTCACACAGGCCCTGTCAGGGCTGCTTGTTTCTGTGTGTGGAGAATGTAGGTCTTCTTGTGCTTAGGCAACTGGAGAGTCAGGCACCTCTTACCCAATTCACTTCCTAAGTGGGTGATCAGCAGGAATCCTTCCTCCCATAAACCTCTGGTGACACTTTCTGCACACTAACCCACATAGGGCCTGCCATGCCAGAAAGCACTATGTCACCAACACTCTAAATAACTGTATTGCACTTTAACAGGTCTGTGGCACCAAGGAAATTTGTATTACCCCACCAATGCTCCGAAACGGAAACACACTCAGTTATAGGTGACTGTAACTGGGGCTACAGCTAAACAGAACACTCCCTTCCTCAGCTATTATAGCAACCTCAATGGCAGATGGTCTGGCTGTCCTATAGGTCTGCAATGCTCCAGTGACTGTCCTTCTCATTCTTTAGTGAGAAAGACTCAGCTGTAGTGGAAGAAGTTTGCTCTGAGCCAGCATTTGGTCTCAGTTCTCTCATTTTCCATGTGAGGCCTTGCTGCCATCCACTCTTCAAATGGTACCTTGCAGACTAAACCAGTTAAATTGTTCTTGAGATTTTCTGTGCCTCCATCCCTATGACACCTGTCTCATTTGCAAGTCTCTTGCTGAAAAATTCAGAGAGGTTGGTCTGAGTTGTACAGACTAAACTGAGGCTGGTAAACACTAGGCTTAAAAACAAACCCATTCCTTTCTTTTGGTGTCTGACTTTCCTGCCTTTCTGCAGGACTGTGGCAAGGCTGTGCAGGTGAGCATTCAGAAAAGGGGTGCATGCACATATTTTTAATGAGCAATCCTGAAAAATTCTGGTTCATTCCTTTGCTCAGCAGGGCAGGAGAGCTGCCAGGTCCTCAGGGCAGCAATTGGCTGCCCTAATCCTTTCGCTTCCTACAGTTTCCTGCTTCACTTACACACTATTGTCCAAATTCAGCAGATGTTGAAGCTGGGATGCTACAGACAATAGTGTTCTCTTCTGATTCATCATTGGAGCAGGCCCTGCCCTGTGTAGGACAGGAGGCAAAAATACAATATTATCTGTGTGTGTAACAAGGCTGTTTCATAATGCATTCACACAAGGCAGCTAAACAAGTGTTGTACAGACATGCTATTTCCAAAGGTACCCAAATAAATGAAGCTTCCTACTTGCTTTTTAAGGGCCCTATTTAGACAGATTTGTGACCCAGCCAGCTATGAGGTGAATCTGGGGTATGCTTGGCAGTCTGAACAGCTCAGGGCTGAGCATGGTGGGTAACAGTGGTTGTGTCAGACTACAGAGCCTTTCCTCGAGTAGTCACACCTTTGTATAGTGTTGCTGTGACTTGTCTCAGCGGGAGAGTGTCAGAACTGAAAAGGCCTTGGACACTAGTCAAAGGATCTGTCAGCTCTCCTTGATCGGTCCTAGAAGAGGCTTCTTCCAAACCACTGGTTCTTAAATCCAGTCTGTGCCTGGATCATAGAGGCTGTATCAAAGAGTATTCTTCTGCGATAATCTCAGTTAATGTCACTTTTTTCATACTATTGTAACTGGTCTAAATTGCACGACCAAGTGTGCTAGTGGAGCTGAGAGGGAACAACATATTCTAGGGAACAGGTGGTGGCTGCAAGGATTGCCAGCCAGCCCTCAAGAAAATGCCCTTAGTGAGATGCAGACTGAGGCTTGTTCCAACTGGGAATGTGTTTATCAGCAGTCTTTTAAGCCACTTCTACATCCCTTACCCTCTCATTGATGTGCTTCTTCTTTGGTTTCATCAGCTCTTTGTGAGATCTGAAAAATGCTCAGGGTCACTCCCCAGGGTAACTTGTAAGAACAAGCTGCGCCATGTTCCCTCAAAACAGGGCCACATGCATCTGAAGTCTTACCCTCATCTCAGCTTGATATTAGTGGAGAGGAACAGTTAGATCAGAAGATACTACTCTGAGAATGTCACATTTGTGACAGCAGTCCTGCTCCTGTTAGATCTGTTGGACTGTAGAGGCAGAAAGGTAAAATATAGACCACTAAACATCTAATGGGGAAGGCAACTCCAGCAGAAGCATCTGAGGAAGAGAGAAAAAGACCCAATTTACAGCTCTTTGGTCAGGGCATCTGCCTGAGATAAAGCATTGCTTCAAGTCCTGTTCTGCTGGTTTTGGGTCTCAAGTGATTCATTTCTCCCAGAGCCACCTCTCAGTGTGATGGAGATGCTGACTTCCCAGGTCAGGGTCTCCTTCCTCCATATCACCTCCAGCGCTTCTGTTGATGCAGAGATACCACCAGGAGAGTGAGGGTTTCAGCGCTGGCTTCTGATACATGTTGCAACTCTCAGCACCTGTAGGTTGGCAAGGCAGCAAAACTTTGTCTTAACAGGGAGGGAGAGGCTCTTGAACAGTGCGCCGAGAGGGATTATTAAAGAATGATTTGTGATCATTGCATAGGCATGAGGGGAGATAGAACCTTGAACTTTAGTCTCCCATCCTCCTATAGACTTCTGCTAGCAACATCTATTCTGTCTGAGCCAACTTAGGACAGTGAAGGAGGTAGGACAAGTGCCTGCTGCTGTAAGATGCATCAAAGCAATCTTCTCCAACCTGCCCAGTGTTCTCCATATTCTCTGTATTGGATCTGCTGATCCACATAGGTGTGTAACTATTTGGAAGCCTGGCAGAGCATAAATAAAATATGTGGACACACATAGCAACCCAAACCCACCTGTCAGCTCAATGTGTAGGTTTTGCATTGAAGATGTAGAATAAATTAGGCATCAAGCTTCTGGTACTGGATGAAGAGCACCCAGATTACCCAGGAAGCTTCCTAGATATCCACACTGACCTTGGCTGTGACTTAGAAATTAAGAGAACAAGAGATCAGCTTGTTTTCTGGTGTTACTTCATGTATGCCTCTACTGGCTTTCCAATGAAAACAAAGCAGTTTCTTGTGTCTGCAGGCCTGAGCACTCACATTTTGTGGGAAAAATGCATCATTTTAGGGTTTTTTTTATTTTTCATCAAATGCAATGTGAAAGCATTCTCTAATTCCCTGCCATCTTTCTGGCTAAGCAGGCTCAAACATATTTGAGAGGCACGAGGCCTTGACAGGAAGGTTGTACCACTTGTCTGCCTTTTCTTCATCATTGAATCTTGCTGAGGGCTCACTGCCTTTGGATTTGTGCTGGGAAGCAGCGCCCCAGCACAGCCAGTCTGGTACTGCATCCCCTGCTTTTCCTCCTTCTCTTCTGCACCGAGGCACCTGCCTCCCAGGAAAAAACCTCTCTCCATGTTTTCTCTCCCGACAGTGGGACCTTTTTGCCACAGTAGTAAAGTGACTGAACCATGTTGAGTGCTGCAGGGCTGCAGCACTCACAGTTGCCCTCACGGCCACAGCACAAACCTCTTGCAAACATGCTGCATTGTAGACTTGTCCTTCAGTAGCCGAGGGAAACGGCATTGAGTCCCTTCCTCTCACTGATGTGGCTTCCCCCCTACAAGGAGCTGTTCAGGTGGGACAGGCATTGCAGCCTGTGTCTGATCTGTGGCAGAAAGCTCTTCCTCCCACCCTAGTTTCTCTTTCTGCTGTGCAAAAGGACAGCATTCATTTCCAACATTGCCTCAGAAAAAACACTAGAGGGTTTTACATGGTTTTCTTCTTTTCTGTCATGCTACTCCCTTCTCCTGTCTGGAGGATTTAGAGCTTTGCTGTGGGGCAAGCAATCTCACTGTGCCCTTTTCTTCCTCTCTTATCATTTCCTAAAGCTGTTCCCATCTCTGCAAATCCATGGGACAGTGATGGGAAGCAAGAGATGGAGAAGAGTTAATGTCACTGATGCAAAACCAAAGTGTATTTCAGTGTTTGTTTAGTACTTTACAAACTATAAACCACTCTGTGGGAGTGCTGGAAATAGAGATAAATAAATTAGTAACTTCACAGACAATCATTGTTGGTTTTGTTGCGTCTATGAGAATCCTCTTCTCCACAGGAAGCCATATTGCCACACAGCAGATGTCGGCTCTCCCCTGGGCTGGACATTGGTGTTTTGTGTATCATGGATCATTTCTGGTAATGACCATGTCAGTGCAGAAACAGGGGTGGAATGTTTATTTATTTATGGATCCAGAATCAAACACATTCTGGTGACATGGTCACATGCCTTCCTAGTGATCAGCACTACTTGAAATCCAAGTTATGATGACGCATTTAGTTGAAAAATAAAGGAACCGAAGAACAAAAACTTGCAACACCCAGGAAACACTTCTGGGGCTGAGCCCATCTTTTTGGAACAAAATAATCTCCATATTTGCTGGCAGTGTATGGTTCTGCCAAGCTTTCTGGTACCTTGAAATCTGCTTTCTGGAGAAAAACATCACATCCTAAAACCTCATTGCTGGCTCTTAACTATTGTGAAATGTAATGTCACACAAATGATATATAGGTTGAAGAAAGGAAAACAGGAAGGCAGGAAAAGAATGAGTTAAAAAAAGAAAACAGAAATGGTAGCATTTCATTTGCATCATTATGTCCACTACACTGTGATGATCCCTCTTTGAATTCTCTCAGATAGTTTTTGAACTTTCTTTTGACTTTCACTTCAGGCTTTGACAGTGAGTTCCACAGGTAAAGGACGCACAAAAAAAGAGAAAAAGAATGATGGTCCGAGTGAGCCAATTCAGGCAGTGGCCTCAGAACACATCACTGGGTGAAAAGGCTCTTCTATTGCACACCTGCAATCTGAAAGTTACAATTATTTTGGCCTACCTCTTGTGTTACAGGACAAAATGAAAAATCATTCCTTGATCACATTCCTTGCTTCAGTCCAGATCTTCAGCATGTCTTTTTTTCAAGTGAGAGGAGTCCCATCTGTTCTTCTCTGCTGCTTGCATCCAGTGTGGACAATTTTTGGAAGGTCTTTGGCTTTTACTGCCACAGTCTGATGAAACTGTAAAGGAAGAATAGGCAATGCTTTTGGTAGCTTGGAGAACAGCCATGTCTAGGGGTGGAGAGGATTCTGTCCTAGGAAGACATCTGGGTGAGAGCCATGGAGGGAAGGAGTTAAAAACTGAACAAAGCCTCTTTGGTTTGGGTAAAGGTAGGGCTGAGCATGCAGCTTGAGTGGGAATCAAAAGCTTAAGTGTACCTCAGGCTCCTCCAGAGGCCTTAAGTAAAGCTGCCATCCCAAATTTTCCTGTCTAGACTACTGCTGCCAGAGCATGGCTTAGGCCAAAGAGCAAGGACTCAGGAGTTATATTTGCATTTCTTTGCTTGTAAATGAAGATTATTTGATAGGGAATTTCTAGGGCAAGAAGCATGGCTGTTATACAGCACAGTGCAACTTAACTCTCATACTTAGAAATTACAAGAAAAGCTCTCAAAGAACTCTTAGGGTTGGTGTAAACTCGATACAACACAGTGTTTTAGCCTAGATATTTTGGACTGCATTTGTTTGCTAATCAGCCTTTAGAATTCAGGGGTCAACCATTTCGATATCTTTCTGTAACCCTGTGGGTTACAAAGGTAGTTCTTTTCCTTTTTTAAAAATGGAATCTGAGATTCTCAAATAATTGCAGGATTTGCAGCTGTAAAAGGGAAGGACTGCTCTGAGATGAGAGCAGTATCACCTTAGCGGGTGACACTACAAACTATTTTCTGAGAAGTGCTGGACTAGGCCCCTCTTCATCCTTCTGGGAAATGCAAGTTTTGATTCCTCTTTACGGTTTTGTTTCATGAGACTTTCATTTTGTGGCTGAACCCTGTGTTTTCCACCTCTGATACTGATAATAATGTCAGCCTGAGATCTGGGTAAGCAGACACCTCAATGAGTGTTTGTTAGCTCTGCCTGTCTTTTCTGGCACAAGGGTGGATTTTTTCCTAAGGATCAGCATCCCCTTAAGCTGCTTCACTTGACGTACTTTAAACAAGCATCGTTGCTGTCATTATGGTACGACCCTTCAGCCACATACCCAAGGCAACCAATTGTCTGTCTAGGACTTCTAAATGTTTCTTCATGAAACACTGGCTTCATCTCCATACCAGGACTTCACCCTCTGGGAAGGACAGCTGAAGCTTTCCATGTAATTCAGACAGCTTTCCTCCTGCTCCTTACCCCACCCCAGCCCTGCAGTATAAGGCACTTGTTTCCAGTTCCTAGTTCCTCTCTGCAGCAGATGGATTTATTTTAGGAGGTGGGAGGAATTCTGTTGTTGTCACGCATGCTCAGCACACTCTACAAATGGGCAGAGTGAGAAACTGAGAGCAAAACAAAGAACTGTAGCTGGTTTCTGTGCAGACACAGACAGACATGCAGTCTTGCAGAACACAACTATTTTCCCTGTCCTCTCAGTCAAACCCAAGCTTCCTCACACAGCTCAAACTTTCCTTTCGTACAGTCAGTGACCTCTCACCTGGGGCTTGCCTGCCCAATTTGTAAGCCCTTTAATAATGGTAATCCATTATCCTACTTTGCACATCAAAACGAACACAGGCTCCTCCCAAACAAGTGAACTTGGCAGATGAGCCATGGGTAAAAAGCATAATAACTTCTACAAATTTTGCTGTTCAAGGGTGGCATTTCTCTTTCTCCTCAGCAGAAGAAAGGGATTCTTCCCCTCCAAATCTTTCCAAAGCAATGTTTATAATTAATCATGCAGAATTAGGTTTATCCCAACACACGACCACTCTGCTCTGGATGTCCCATGTAGTACGGATGCAACTGGCAAAGACTCAATGTGTCCCAGTGTCTCTCCAAGACCAGAGCTTGGAGAGGGGGGCTGGGTCAGACTTTCTCTTGCTGCAGCATTGCCCATGGTTCTCTGCACTGCTTCATAGCCCTTTGTAACTCCGGAGTTTTGTCCATGTCTAAAGGCAGCTTGTGCTTTTTGTGATTATGGAGCATCTCACACAAGAGGTCTCTAATTTGAGCTGAGGACTAGCTAAGTGTCTGGAAAATTCTTCATGAAGAAAATTAAATAATCACATGTTCTGGTTTCTCTTGAAGATGATGGCTTCTGGTATCATTGTGAGGTGGGTGTTGTGTTTGTACACATTTCAGTCCCTCATGAGCCACAACAGTGTTTGTTAGAGCTCCTTCCCCTCCCGGCACTGGAGGAGGGGTGTCCCTGCTGATGCAGGCGCTGCACCCAGTGGCGGGGCTCTGCCAAGGAGTGGAAAGGACTGTCACTGCAAACATGTCAGCCCCTCTGCACAGTCCATCTGCCTGGAATTGAGCCACTTCAGTTGACACAGCCTGTGATACTTGCCAGAGCGAACCTGTTGGCATCTTTTACATCCATGTAAATTCTTGTGTTGATGAATTCAGCAGCTTCCTCTTTAAAACCTTTATTGGGTGACTTTCACACTGCCCCCACAGAGCCCTGTTCCTTGAAGTCAATGGGAGATGTGGGTGTGGTGAAAAGTTAAGATCAGACCTGTAAGTCAAATGATAAAGAGAAGTGAATCAGTAGGAAATGCTTTTGGGGAACAACACAATCCTTTGCCATCAATTAAAAGCACAGGGAATGGCCCAGGAATAGCTTCTCTCTGTCATGTAAGGGAGTACATTTCAACAGCATAATCATCTAATGAGGCTTTCTGGTTGGCTGAGGACATAACACACTTGTGCTAAATACATTGTTCAGGCCATCTCATAAAATCTATTTCTGAAGAATGATATGTAAATTTGTGTGGTTATTCCAAGGATGCATTCAGACCTCTTGTGCAGTATTATCACAATTAGCTTATCCCGTGGCAGAGCCCAGTCCCTAGCAAATTGACATGCTGTGTGTTATGCCCCAAAAATGTTTGATGTGGCTATTCAGGCTTCGGGTACTCGGCCCTAGGTAACATGTTCTGCTATGTCCAAATCTCTTAGGTACTCCAAAAGCCTCCCTTAATCACTGGCTCCTCCTGAAACATCCATGGCAGCTCACTGTGAAATTATGTGCCAATTCTGTCCTTTTGGTTACTGAGTTTATTTAATTAATGTTATTCCTGCTTTCTTCTTTACTTCCTTCTCTCTTAATTGTTTCATAAGCCAGTGGTACCTAGTCTGCTGTGGGTCATAAGTCATCAAAAGGTTGCCTGTGACATCATTGCAAATAAAAAAAAAATGCACAAAAACATGCCCATGCATGCAGAGAGCCCAAGCAGAGAGACGGAAAGAGTACACAGATGTGCCAGCTTTCACTGTCAGTAGGTGCAACAGTCCTGGTGCCCTGCTCAGGTGAGCTGCCCTGGCATGAGATGATTCTCTTGGACTTTTTCACCAGAAGATGAGGTGGGCTTCCATAAAAACACAGATTGGGAAATGCTTTGCCGATGCTGGACTTCACCACTCCTGTTGTCTGTGCTCACAGAATTTCCTGTGCTCCTCCCTTGCCCCTGCACTGTGGCTCTGCTTCTGCCACCACGCCATCCTGGGCCTTTCTGTGTTTTTGGGGCAGTGTTTGGGAGCCAAGTGCCTTTTTGTGAGCTCTTTCATCATGTTGCTTGGATCACAAACAACAGTGGGGCTAATAAAAGAACCTTTGAGTGCTCTGCAGATGGAAGATGTCATACTGAGAAAATCAATCCACAGATCTGCTCTTTGATGGAATCTAGCTGCAGGCAGATGCTTTCATGTGTGGCAGCATCTTCTCAGACAATTACTTCTTTGCTCACATTGTGTAAAGTCATGCAAACCCTGGGATAAGCAGCTTCATGCTGCCGCACTTTTCTAAACACAACTAGAGTTCCTTTCTCATGCAGGCCACTTCCCTTTAGGGGTGTTTTGGGACAGGTGAGAGAGAAAGCAGACTGTCAGTGACCATCTGACTGGATAAATGTAGTCCCAGGGACAACAAGTGCCAATGCACCTGGGGACTGCAGGAGACATCTCCACAGTGTGAGCTGCAGTCACCTCTCCAGCCAGCCCCAGCACAGTGCACACTGAGGTAAAGGACATGAAAGAGCAAACATCTGGCATGTCCAGTTGCTCAGAAGAAAAGGCAGGAAGTTATGTCAGCATTTCCATCTAGTTTCCTCAACATTTTTAAAGTGAAAAAAAGAAGGTACAGCCACCTCCATTGCAAGGAGTGAAATGATAAGGATCAGCCAGGAGCTCTGTCCCAACAGCTATGCAGGAATGCTCTGAAGCTCTCAGCAGACAATGAGGCACATTAGAATACTTTTTGTGATACTTTAATATATTACTCATTATCACATTTGCACCTAGAAACAGCATGAAACTGCCAACAGCAAAAATGTTGGCCATGCCAACCTCCAAAGAACCTCCTTAAGCAGAGAAAAGGATGCCTTTGTACATGCAGTTCTCATATCAGACATTGAACTCTAATAAACCCAACCTGTGAACTCCTTACATCTTTATGAGCCTACATTTGGGGCAGGAGTTTCTTCTTAGTGAGGTTTTGTTTGGTATCCAACAGCTAAAACTAAAAATAGTACATTGCCACCTAATCTAACTTCGCGTGACTCAGCTACTTTCTCCCAGGTCTATTTGGTTTTTATCTTAATGTCAATTATTGACTATTAACAGTGTTCCACAAGAGAACTTCTAGCCAGTGCCAGTCTAGGGGAAGCATGGGAAAATGTAGCGGAGCATGAGGGTTTGTGAGCTTTGAGTCTTGAGCTGACACTGCCTCCTGGAGCACCTCCCCACCCTTTTTGCCTTTGTAACCCCCTCCCTTCCACCCGTAGTTGTCCTAAATACACCTCATGGCAACATGAAAAGGCATTTATTTGCATGGAAGAGCAACACTAAGACAGTGCCAGTGTGCTCTGTCTTTGATAGGAAAAGCAAAGTGGTTTTGTCTTAAAAAAAAAAAAAAGTTGTTTCTTGTTGTTTTGCTTTTCTTTCTTATTTTACCACTCATCACATATTTTTCTCCCTTCTTTGCAGTCGGCAGCCCCTGGAAGCTGTTTTCCATCAGGAGGGGCCACTGTGCCTTTCCCATCACCTGAATTCTGGCTCAGTTCCACATAATGCAGGAGAGGGACAGCTAAAGGACAGGCAGAGTGAAATTCCACCCAAAGTAGTTTCATTCAGCCATCCCCACATTCTCCTGTAAGTCTTGCTAAAATTTACTGTTTGGCAACTCTGGCTGTGGGGCACAGCAGTATCTATCTATCTATCTATCTATCTATCTATCTATCTATCTATCTATCTATCTATCTATCTATCTATCTATCTATCTATCTATCTTTCTATCGTAGTGTAACCATCTTTCCTACACAGCACAGTGACTTCCTCATAACAGTTTGGTCTCTTAATTGTTCTGCTGTTTGTTCTTCCAAAGTGCAGGAAGGTTATTCCACTTCAGATCTCGGAGTTAATGGCAGACAAAAGGAAGTGGGTGTGAAGTAGCTTATATGTGCACTGTGAAAACCTGGTGCCCTTTCTATTTATAGCCCTGCTTGAACTTTCATTCATTTAGTTGCTATTTTGGTATGGCAAACATTCCATCTCCTGGGGAAAGTACGTTAGCAGTGCAGGTGAGCAGAAGGGAAAACACATTGGTCATGCAGGCAAATATTGAATGGCCTAGAAACCACTGCTGTTCCCAGAAAGCATATAGAACCAAAGTGATACTGAGAGAGAGCTTCCCTTTCACACTCATTCAGCTAATAGGCACAGCAGTGCTTTGAGGTAAACCCAAACCTTTTTATTGACTTCATATCTCTTATTCCATTTTAATTCAAAGGAGTTGTTAATGTATCTGTTCTCAGTGGCATAGGTTTGTCTGATAAGATGAACACCCTTGGTCACTTATCCCATTCTCTGCCTTCTGGATACAGAGCTGGCTGACAAGTGTTGGAAAGACTTAGGAGGGATTTTTAGTGCCGGCCAAGGGGGTTTCCTTAGCTGATCAGTATCTCATATCTGCTTGTTATAGAAACTGTTCCTACTTCCTTTTCTCTTTTTTATCCAATATTAGTGGTACCCACCAATACAGACCTTGTGGCTTCTCAAATGGCCTCTCACTGAACACCTTTGGGGACTTCACTGATGTTTACCTGTTGAACAGGTAAACAGTCTGGCCATTGGCTTCAATCAAAGCAAAGTGATGAAGGAAAATTCTGAACATGGTCTGGTGTAGCCTGTAGTTCAAGGCCTTACATGAGGCATGTTTGCAATGAGGTAGAAGGAAGGTTCACTATGAATTGTGAGTGCTTGGTATGACAACCTCTATAATACTGCAGAGCCAGCTGGGAGAGGGAACTGCACACATGGAATCTCACTGGGGCTCAAGGCAAGAATTTCCGGAGAGCCACTTGCTAATCTATACTGGGCCAGTCTGAACCAGTGAATTAGTGAGAAAACAAGAGACTTGGCATGTGTCACTTACTGTGTGATGAGCTAGAGATAGAAATATTTAGGATGAGGACATTAGACAGTCAGATCCCAATACTCAAAGATCCTTTTCTTCCACCAAGAATTCAGGGTCTTGCTATCTTTGACAATCTGGCCCTTCTACCACCATTTGGAGGCACTCAGACATGCTCTAATGCAACCTTATGCCTCAACTCACATGAGGCTCCTTTAGGTTTTTTGTGTGTCAGTTATTATGGAGCTGTTAGAATGGAAAAAAAAAAAAAAGAAAAAAAAGGAAAGAGAAGTAGAAAACTGCTTTCCTAATTTGTTACCTTTACTGTCTCTTTCTTGGAGAACAGAGAATTCAGCAGAAAACCATATGTCTTAGGAACTTCCTGAGTGAAAATGAAGGGTTTGATTCACTGCTAATAAAGAAAAGTAGAAGTTGCCAGGCAGTTCAGTGACCAAGAGACTCCTTAGTGTGTTTGGGGCAAGTACCATCATCTGTCACAAACATCTTGCCTTCCTATGGGAGAGGCACCACTTGCCGTGTTTTTCTCTCACCTAATCCTGCCTACTCATACTCACAGGTCTTTGTTTACCAAAGCTGTCTTGAAAGGGTTGGATTAAGCACTTTAATCAATATAATAGCCAGGTGAGGAACCCAGCTGGAACACAAGGGGCACCAACTGCTGCTGAAGTTCTCCCTCTAGCTTAGGGGAAACATTTACCTGAAGTGTGAGCCTCTGACCTGCAACCAGGTACCTGTGGTCTTTATTTCAATTGAGGGTTTGCAGAACAAGTGCTGGGCCCATCGTATTAGCACCAGACTGCTTGGTTTTGAACTCCTTCCAGAACTTCCCCAGGTGTCCCTGGCATAAGGATTTAGGTCCCACCCAGCACCTGTGCTCAACTTCTAACCACCCTCAATTCCCTTACCTCTCACTCTTGCAAAGTGGTCTCTGCACCTCAGCTGAGCAAAGGAAGAATCCACATCAAGCAACTCCTCTCACCCCTCCTACCTTACCTCGTTTTGTCTACGGCTGCCAAAATCTGCTAGTCAATGAATTAATTGACTGCTATTGACCCACATATTTTCTTCCAGTTAGGGATGCAAAATGAGAATTTTTGGCCCATTCCTGACAGATACTGAGGACACAGATTAAAATTGGCATTTGCTTTGAGCTGTTAGTTGTTTTGTAAGGAAGAAGTTGAATGTGTTCAGTGATTTTGGCCCAGAGGAGCCCTCTTTAGGGAAGGTATCCCAGTCATACCATGGGAGAGAATACAGTGGAGCCACGAGTCTCATTTTGAAGAAAATGGAGAACCCGTTACTTTACTTTCCTCTAATTGCATGTGACTTTATCTCAAGAGGTGGAAGGTCTTTCACTAGATGGAATAATAAAAGAGAATTTCCTTAATCCTTCTCTGCAGTCAGTTTGCAGAAGCAAACAGCTTTGCAAGCAAGTTGTTCAGCAAGCATGGTGTTTTCCCTCCGTTCTGGGATTGAGATCTGAGGGCAGCAGCCAGCATTGAGAATAGTCCTGTGACTCTAAAGGAAGATGGGTGTATTGATACTGACATCTGCTCTGGCTTGAGCAATCCTGGACATGGGGCGAGGTCATTCACACTTTCATGTGCTAGCCAGCGAGTTGGATTCTCACACCCTTATCTATTATACTGGCTAAGGCGTCGTTCTGTTTTCTCTTCTATCTGCATTACCAGGTGTTGAGCAACTGGAATATCATTCCAGAAATTCTGACTGGCTTGGGTGTGTGCTCCTCACAGGAATTACTTCTGGGAATCATTTTGGAGGGCCAAACAATATGGTTTTCCAAAACTATGTTACTTTATAGTGTGCATTTAAATGAATTGCATAATTTAGCCAAGCATGATCCCTGTATTGCAGAGTAGCAAATTGCTCTGCCTGCTATTTCAGAGGGTGCTCCTAGGAGCTGTGTGCTATTTACGTAGTTATGATGTTTATTTACACTACCTATATGTGCCAGCAAGGAATTAAGGTTTATTTCATATTTTCTGTTGTTGCAAAGTTGCAGCAGCACTCTTCATCCTCCCACAGCCCCACATCTTCATAATCCAGCCCCATCATTCATTTCACTCAGGAGACATTACCAAATGGAAGTGACACTACAGAAGGCATAGAAGATGAGAAGGAGCAACCTTCAACACCCTTCAAAGCCCTAGGATACAGCTGCCTTGGATTTTAAATATGGTCCAAAGCTTGATTATCTAAAGACAATCAAGAGCATTTAAATGAGGCTATGACAGAAGAAAAGCAACAGGGCCTTGAAGAGGGCGAGGGCGTAGTTAATATTCTCTTAGCAAGGCACAGGATAAGACAGCTGTACTGGGTCATGGGAACTGATCAAATCTGCAGAATAGGAAAGAAATCAGTTCTGCGCCTGTGTTAGCACACCAGGCTTTAGCAGTTTTTGTAAAGGTTGAGATTTCCATTAAATCTCAGTGCTCAGGGCTCCCTGGGGGCTCAAGGACAACATGCAGTCTGATGCTTGTGCTCCCTATCAATTAGGTGCACTGAGTGACCAAGGCCCTTCTGGACATCTCCTGAGGTTTTGCGCAGGGAGAGCAATGGCAAGGTGAGCTCACACCTCCTTCTAGACCATGGCCATGTGTGCAGCATTCAAGCAGAGGATTACACTATAGTTAATAGCATGACTTTGTGATACCTTGAAATGTGGCCCCTCCAGAACATTTATAATCAAAGATAAATCCAGCTGCAATGGTAAGGAGAGCTGCTCATTGGAAACTTTGCTGGCAATCATGTAGCTGTGATATGTTCATAGCTCACTGTACAACCACATTTCAGCTGCACATTATGCAACTGCTATTAGCATTAATGCATTACAAGGCTCATATACTGATACTGTTCCTAGAAACAGGCTACCCAGGAATGCATTCTTTTGGACTAGTTTGGGGAGTGAGATGGAGCAGAGGGGACGTGTACTTTCATACTCTATGGGATACCTGGATCCAAACCCAGAAATGAGTCTGGGTTTCAGCTGTGGATTTCAAAAGTAAAAAAAAGCTGACTCTGACTGGAGTCAAATTTGGATTCTGGTTAGGAATAATGTCTCCCAAATGCTTGTGAGTTTGATATCTAGCCTGATGTGGATTGAGGGGACACATTGAAGAGCAAGCATTTAAAATCTACTAACTAAAAACCAAAATAAAATTAACCCCCAGACAACGAAGATAACCTGCCATGGAAATCTCAGTTAATTCTTATTTTGATTAAGATGAAAATAACTGTCAAATGTTGACATTTCTAGTACTGGTTTATTTAAAAAACTGCTTAGAAGAACCCTTCTAAGGAAGATCTACAAGGGTTGTGAATGCAGATTCACCCATTTCTAATAGATCACTGAAGTCAAGAAATTGGCATTGGTTTCTAGTGTCTGAACTTCTGACTTGTTTTTGAGTTAGCAAAGTAAACCCGAGTTTTCTGGGGCCTACAGGGATCAAGTTCAGGTCTCAGGTTTGTATTGTCTTTCCAAAGGTTGTGCTTACTCTCACCCAGGACTGTTTGCATGTCCAGACTAGGCAGTGGTACAGCACAAACAGGTACACATTGGACTACCTGTCAAAAAGCCTGGCCAAGGCTTGAGATTTGTGATCCGCTTGGAAGTGGCATTTCCTATCATCTGCCCTGGCAGCTGCACAGTGCTTCCTTTGGAGCCTGGAGGGAGACAGGGAGAATATGGGAGCTGTAGTTGAAAAGCAGCCGGATCAAAGGCAGGTGATTAGCATCAGGACAGGGTGTCTGAGCACAGCCTTCCCCTGGGTCAAATCCAAGCTAGGTCCCTCCTTTGTTTGCACGAAGCCTCTGGGTAAGGGGCAGCCTGTGCATGGGGCACACATCAAACAGGCACAGACAGGAGCCTGGGCCAGCCATGTGGTAGGACCAGAGAGATGTGACTGGAGATTCCCAGGATGCTCTCGGCCAAACATGAGACCTCAAAGACTGGTGGGAGGCAGGCAGGTAACCAGAGAATTCTTGAGTCCATAAACAATAGAAACCACAGCCACACTTTCTCTGGAAAATGGCACTGCACTTGAAGGGTCAAACATCTGGCCAGATGCTCAGGCTTGAAAGGCAGTGACTCCAATGCAATACCAGCCTCTGATTTGCTGCCTCACGCCAAAAAGCCATGATGTCCTCAAAACTGTCGCCGAGTGGAGTTAAGGAGAAAATTGCCCCATCCTATCTCTGTTGTCTGCATGACAGGCTGCAGTGCTGAGCCTGATGCTCATCTGTGGTTATGGATCAGGAAGAGCTTGGGTAAAGTAAACTATTATTCCAGAGTTAACTGGGAACAAGGAAGAAGTCTGCAGACTTCATTCACACATTCTCAGTGCTTTGCAAGCCTGAGCAGTCCTGTTCCATAGCCAGACGGCAGAAGCACATTTAGCTGTGTACACCCAAGGACCCTGTGCTGCTTTGGGATTTTACAGAGATTTAAGGATGAAGAAATAAGTAGGGGATTCTCTGAAGCACAAAGCAGGGGTTCATGAAGGTCTCTCTGCCACATCATGCTGTAGCAGGTGGTACTTAGAGGAGACACCCTGAGTACATCCACTGCTTCTTACTTGTTCCCTTTGGATTAGGGGAAGCACCTTACAAAAGCCATGCTGTAAGCACAGCCCCCCAGGCCTGCCTTTCTCTAATTATCTCCTTTAGGTCATACAGGGATTACAGCCTTTTCCAGGTAGATATTTAGCTGTTATTATAAACACATAGTCAGGATGCTCTGGCATTGTCCAGATTGTGTCACTATTGGGGTCACTGACTACTCTGCTTTTAGGAGGGCAGGACCACTGCACATATGGAGAGGAATCTGCACTTTCTCAGCACCTTCTCCCAAAGCTGGTCACCAAAGCATTTAGTGGATACCAAATGATTTCCCTAACTGACACTCACCATGTTCAGAGTTGCAGATGTGAGTTTTGCAATCTGTGGTGGCAATACAGGGGAGCCAGGCAAGTCCTGCCACCCACCTTACTTCAGGCAGCTCTTCATAGAAGCCTCTTCCCCAAACCTTGCCCATGCCTAAATTCATACTCTAGCAGTATCACCACTTTGAGGCCCCAGCAGTGACTCTTGCTTAAATAGCAAATCCCCTATGATTAAGCAATCAGGCGCAATTTTGGAGTGAAGGTGTTTTAAAGATTAGAACATGTTTCACTATGCAGAACAAAGACAAATGTCACCTTACTCTTAGACTTAGCACTTACAGAGCTGCATGTGGCAAATTCTTCTGCTTTGTGTCTCTTGTTTTCTCTTTCGTGGTAGTAGCTGAGCATGAGCTTCTGGGTTTCCTTGTTTGTTTTAAAGGCAGTGGATGGAGCTGGAAAAGGTTTTTCAGTGCAGAAGGTGTGAGCCTATTGGCTTAGCTCTGGGGAAAGAAACATGGGGAAACCCTGTTCTGGTAGGTCCTGTACAAATTCCTTCAAACTGTGTTGGTATCTCTCCAAAACCAAAGGTGATTTATGTAAGGTGCTGTGAGAGAAGGGCAGTGTGAGTGTACACCTGCCTTTCACTAAGAGGGGAAAATATGCTTGCTATTTCGTTCAAGCTTGCTCAGGGGAGAGAGAAGGGCAGGCAGGCATAATGCTGACTAGTAAGGCAGGCATTGCCAGTATCCACTGAGGAAACGAGGCATTAGCAACCATTAGCAAACATTTGCAGTGGCTCCCCCTCTCACTTTCAGGTGAACGGCTCAGAAAAATTCACCTTGACAGAGCCTGAAACTCTAAGAGCTTTGGGAAAGGGGTGCAGTATCATAGTTCGAATCCAAACTACAATGCTTAGGATTTGCAGAGATGCAGAGGCCAAGGCTGGTATCAAGTAGGCCATTCCAGCTGCAGCTGTGCCACAAAAAGAGGCTTCTGACACTATCAGTCCTGTCCCACCGAGGTGGAGCAACCCTGAGATCAGCTCAGTTGGCTAGAGCATGGTGCTAACAATGCCAAGGATGCTGCTCCCCACCAAACTGATCCCTTGGGGCTGGTCCCTGATCTTGGCTCCAGGAGGAGGCAGGTTGAAAGCAGTAATTTCATTCAGCATCAGGAGACTGTCTCACCTCCTATGTGGCCAGATCCACCCCACTGCTACTTTCTCCTTCCACCTTCCTTGAGGAATGAATGTTAACTTGTATGGTGAAAGTGTTCCCCTTTTTGTGGGCATGTGAGTTACATCCCCCCATAAAAGTCTGGTGCTGTTAAGTTCTCAAACTGTCCCTGTCCCAAAACACAGCTCTTTGGGTTCCATTTTCATCCCTGTACTAAATTTCCACCTAAAAAAGTCTATATTGCTGCCTCTTCCTGCCTACCCTGTGAATGAGCAGTGGTTCTGCTGATCCAAACTTCTTTCAAAGTGCCAAACCCATTCATTTTGTCTTTTTAATTGCCTCTTTGGAGCACACTGGAGTCACAGATGGTGGCAGTAGCTCCTGGGCTGTTAACCTCACCCAGCCTGCCACATGTTGTCCAGGAGATCAGTGTCCTCTGTGCCCAGAAATCCGCCAGCACCTTCCACAGGGTGACAGAACTCTGCAAAGCCAAGGCGGAGGCTGCCACCTACTGAGCCCCACAGGTGGTTCTGGTGACACCTGAGGGTGCCTTTGAGGTTTCCCCGCTGGCAGGCCAGGCACATGTTAGCACGGTGCTGAAGGGGAGGATTTCACTCAGGGACCCTTGGACTGGAAGTTTTCACAAGCAGCACTATGTTTATATGTAGACACATTTTGTTTGGATAGCAGGACATTGGGATGAGTTTTTTCCTTGCCATTGAAGGAAGAATCATCTTTAAAACCACCCCAAGGGTGTTACTCTGTGTTACCTGTTCATAGCAAGGGGCTCCCCCCAGAGCAATTAAAAACTGCTACTGCACAGAACAGTTAAGTTTGGTGCCTGTCCATTCTGGGATAAATATGGGGTGGGTGAACAGAGAATTAATTTCTACAGATAATTTTATATTTCGGAGCCCACTGAAGTGGAAAACACCTAAAGGGATAGACTGAATGTGTTTAGCAGCAGAGATTTAGCAACAGAAGTCTTTAACAGGAGTGCTACTAGAGGCCAGATTTACTAGAATCACATTCTTAAAGCAATTAAGATCCGATTGTATAATGAATGAGTTGGAGATCACCACAAAGCTGCAAGTTTCCCACCCTTGATTCAATTTGCAAAGACCTGGGATCATCTCATTTAAGATCTGTTGCAAATACAATTTATGATGCTGTTGCTTGGAGGATGATGATAAGGGAACAAAGCTGCAGAGTTAATTAATTAATGGAAGCTGGCGGTGGGTGGGAGCACTTCGAGGCTACAGGGTTCTCCATTGCACCTTTCCAGGGCTCTCCTCTCCCTGGAATGTGCTCATGGCTGCTGCTGTGAGGTGGGATCAGCTTTGATGTGCAGTCACTGCCCTGCTCACAGCCAGTGGGTGTGTTAGCTTGATGGCAGGAGCAATTAAACCCCATCTCTGTAGGAGATGGACTCGAAACAAGAGAAACCAACACTTCAAAAATTGCATGACATGGCCTGCACTAGGCTAGGCTCTGGGTGAGGGAGGTGGCTGGAAGGGTCTTGCTCTTCAGTCCACATTCCCTGGGGGAAAACACACTGTTGCTGTTTTTATTAAGCAAACGTGTGCAGGAAAAGATCATTTTCCTTGTTCTTTTTTCCAGTACCTGTTTTTAATCAATAATCAAGTAAGCCCAACGGGGTTTAGGTCTAGTTGGATAGGAAGTTTAATTTGATCTGACTACCTGCTGACGCAGGCAAGGCTGAAGAGCTCTGAGTGACAGCACTGAAAGGGAATGATAGCAAGGTATTGCCTTCAGAAACTTCAAACACATCTCTTTATCACAGCATGATCCAAGGCATCACTCAGCAAGTTGCTACAGATGCAAGTTATCAGCTGAATACCAAGCACATTCCAATAACTGCCTCTGAAACCAGGAGAGTACATTTCTCAGTATTGGTCAATGTTACATCCTTCTCCTTTTGAACAGGTGGGAGAAGAACTTTTTTTTAGCAGAGATGATAGGCTTGGGATCCTCTGTGAGTTCTGAGAACTAGCAGCAGCAGTGTCTAGCAAGGAGAGTTCAGCGTTTTAAAAATGTACCTAGCTGTTCAGAAAAGGAAACACAGTATTTTCAAAAGCTCTGGCACTCCAGTGGAGAATCTGGACTTTCAGAGGTAGAGAGAGGGGAGCCATGGGAGCTGCTTCAGTATGTGTGTGTATGGACTGGTTTGCACTCCCTGCAAGAGCAGTCTCCTGGGATTCAGACCTCAACTAGGCAGAGAGGGAACTATGCTGGATGGAACTGCAAGAGCACTGCAAGTTCACCTAAGAGAGCCTGCAGGCTTCAGCTCTAGACATCAATCCAGAGGAAACCTGGGATCATGTGTGCCTGGGGAGCAAGTCCTGTGAACAGGCAGGAAGGGGACAGAGAGGAGTAAAGATAAGAAAACTGTAGGAAAAAGCCTTTCTAACTTAAGCCCACCCTTCCTTCATTCTTGCTCTGATCACAGTGTTTATGCAAACAGTTTGATAAGCCTTAAGAAGCTGAACCGGTTGGCTGCTGATGTGAGCAGTTGTCAGTGCACAGTCTGAGGGCACCACTGCTCTGGCAGGGAGGAAAGACTGTGAAACCAAGGACTGGTTTGACACTTCTGACCTGTGTCAGCAGCACAAACCAGAGGCAAAGCCCCTGGAACTTTTCCATCTCCCTTCTCTGTTTTATTTACAAGGCTTAGTCAGATAATCTCAGCTGCAAAGCACAGCTGAAAGTAGTCAAAAGAGCGCTCAACTACAGCTTTATGTTATAGACCACATCAGGCATGTAAAAAATAAATGGCTGGGCCTCATCATCTTGATGCTGCATAGAAACTGTATTATTCTTGCAAAAATGTGTATTACAGACACTTTCTTATTTGCCAACTGATTTCTCAGTTTGTTGGATGCATTGAAATCATGTTTTCAATTCTCTTGTCCATAGCCCTGAGGCTGTAGACCTGAGAACCTATATTAAGGGAAAAAACAGAGATTCATATCTCATTCAGAAATCTCCAGCTTCTTGGGTCTTAAGGAGCACTCAAAATATTCCCCAAGTAGCAAGAACTGGCAATTTTAGTCACAAAAGTTTGCATGGATTATGCATACATATATTTAACACTGTGCCAAAGATTTTTTTCTCCTGCCCTGCTTGAAATTCAGTGACGCCTGCTGCCTGCTCATCTCAGCAGAGTTGCTGCAAACCTGGCCCACAAGTCCTGGGCATCCAAAGCTTGCGAAGCCCTGGCCAACATCCTCTGGCTCTAGAAGCAGACTGATGTGAGGCACTTCATCAAGCAGTATTATCTCTTCAGTGCTTTTCTGCAACAGGCACTTGAGCTTTACTTGTTCCCTGTAACGTACATGGAAAACCTTTAATTCCTTGAATTTGGAATATGGAGCTCACCACTCATGATACTTTTTCTGGATCAAGGCTCTGTCAGTTCTCATTCTCATTCTAATGTATGAATAGCAGAAAGCAGCAGCATCTGAACTATGTATTTGGTGGGCGTAAGAGAATGACTCATTAGCTTAATGGAGAGTTATCTGGGCAATAAATGCATGAATAGGAATTGTGACAATGAGTCACCATTTGATTGTGTGCCTGGGTGGAACAGATGCAGGTACCATTTTGCTAGGGATTGGTGTAGGGCAGAGTTCAAGATGGGTTCAGGGGAGTTAAGATGCTTTCTTCAGAACTCAGCTAAAGACCATTAGCTATAGGAAAGAGTTGCCAAGCGTCACTGGATTCACACTTTCCAGTGTGACAGGATCAGTCTAGCTGAATGGAAAGATCATGGATCTACTTAGCTAGGTTTGCCCTGCAGGAATTCAGAATCTCACAAAAAATCCCAATCTTGTCCAAATCGTGCCCAAAACAGACCCAACTTCTGTCACACCTTCTGTGTTCAACCATCCCCTGTGCCCATGTCCCCCCTCACATGCTGCCACTGCTGTCATGAGCTTCAAAGCCTGACACAAGGCTGAGGGTGGTTGTGTTTTGGCATTGCCACAAGCTTGTTACACTGCCAGGGCTTGTGGCATCTGCCAAAGCTGGCAGATGGCCTGAGTGGTCCTAAGCTGTGCCCCTCGTGCCTGTGGCTCTGCTGTGCCTAAAACTTTTATGTGGTCCCATAGCTGAGGGAAGGGAGACCTTCTCCTGGGGGTTAGAGATGACATTCTGGTTCAGAAGGACCTTTCATGACTTGTCTTGGGCAGGTGTTGGCTCCACATCATAGCCAAGGTAGGGCTTTTGGAGCAACCCCCAGTTTTGGTGCCTGTTCTGAGGAGGAGGTTTGGGGAGGAGGATTGTACATGCCTGCTGAGGTACCTCAGTCAAAATGTTTAGCAGTCATAAGTTCCGAAGTCATTAGTTGCTCGTTAAAGCTCTGGCCTGGAATTTCTGATGGATGGTAGTTGCCAGAAAGTGAAATTGCTCTTATGATCAAGTGAATCCTCCCGGTATGTGAGGGAGTTACCAAACTTCATTGGCACCATTACTCAACAAACAATTGCAGCTGGTTTTGGGAGAAGAGTCTCCACCCTGAAGTATGGTCTGTACCACTGCTCCACTCACGTTTTTCCAGGGACTGAACTGGATTTGCAGGTGCTGGTGAAGTTGCTCTGTGTGAGGCCGTACAGTAGCAGGGGATGCAGCTGACCTGGTTGAGTTTGTGGGCTTTCTGATAACCATGAAAAGAGAACAGCCAGACCTGATGATGCAGATGTGGATGTAGCACTTCACTTCTGTGTGGTTACATGATGTTTCTCCCCTCAAATACAAGTGTGACCAGTGCCAGTGGGGCTGGGGTGTCACCTACATTGGTGGTGTTATCCCGAATCACTGTGCTCCCCACATTCACCCCATATCATTTATAGAGATCCTTCTCATTCTCATCAGTGCAGCAACATCTTCTTGGAGGATCATCTTCTCCCAAAGCTTCTGCCTCCCTGAATCCCAGCAGGGAGTAAACAGGCAGCTCAATCCCCATGCGACTCCAAGCACGGGTGTTTGATGTGGCTCCCTTCCCCAGGGGCAGCCAAATTCCTACCCGCCACGGTACTTGGAGTAACAGGACAAACAAGCATGGCAGTGCTGCCAGGCGTTTTGACACCAGGGAGTTGCGGGAGCTCACAGTGGAATAACAAACAAATAGCACTGATGGAAAAATAGTTTCCCCCTGTAACTACTCTGGAAAAGCCAACAGACAGTCAGTCCAAAGTACTATGCACATATCAGGACCTGATAATTGAATGAAATCATACGGCCTCGTGATGACAGGGCACAGAAGTCTACAGGCACATTGCTCAACCCTCTTGGCATCTTTCTAGATCTGGAGCGGCTCTTCTTCTAGGGGAGACCTGCCAAGGGTATCTAGCAAGGAAACAGCCAAGCTAATATGACTTGTTAGAGGGAATGCCTTCAATCCAACCTCAAAATGCAGGTCAGCATCTACATACATCAGTGCTCTGTGTGTAAATTGTGGTAAATATCTAATGAGTAAACTTTATATACAGTCACTCGGATTTTTCCTATGCCACATCCAGTGAGGTCAGGAAGCACTATTTTAAACTTTGTGTAGGAATACAGGGCTGGAAAGTAATTCCTAGTGCATCAAGCCCAGCCACTGGCATAGCAAATAAACACATTATATAATCCTGTTAATTCATTTATCATGCTCTAGTCTAAACCCACTCAGTTTCCCCGCACCAGCTTCCCTGGCTGAAGAGCCACAGCTGGGTGCATCCTGCCAAGTGCCTGCACACCTCTTACTCTCAATTTGACTGAGTTTAAGCACAAGTTTGGTCTCTGACACATTTCACATCCACCCTGCTGGTTTATTATGGACTTAGAATCTCAGAGAATTTGATGATTCTGAAGGGGAAAAAAACCCGAACAAACGAAACAGTCCACAAAGCCTGTAAAATTTGACACTCCTGCTTATCAGAGACTCAAACCCAATTCTTCATGCTGATTTTGTATTAGTCTTATACCTAGAAGAAAAATACTTCCAGCAAAAAATGTAAATCCTTCGTTTCTGCTAAGCCAACAGCTGATGAAGGTGAAATAATTTCTGGCTGTTGTGGTCCTTTCTGTGTGGCAGTAATGTGGCTGTAAACAATATTTAGTCTCTGGGTGAAAGAAGCCACTAACAAGCAACTCTGAAATAACATATCCATTAACGTCAAATAAGCTTTTCCTTAGTCCTTGGACAGCTCAGTAAATGTGGCGCTGATTTAGAGTTCTGTGTATAAAGTAATGATTCCTCTGTAATGGTGCTATTCTCCTCTGCAGGTTTGATTTTCTAACTGGTTTCTATTTGTCTTCCATGATGGTCCCTTGTCCCCTTTGTCTGGCAGATCACAAGCAAATTGTCTGTAAGGTGCTTTGTTCATGAAAAACACAAAGGACATGAAACATGAAATGTACTTTCTTTTGGTAATTATTTGGGAAGGTTTCTTTTTTTTTTTACCTGTCTTTATGTACCACAACAAACGCTGTGGTTTGTCATTGTAGGATCTTGTTGTTTCTCACTCCTCAAAGAAACAGTGATAACATCAGCAGACTGCTAGGGAACAACATCATTTGATGTCTGCCACAGGGTTGGTTGTGTGTCAGGGTACAGCTCTCCTGAAGTCTGTAAAGAGATCCCTACTCCTCTCCATGAGGATCAGACCAGGTTTTGTGTTGTTTTCTAAAAGACCAGGACCAAGGAGCATTTAATGTAAAGGATAATCGGTGCATGGGCAAGTCCTCTGTGCATACAGCTGCAGATCAGACATGTGGGGGCATGGTAATTACGAGTTCAGATCCAGTTGTCAGTCATCTGGGCATTTTCCACCCAGCTTAAGTCTTCCCATGTGATCCAGCCTGTCCCATCCACAAGCCCTTTTCATTCATGTTCATTCATTCATTCTCCTCTCTCATGTACCACAGAGAAGCCAGGAGAGGGAGATGGAGACAGAGAGGGAGAGGGACTGCTGCTTCTTCTGGTGTCAAGAGCATATCCCAAAACCTGTAGCCAACTCCAGTAACTTGTGGCTTCTCTGGATGTCAGTCAGGCCTCTCTCTGATGAGGTTGGTAGGTGCACATCAGTCCTGCGGTAACAGATGTAAAACAAAAATCAGGGCCCAAGCCTGAGGATCAGGGCCCTTCCCAGAAAAAAAAAAAGAAAGAGCTCCTCTCCCAGTGCTACGCCCTTCCTTTCCAACCTCTCCCCTAAATCCAGGTTACCCAATTCCAATATGATTTACCTCACAGCTGCTACTTTGAAATGCTTTTCTCCTGTCACCCTTGTCTGCCCTTCACTATTAACCACTGTCACATGCCTTGCATTGCATGACTTAATTGTTTGAGATTTTGGACTCCATTTACATATATAAACAAATAAAAAGATACACACCTGCAGTTGCTGTGGCCAGCTGGCAACTGCCTGAGCAGTAACTGCATTCCTGGATCATGACATTTTAGCAAGGCAACAGATGGGAACTGAATGAAGTGCTCCTTGCTGATAGTTGCTGGCGCAACCAGTGCCCTTGCTCCCTGTGGGCCTGCTCCCATGAAGATCCAAATCCAGCCAGCTCTGCTTCTTTTTGTGCAAGCAGCTTGCATCTGCTCCAGCACACGGCCCAGGAAATTCAACCAGTACTGCAGGAGTGGCTGGGAGTCTCCATGCAGGAACTGAGATGCAGCTGTACACACAGGTAGCACTCAGGGCCTGGTCCTGAAACCTCTCTGTTTCATCCAAGAGCTTGAAATGGGAAAGGAGAATTGGAAAGGTGGGTAGCTATTGGACTGACAGAATGCATTTCTACCTTCAAGACTTAAGGGAAAGAAAGATATAGTTAAAGCCCTGCTTAGTTTCAAGGGCACATTAAGTGCTCAGCAGTTTCTGATGAGGGATTTTGGGTACAACATGTAAGGAACTGATCAAAAGTGATCAAACACAGTTTTAATAGTTAAAATTTATCAGCATTGCATGAAAAGCGCTGGTAGCTCCTGTAGCAGGAATGAGAGAGCCCATGCTTTAAGTCAGGAATGTGTTTAAACACTTGAGTCAATTAAAACTCCAGGGCAGCACAAGTTTCATTAATAATAGTCCAGCGTTTCATCACAGGATACTCTAATTGTTCCTCATCAGGAAGATGTGATCCTAGGGACAGAAAGATTAACCTTTTAAGAAGCTGAAATGACAACATCCAAAGTGCTACCCTAAATGATAATGAATTGCCTGTTCATTTTGTAACTTTGATGGTAGCAACCAAAACACATGCATGTTGGGCAGCTGCTCTGGGGGACAGACTTCCCCTGGATTACAGCAAATTTTTGGATAATAACCTATCCCAGTTTAAGGAGTTCCAGTGCACTATGATACTTCGTTCTTCCAGTTCAATATTCATAAGACCCTTGGGAACTTTGCAACCCAATAATTAAGCCTCTCTGCTCTGTTGAGAAATAAGCATGTAGGAACAGCACAGCATCTCAGCATAAACAAGGAAAAACCCAGGTGATTGATGTGATTTGGGAAATCCCATGCTTAGAGAGTATCGGTGCCTAGTCCCAGGGGGCAACTCTAAAATTTACCCAACATGGGCCTCACGGTGACCATGCTGGAGGCACTGCCTGTGGAATTAAACCAGCAAATTAAAGCAACAGAGAGCACCAGGAGAGATCAAGTGTCTCAGAGACACCTGGGGAACACTGGTGAACACTGTGTAAGTCAGGATCCATTCTCTCCACCTAACTCATAGCCATCCTGACCTTTTCTCTACACTCTGCCACTTGTGACTTTATCCAGGAACCATGCAGGAAAGGTGTCTGGAGCCAGTGTGCAACCACACAAGAGACCAGCGTGGGGAGTAACTTCTGTCTTTGTGTCTCACATTTAGAAAACCTCTCCTTGCCTCACTTCCTCTAAGCCCTGTTGGAAAAACACAGCAGTTGTGCAGAGAGAAAACATCTCAATTGAGCATTTAACTGCTGGTTGGCACCAAGAGAACACTGGTGTGGGTAGCAACCGGAGCTCAGTGTCTTAGCAAGGTAATTAACTCTTTCCAAAATTCAGGATAAACACAGGATAGAAGCTGATAGGAGCATATGTGACAGAAAGATGAGACAGATCCAGCCTAGGTGATGATCATGGGATATATTCAGAGGGCTGGTCAAATGGTACCCTTTCCTTGTGCTGTGTCACCCTGAATGAAGGGACCTTCATGTTCAACTCTCTTTAAGGTCTAGTCTTACGTGTGGGCAAGGCTGGGAGCAGCTGGATCAGACTCTGTCTCTGGAACACTTTGGCCGCATTCAGTGGAGGAGCAGCTGCCTGCTGGGGTGCTCATAATGGGAGGGGCAGCCCCTGGAAGCAGCAACCACCAGCAGCACCCCAGCATGTCAGCACAAAGCACTGGGCACCTGGTTCTGTTGACTCACTGTGACAGCAAACATGCCCTTCTGCACTGAGAAGAACTCCAGCGATGAGGCCCCAGAACCCAGTGGCCGCTGTCCCCACAGGCACCCTGCCAGCCCCCAGCCACACTGTGCACAAGGAGGGAGCTGTGGGGGTCTGCCGGGAGCAGCGCTGCAGCACTGGGAGGAGGATGTTTTCCCAGGGCAGGTTAAAGCTGGACAGAAGTCAGCATTAAAGACAGATCCAGAGATAAAAAAGCTCAAATTTCCATCGATTTACTTCGCCACATCATTCTCAAACACGCTTTGATCTCAAGTCATCTGTTGCTATAATTACTGAGCAATGGTTGATGCAAACACACTTCCCAATGTGGCTGGGTCACTACAGAGAGGATTCACTTGCTCGAGCACTGACCCAAGCCTATGTTCCCATTCCTTTCTCTATTCAAAGTGCTTCACACTAAGGGTTATCCAACAAGTAACTATTCTTTGGAAATCAGAACTGTGTGACTGGCAGTCAGTTAGCCCTCTGCCATGTGTATGGAGCGGTCACCATGGAAAGGGGCTCTGGTACAAGGGAGGGCTGTAGACTCACTGCGGGCAGACAAGCTGCTGAGTCGTGCCAGGGGACAGCTCAGGATCACAGTTTGGGTGCTTATCTGCGGATGATCACTGCACCTTTTGATGCTCCCCTGCTGCTGTTTGGACAAGTCCATTCAGGAGCTGTTCCAGAAAAGCCACTCCACTTTACAGTTTTAGCAGAGTAAGGCAGGATCTGATCCTCCATGTAAACACGTCTTCAATAAAACAGGTGCATTTTATCTTCTGCAGCTCCCTCCCTTCACCAGTGAGGTCAGTCCTGTGTGCCTCCCGCTGATCCTTCTGCCTGCCAGTGGCATTCCTAGGGACAGGCTACAGCTTGCCATCGGTTTCTTTGGTGCTGCCTGCAGGCTGCAGAGGATGTGCTGATGCAGGGCAGAAAATGCTTCTTCATGAAAAAGGGAGAATGGAAACCATTGGGAGTAAGGATGACAACAGAAGAAGCCCCTAACCTCCTGGGGACAAGAGAGAAAGAAGTTAATCTAGAGATCCTATCTCCCCTGGATTTGCTTCCAGACATTATTCCAGGGGTGTCTGGATGCCTCTGCCATCCTCTAGTTTGGTGGGCAACATCCCACCCATTTTAAGTTTAAGCCTTGGTTCTATGTGAACTCACCGCCCTTTCTCTCTTCCTGCCAAGAGCAGAAATGACATCAGAGGCCCTGAGTCATGGACAGCCATGTTAGCCAAAACCTGTGCCCCCTGGTCTTTAAAAAAACCCTTCCTAAAGTGGGTCTCTCACCCATCTTAAAGGCTAGTTTAACCAAGTAGGCCATTGCCAGACAGGGAAGGAGAGGACTTTTTATTGTTTTTTCGGTTTGCACTTTGCCGTATCAGTCATTTCCATTTTTCTTTTTCCATGCAGTTTCACTTGCTCTTGGGGCAGTTACAGTCAGCTTCTGTATCTTAGCAATTGCCACACATTGATTTGACTGAAACAACATAACAAGTAGCACACAGGAAATGAGCGGAGAAAACGTTTATGGGAAGTGGAATTTTTGAGTAACAGGCCACTTATGGTGGCCCATGTTTGTTTTAGATGCTCTGCTTGAAGGCTCTTTTGCTTATATGTAACATAATTTCTTAGGCAGGAGACGGGGGGATTTCTCTACATGTAACTCTAAGTTCTTTATAGTAAAAGTACAGAAGGGACTCAAATGGGAATAAAGACTTCAAAAAGGCCAAGATTTCAGAAGCTGAGGATCTATGCATGAAATTCCAGGTTGCGGTTGCTGTTGCAGTGATGATACAGTCTCTAAGAAAAGGAGTCTTTTCCAGGTTTCCTTTGCCCTGGATCAAACATGAGGAGCTTGTTCCAGAAGGTCACAGTCCAGAAAGTCTGCAGCTTTTTCCAGACTTCCAGACATCCTTGACATCCTCATCCCTGAGCACCAGTGGTGCCCAGGCCAGGTGCATCTGCTCCTCAGACAGCCTCTTGGCTTCCCAAACAACACTCTTGTGCAGAATATTCTCCCTCTCACTCCCTCAGGTTTCCTTTCCATAGGGACTGATCCCCTTCCCTTATCCTGGCTCCAAAGGATACCTATGCTTTTCATGGTTTTCTTTGTGATACAGTTTGATTTCACAGTTATGTTAATTACCATCTCATATCTTAAATGCAATACGTCATTACTGCCTTTTGACAGAAGAGTATTGTCACCATTGTCAAATTGAAACATACTGATGTTATGGCAACAAAGCAATTGCGTTGTCAAAACAGCAAGTTAATGTTCTTTTAAGATTCCCGTTCCATTGCCAGCTCTTGAGTTCTGCTACTACCCAACCACGGAAAAAGCGACGAAGTCACTGCTAGTTGAAAAGAGGCTCAACAAACTTCAACCTTCCTGATTTTCAGACATCTCCTGTGACTATTAACACAAACCATTGAGTATGTATTAGCTAGGATCTTTTCAATTCAACTGCAGGTGCTTTCCGGAAGGAAGGAACATCTGAGATCTCTCATACATGAGAATTACTCACTCTGATTTAGCATTACCAAACTACCGAGGGATTCCAGGTCACATGTGACCTCCAGTTCTGCGAGGATCAGCCTCACTGAGGCTCTTGTGTGTCGTAACAGCCCAGTTACCAGCTCCTGGGTAGGAAAGCAAGTGGAAAAGTACAGCCGAGATGGACTTTCCTCACCCCCTCATTAAGGGCCAATGACACAATGTAGCATGCCTGGTATCCTGCATTTCCCAAGCATCCTCTGTGTTAGGGAGGGGCCTCTTCCATGTCTGCAATAGATGAGACTGATAACATGTGCCCACGGCAGCAGGTCACATGAGGCATCGCTCGACAAGGCAGCATCAGGAATTATGTCATGTCTGACAGATCCATGTACTGGATTGCAGAAAGGATCAAAGCATCTATAAATACTTAAGTAACCTGTCCCCTGTGAAGGACTGTAAAGAATGCTGGGTTTTAGGTCACAAAACAAGCAATCATGTGCCAAGAGGAAATTGGCCAAATACTTGCAATGCGTTGTTGCTTTTCTTAAAATCACCTTCATGGTGTGTCAGTTTCAAAGGGTCAATCAGACACATGTTCCAAAAGACACATGTTTCTGTAATGACACTGGGCATCCAATTAAACCAGGCTGTGCCCTAGAATCTGACCCTGGCCCTGAGAAATGTGGTGGGGATGGAGATGGCAGGCTGGGAGCCCCTGAGCATCCTCCCCTAATGCCTGCCTTTCCTTGTGTTCCTGATTGCTGCTCCACAGTTTTCTCAGGCTGCCAAGGAGCCAAGCCTTCTGCCTCTTGTAGTAGTCCTGCTTCTGAAACAAGTAATACTGCCTGGGAGAGAGATGATAAACAGCACCACACTCTGAGCCCCTCTCCAGAGTCTTCTTGTATTTCATGAGACTTTTCTGCTAGGAAACAAAGGCATGAGAAGCCCACCCATGAGAAGAGTCCTGATGGCGGGAAGGAAGTGGTTAGCAGGTGAATTTCAGAGCTCCCACTCATAGCCAGCCCTTCCCTACCAAAAGGAAGTGCTCCTGCTTTGAAGTTTATTTGGAAAGCTTTAAAAATACTTACTAATTGAGGAACACTTTGCAATGTAAATATGCTCCCTTGGTACACTGAGAATTAGATAACAAACTCATACCTCTCTTAGGAACACAGCTTGTCGCTGCCACAGCCTCTCTCAGAGCAGAGGCCTTGAGTTATTCTTTTCCCTTTATTGATAATGACTGGGTTTTGTGCCAAAAAAATACCATGTGGAAATGCATATGCTTGATGTCTCTGTGATCAGTTTGATGTTCCATCTGTAGTATTAGAGAACTCAAAATTCACCCAAGGCCAGTCCATCTTTGCCAGCAGACAGATAAAATGAATTCCCATTTCCCAACAAAAGCACACCTGGGAATCCAGAGGAGTAACTGGCCACAGTGGAGACACAGTCCTTCGCTTTTGTGTTGCAGGGCCCAACCCATGGCTGTTGGTGCTGCTGCAGACCTGTGAGCCATGCAGAGTCTCCAGAATGACAGATAGATCACATAACACAACAAAGTGCAGCGGAGCCAGGTGCCACATGGGAGAAGGTCAATAAGCCAGAAAACGTAAGTGATGGATTGTTTCTGCAAGATAAATACACATAGAGTTATCTGGAGCCTGTTGTGAACTAATGCGGGCATGCCAGGGCAGGGTAGGGGTAGGAAGAGGGAAATGAAAAATGGACTGCTCACAAGGGTGGAGGGTTTTCATACTCTTGCAAGGATTCAGGCCAGGTGAAATGGGATGCCATAGAGAAAAGTACAGGACTGTTGTCCCAGCCAGCTTCTTCCTTGTGAGTATTGTCCATGTTTAAGACTGTCTTGCCTCATCTGTAAAATACCCATCTCTAGCTGTTGCCCTGTATTTTTTTCAGTTTTTGGATCTCTATGAGGGAATAGTACAGGTGGGAGCAAACATGTTTCTTGTAAGCAGCAATCCTTGAGACATCTCAGTCCAGAGCTGCCAAGACATTTTGTCTTCCTTGCAGGTCATGGACATAACTCCTTTTCCTCATCTCTCAGCTAGTCCTCAATCCCTGAAACTGTGATCCAGCTGTATAGAAAGAGACTGGCTGGCAGGAGTGCTCTTTTGACACCTGCATTATTATTAAGTGCCAGTGACTCAAGGAGGTCAGGATAAGGTCTTCAGAGAGGACAACCTACCATTCAGAGGAAACCGGTCACAGGAGATAACAAGGGCTGGTTTTTTACTCATTTGATAATGTTACTGTAGAACTAAGTGAATGAACGTCACTCACATTCAGTCATTTGCAAATAATCGACCTAAAGTAAACCATCTCCAGTTACTTCTCCTTCAGGTATAGACAACTTCCAGGTCTTGGTTGGGTGGGGGATTTCCTGTCTGCATTTGGTTTGTACCTTTTCCAAGGCTTGTGGTTTGCCAGCTGGTTCATGTCTTCCATTAACACCTGCTGCATGTTTAACTCATTTTTAATTTTACAACCAGGGAAGTGAGGTCTGACTTCTGCAACTGGCAGAATCCATCCTGGCAGCTGAGTCTGTGCTACCTTCTTCTGCTTGCTGTGAGCCAGAGGGTTTGCTCGGTTTTGTTTTGCCAAAAATTACCTTGATAGCAAAGAAATGGAAACCAAATGGAAAAAAAGGGAGGAACACACAAGCACAGCTTCCAAGTTATCTCTGTTCATCTGCCAGTTGTCTGTGCAGAGCTGTGCATTCCTCTTCAGAAGGAAATTCTTGTCTTTGCCCCATGGTCTGTTGGTTTGACACATTTTGAGAGAGTAGCTGTTCGAAATAGGGATTTCCCTCCCTCCGTTTCTTTCCTGAGAAGTCTAGGACTTTGGGGTTTCTTTGGGGCCTAGATGGATGTAAGACATACACACACACCTGGAAATCTGCCTGGGGGAAGCTGAGTGTGGGCTCCTTGCTCCCAGGCAGTGCTGTGGCCTCTGCAGGTTTGGGTCATGGGCACCAGATGGGAGCAGATACTCAAAGCAGCCCTGGGGCTTCATCCAGCTCACACGCCTTGCTGAATGCTGGGCCAGAAGGCACTTGGAAACACATCTTTGACAGCATCCTCCACAGAAAGCATCACTGCTTTCCTCTGCTGGCAGAGGGGACTGGACCTAAGAGGGGCTTTGGGAAAGAGCAAGGATCCTCTGTGCAGATCCTGATCTCACTTAGACTTATGGTTGCTGTCAGTCCTGTCATCTTCTCAGGGATAGAAAGATGTGCTACATCATCCATTCTGTTATCCTGACACTTCATTGTGGACATTCTTCAGGGAAATACAACAGAAAATCTGCAAGTAGCAGGTATTTATAGACAGGTCAAACAATATGTATCTGAGAAGCAACTGTTTTGACTAATGTCCTGTTGCATACCATGAAGCAACAGGGAAGAAGGAATAACAGTCATATTACTTGCTCAATCAGGAGTCAGGACAAGCCTCTGATGAGGAGCTGGGAGTTAAACAGGAACAGTTAAACAAGAGGTAAAAGCTGACTAAAATTTCTACATAGCCACCCCATTGTAAAATCTGTATTTCAAAGGTAAGGGCAGAAATGGGGGGAAATTTTTCACTTGATCTTTTCTGTTGAGGTCAGAGCAGGAGGTTTCTAGAGCAAAGGGCAGAGTGACTCAAGCTTACACGAAGCTGGGAAATTGTCTCAAGTCCCGCACTACTGACATCAGAACACTTCACCCTGAGCACCAGGCCCAGCTCAGGCCCTCGCACGCTCTGTGCACAGCAGGGGCACTTGACTTTATGTGGCCAGATCAGGGGTTGTAGGGATGATGCAACCACCTCAAAGTGCACAACTAGTGCTCAGCTTTGGGTAAAGGACATCTGACATAGCTGCACCAAGTCCAGGCAGTACTGTGCCCTTGCAAAGCATACAATAAACAACAGCAAGTGTCAGTCCATGTGGGCTGCCTGTTTCCCACACATGGGAATATCCACTACAGTTGGGTCCTGCCAGCAAGAGGAGTGAGTAATGGGGTACTGCAGCTGAGACTGCTCAGAGTAGAAGCCTTGTATCAGTTGCCCAACCATCTCCCTCTTCCTTCCCAGTGAAGCACATAGCGTGCAAGATAACATTGGCTCCAGACAGCTGATGACAAGTCGAGTGTAGGTGTCTGAGAGATTTAAAAAAAAAACCAACAGAGAAAGTTTGTTCTTATCCAAGCGGATTTCCTGGAGCAATGAGTGAGCCTGGCAAGATTCCACTTTACCTTTGGCATATGCCTGTACATCTGGGCAGGCTGGCACAACCTCATCCATTTTTAGTGAGAAAGGAGCAGTTGCCCTCACAAGTACTGTGTCAGAGCCTTCTCTGTCCTCATCTCTGCTGCAGCAGCCCCGGCCCTTGTGCACCCTCCGGGGCAGCTCCATGGGAGGCAGCAGGGGAGAACTAACCTGCATGGAGAGCATCTTGCTGCTGTCACCTTGGAAAGCCATGCCTGCTGTCTGTCCTTGCTGCTCTGGGCCAAAACTGACTGCCTCCTACCACAAGCAGCTCCAGTAATTCAGACCCGTGGCAGCCCCCTACATTCCTGTACTCACTCATAGCTGTGACAGGCCAGACAAGCCCTTTGCTCACCACCAGGCATCCTACCAGGTCTTCTCTTCTCTAGCCACCTCGGAAAGTGTTTTTCCCTTGTTTCAAATACATTTATGTCCTCACACTGAACCAGCTGCTAGAACTATTTTAGGTTGAGAACAACCAGTCTTAAGTAGCAAGAGAGTAAGTCATATTATAGCTGTTTGCTGACAGCTCTGTTTAAAACCAGAAGCAACATCTAGATAGCTTGGAAACCGTACCATTTGTGTAACTTCTGCATCTGCAATGCTTGAGTTCCAAACCTGCAGCTCTGGCCGGGTTTGGTCCATCTGTGAGCTCACCACGACATCACGTGGCCACAGTGGAGCTTTGCAAGTGTCGGGACATCTAGTAAAGTGTCTCTGGAGACATTCAAAACACACCTGAATGCCTTCTTGTGTCACCTACTCGAGGTGACCCTGCCTTGGCAGGGGACTTAGACCAGATCATCAGAGATTGCTTCCAACCCTAACAATTCTGTGACTGTAATTCTGGCTGGGTTTGGTCCATCTGTGGGCACGCCTTGATATCTGGTGGCCACACTTGAGCTCAGTGAGTGTTGGGACATCTGGTAACAAACTATTCCCCAGGATCACTGTGGCAGGTCCAGATGGATACAGATCCATGTCCAGAAAACTCTTCCATTTGTGTAAGCCTCGTGGCTGCAACACTTGTGTTCCAGTCTACAGCACTAGCTGGGTTTGGTCCATCTGTGGGCACACCACGACATTTGGTGGCCACAGTGGATCTTGGCTATTTAATAGCAAAGCATTCCACAGGATCACTATGGCAGCCTCAGATGGATACAGAATCATACTAGAGGATAAGCAAGGGATAAATAGTCACCTTGGCAGCTTTCTCCCTTCCAGCCACACACACATCCTCCTGAGCCACCAGGAGAAGAATGCAGCATGCAGCAAACCTGCTAGCCTAGGCTCAGTTTAGACTGAATGTTGTTGTGAGCATTCAGCATGGGGAATCTGTCATGAAATAAAGGCCAGGAAGGCTAATAGCTTAAACCCGTGCATCTCAGGACTCCCCTAATTAGTGGGAAAGCCTCATTTCTCCCTTGCCTTTGGGGGATAAGCTCTTTACCCAGAGCCATGGCCAAATCCGTGATGGATTTACAGGTGTAAACCCACCCCACAGAGGGAGCCTGTAGTGAGCGTGCAGCAACCTGGGCTCTCCACCACTGATGCAGCAGAGATCCTCCCACTGTGCATCTATTTCACGTCTTAAGATGTAAATAGCAGCTGTGCCAACACTTTGTTCACTTGGCACTTTGCTCTGAAAGAGGACATAGGAATAGACAGGACAGGCTGAAACTTGGAGTGAGATACAGAATGGATAAGGCCTTTCAGGTAACATCCATGGGAGTATGTTAAGATGCAGGCAATAAATCTGTCTGCAGGGGAGGAATAGGTGGCTGGGAGTTCAAGAAGGAAACCGAGAATCCTGCAAGTGCTGACAAAGCTTCTCTTTAGACTTGTGTGCCTCCACAAGTTGGATGCTCTTCTGTTGGAAATCTGGGACCAGCACAATTGATAAGAGCATAAGTGCCAGCTCTGGTTTTGGCCCCAACCTGGCTTAAATGTAGAGCCAAGAAGCCCAAGAGCAAGGCGGTTTCCTTTTGTGGATGCAGAACTTGCCTTCCTTGGACTCACCACATGGCTCCCTGGTGTAATGTGGGGTGTTTACATGCCTGGCCAAGAGCTCTGGCTGCACTAGAGAACTCAGCAGCTGTAACAGAAGCTCTGAGAACCCCTCTTTGGTGGCAAAACTCAGATGAGAGCCTTTTCACTCCCTGAAGGTGAAGTGTAGTCCTCCTGTGCTGTCCTAGATGAGGACAGAGCCAAGCTGGACACATATCCATGCTGCCCAGTTCATTGTCATGGTGACATTTCCAGGCACAGCCAGCGACTTGCATAAAAGTCAGGCTATTCCTCCCTTGTTTAAATGGAGACACAGCAACAGAAGAGTCAGAAAAGGCTCATTCCTTTTGCATGGGCCAGAGGTTGTGACTTGTGTGTTCAGTGTCAGTCCTGGGAGCTGGGAAGCCCCTCTCTCCCCTAGTCTGTCACATAGCCTAGACACCCTGTGTCAGCACAGAGATATAATCTGGGTGCAGGGCCTGTGCCTGCTGATATGGCTGTGGGGTCCCAGTTGTCCTGTGCCTCAGGTCTTGCCGACAATCAGGGCTGATTCATTTTTCTTGGTGCTGAGCTCATCTGTCACTTGCTGTTCCAGGGGCCCATCTGAAGCCCCTCTGTAACACTAACCCCGAGCACGTGCTTTCCCAAGGACCTTCCCATGTGTAGAGGCACCAGCCTGAAGAGCCACATCACTTCTTGACTGGCATTAGTATCTCCATGCAATCAAGCAGGTTGTCTGCCCTTGGATTTGTTACACTGCTTCTGGTAAAACATGTGTCCTGCCAGCAGTTGTTAATGACCACTGACTGCCCCCTCCCTGCCTCAAGGCACAACACTGCACCAGTGGTATCATCTTTGGCCTTGCCCTGACCTTCACATTAGCCTCAGGATTCACAGCCATTGCATCACCATTTGTTCCCAGTACGATGTCCTTTATCAAGAACAGTGTCACAAGGTTATAGGTTCCTTACAGAGGTGGTAAGAAGTGATCACAGGCTTGTCCAGACCCAGTTCTTGTCATTTCAAATAAATGTAGTGTTCCAGTTCCTGCTTCATGGAGCAAAGGAACCTGATAAATACAGTAAAACCTACAGCCTGCACAGATATTATTTGCTATAGAATTAGCAAAGAGCAGTTTGTAAGCGCCATAACTACCTATTTAGTTACAGATTCACCACCTGCCTCCACAGAGAGGGCCTGTGTGCTTTCAAAAGTCAGTTCAGCTGGATCAGCATGCCAGGGACTCAAGCTGCAGGAGCCACTGCCCAACGCCTATTTCTGCAAAAGGGCACAAGTGTGATTGTTTCATGCACAACTGTGCCATGCAGGTGTGAGTTAGAAACAGGCCAAGTGCTGGAGCAGAGAAATAAGTAGCTTTTCAGAGTCCCACCTTAAACAACAATTGAGAGGTAAAATATTGAAATAAACAAATAAAAATGTTGCACTTCTCTTTCCACAACCAAGTTGTGCTATAAACGCAAAGGCCACAACTTGGCTCACAACAGGGAAGTTTGATGGCAGTTGTCCTTTTGCATCTGCAAAATGAATGCACAAGGCTGAGGTAACCCAGTCAGCATTCTATTTAAAGTGGAGATGCTGCTTGGTGAACACTTGGGCACTCAGGAGGAACAGAAGAAAAGGTCTTAGCTCTTCTCCAGGTCTCTGGGATCTGAAGGACAATGGCAAACTTTGCTCCTGGGAAGGATGAGCTCAGTGAGTAGGTGGCCAGGGGAGTGCAGAAAGGTCAATAATCCTCTTGATGGAAAGGAGAACAATGCTGCAGGTGGTCTGTGGCCACCTGGCCCCTTCCAAAGGGTGTTTCCCAGCATTAGATTCCCCTCACACCAAAGAATGCTCACAGCACTGACAGCCAGCCAAATGCCTTTAGTGAGCAGTGTTCCACAGACCACCACTGCCTCACCTGAGGGCCACACAGGCTGGGGATTCGGCTGCTGGGCAACCAGTCTCCCTCTTCCATTAGCCTCCAGTCTCTCCCCATTCAAACCTCCTTTTCGTTTAAAGAAAGGCAGACAGTCTTTCCAGTAAATTTACAAGACAAAGATCTCTTAAGCTTGTATATGCTGCTGAACACTTCGTTTTGATTTTATTTTCTAGGAGGAACTTTTCACAAATGAAGAGGGTTTGGCAGTTTTTGAGATTGCAGGAGCAGAGGCTGCATAACACAGGCCAAGCTGCTTTTGCTTCCCTGAAATCTGTATTTGCAAACAACTGATCCAGAAACAGCATAGCAGCAGCTGTCTTAAAGAAATTACAAAGCCTTCTTATGTTCAGGCAGCATGGGACCTTTCCTGGAAACACTTCATGGAAAGGGTGTAACATGAAGAGACCTACACTGCCTGGTCTGGACACAGTAAGCCCCAGCTCTGGATTCCAGGTGGGTTATGGTGCTCTTCTACTATACCCTCATCAGAATTACCTGCTCCTGCTCTTCTCTCCTGTTGCTCCTGCAGCTCAGCACCTCTTTCTCTGTATCCATGTCAGCACATACCTCAGGCAAGCTAGAAATCTGTGATGCGTTTACCTTCTCGGTGGCAGCAGTTGCTTGCTTTGACAAAGAGACTCTGTGGAAGGGATCCAAACACTGTGCAAGTAAGGAAAACTGCCCTATGCCCATGATGTCCCAAGCAGACAACAAAAGATTCAAAGAATTCATAATAAATCTAGTTTTCATGACACAGCCAAGAATGCAGACAAGTGCATACCTCCTGGGCAAAGGCAGCTCATCTGACAGCAATACAGGTATCACCAGACACGTCTGCTGTCAGCAGGAAGATAGACCACTGGGATGGTGCAATAAAATAATCCACAAAACAGGTTTTCTAATTGGGAAAGGCGCTTTGAACAGGCAGCTTTAAAACCAGTTCATAATCAGTTTGTCTGTCTCCTGAACTCCCTACCCCACTTACTTTCCTTTCATTTCTTGCAATTTTAAACATTTTAAAATTGCATCCAAAAGGAAGAACTTCCTAAGCATAACACTGCAGAGAATGGCAACAAAAAAATTGAGATCTTGGGAGGGGCACCAACATCCACATGTGGCTCCTGATCAGGATCAGGCCAGACCATCCAGCTCTCTGGGGGTGGCACTGCCGCCAGCAGCCACCAGACACCCAGGTACTAAAGCTGTCACCCATGTTAGGGCTCTTAAAAAAAAGTAGTGTTGAAATTGACTGCCCAAGACTGGCAGCTGCAGCCCTGGGTACCCCACACCACCTCTCCCTGTTCTCTAAGAACAGGCTCTGGATTGGAGTTAAAAAAAAAAATTCACTGTAAAGCTTATGACTATCCTTTCTACCCCTCATTCCCAGTCTTCCTCAAATTACCGTCTGATTAAGGAATGATCTTATTTCTAAAAAAGGTCCAAAGAAGTTAAGGTCTGTAACATACCAAAACATCAAAAACTGAACCAGCACCCCCCTACACTCATACAGGAAAGAGCCTCAAAAGGTGGTATTTTATTACTTTCACATGCCAGAGTTGACTGCTTTTAGATTCTTAGCCATATTAAATTATATTTTATTAAAACAGGACCAGAGAAGGAAATGAGCACTAAGTAGGCATACCTATTTTTATTACCAAAAGAAGAATTTGATACATTTACAATTTTAGGTTTTCTTTTAAAATTTAACTTTTATTCACTCAAGAGCCAATAAGTTATATAAATCAGAATAGTTTTCATTTCCTTACTGAAGTAGTCAACAAGATTTTAACTTATTTTCAGGCTGACAGTAGCACATTAGATCTTCTCAAAGACTATACTGGTCTTGGTTTTCCACAGAGATTCTTCTCCAGAAAGCTACTTTCTTGCACAGCTTTTAATGAAAACTCTTCCATGTTATTAGCAGAGCACTGTGGTGCCCCCGGAAGTTCCAAATACAGGGCAGGTGTCAAGGCACACCATTGGCACCCTAAGGACCAGCCCCCCCAGGCTGGCAGAGGCCGCCCCCCTTTCTGCCTCCCACTGTTCTTGAGAAGAAGCCACAAACTACCCTGAAGGTCCATGCTGAAGGCAGGGGCAATGATTCCATATGACAGATGTTAAACCAAATACTTTTGTATTTAATTATGTTAAGAGCTTGAGAAAGTTAAAACCATAGACAAATGCACAGGACTGTCTATGACAATGAACTGAGGCAGCAGCATTGTCATGTCCCTGCTTTAAACAGTGTCTAAAGCAACTTCTAAACAATTAGAACTTGGGATAGTCATGTAGAATTGAAACTGACTTTTGTTTGCTTTACCGAGTACGAAGGGTTTTCAAACACTTCAGTAACTTGTAACTAGGCCCATGGATGCCATTCCCCACCTGCTTCTCATAAGCAGGTGTTTTGCTTTGTAAGCAGTAAGAGATTTTTCCCCAATAACACCACAATTTAGTTTTCATGGTAACACACAAAAGCATTCTAGTCTTGCTCCTCTTCATCTCCATCCTCATCTTCATCCCCTTGATCTCCAGATTCGATATCATCTTCGTCTTCAACCTGAAATTGTAGAAGATGTTTTGTGAGCAGTAACATCTCTTACTTGATCCAGCCCTTGGAAGGCAAGAGAAATGCTGAGGGAGTGCAGATAAGCTTATAGCTAACCTCAAATTATCATGCCAGATCAATTAGTGCTTTAACATCAAATTAACAGATTTAACATCCTCCTATTCATAAAAAGGAACCTCGCCAGACATTTTGGATCAAGTTTCATCATGCCCAAACTGCTCAGACCTGCCTCAGACCCAAGAATTCACTGAATCACTTCACTTACCGGTACACCAAGATCCTTCAATTTGATCTTCAGTGCAGATATTTTCTGATCCTGATCAGCCAAAAGCACCAGGAGATCATCCTGTTCTTTCTTGGATTCTGCAACTTCTCGCTGCAGTTTACTTTTCTCATCTTGCAATATAGCAACCGTACTACTGGATGAGTCCAGGTGCTGCTTTAGTGACTCCTTCTCCTCAGAAAGGGCTTTGACTTGACTCTGGCAACAGGGAAAATCCCATACCAAGTTACAACACAAGCATAAACCCTGTTTCCTAAAAACACATTCCATACACTACACCTTGAACAACTCCAACCTATCATGTGGCCTTTGGCCTTGCTCCCACACATTTACACATCCTTACCCAAACTATTACCAACTTGGAGTAAAACAGGAACAGGTATTGACAGTGGCTCCTTTTCTTCCAGGAAAACTAGACTATCCATGGCAGAGTCAATTGTCCTATTGCCCTATTGTCCTTACCAACTCCTTGAAGGCAGACGAGGCCTACATTTCCCAAGGGAAAAATGAAGAAGACACATCCAGCTTCCCCTCCATTGCCTGAAATGCTGAAGATGCTGAGTAAACAAACCACTTCCACCAAAATCCTTTGCTATTGTACAAGCCCTCCTAATTGTAGTCTGAGTATCCATGGCTTGGTTTGGTGTTCACACAGTACCAACCTTTAGTTCTTTTACTTCTTGCTCCAGTTGTCCCTCCAAGTCAGAGTTGGTGGCCGCTGTTGCACCACTGTCTCCTAACACAGGATCTGCAGTTGCATTCTGTGGACAAGGAATTCACTATCAGTGCCTCACATACTAACACAGCAAGCTAAGACATTACAGTCATTTTTTAAATCATATTTTCTTTTTCCAGCAGAGCCAAGGTGTGTAAAGATCTGTGCTTCCTAGGTCTCAAACTCATACATGCAAAGGAGAATACAAGGTGCAAATCTTTATTTCACAGAAGCTTGACTTGAAAGATGTTGTTAGGGTTTTTTTAGGCAGACTATTACATGGAACACACCTTCACTCAGACACTTCTGAAGATGCTTTTATTAGATTAAATAGCCAGATCTTTGAATGCGACTACTAAAAATAGCACTAGTTAAGCCTCAGCCAGCCCTACCCAAGGTTATTTTCTCCAAAACATGGCGGCTGTCTGTCAGCTACAACTGCCACATGGCACAAATTCAGGACAATTGCCTCTCCAGTTGTACCACCCTTAAGGCAGTGTTCCAGGCAAGGGAGGCAGTAGGATGTAGGATAGCAGTGAGGTGGCAGCATGGGACACATGGCCACAACTCTCATGAGCACACATGGCCAACACATGTGCAATGGCATCTTCTAACAGAGCAGCTGATACTTTGGACTGCAGCAGTGTTTAAAGCCTTTCTCTCTGACCATCTGCACATTAAACACTTGTTTGTCAACTCCTCCTGTTTATCCATTAACTCTGCTGTGGAAACATCTATAACACTTTTTATTGTTCAAGTTCTATAGCTCAGCATTGACTTTCTAAAACTGGTTGCTCATTTTGAGGAGAGTCACATATTTAGCTATTCTGTAAGGCCTTACTGGCTCATCAGTTCAGTACCCAGCCATGAAAGGCTCTGCAGCATTTGGAGGCCTGCACAGACAGATGCACCTCCCATTTGCCATTCAACTCTACATCAACTTTCAAATTATTATCCTCAGCTGCCTCCAAAAATGAACCCTCCCATGTATATGGTATCACACAGTTGTGTCTCAAAAAGATTATTTCCTTTAATTAGAGTATAAGCTTAGAACACCCAATAGTTGATATTTGTTTCTTTAAAAATACCCAGTGCCCTCACAGAGCATTAACTTGACTGGAAGTGCCCTGTATGCTCATGAAGGATTTGTTTAGGTAACTCATTACTTGATTTAAAGCACTGTTGGAATCACATGCTGATGTCTATTCTTAACACAAGCTCGGTTTAGGACAGTAGCTAAAGACACCGTAAGCAGGAAAACAGGTCTGGGATATTCATTCCCCAAAGATAACAGAAGCAATGGATTCACTTGTACCATTACTTGTAGCTTTTGATTCTCCATCTGAAGCTTGGAGATTTCTGCAGACTGTAGTTGTATCTGACTCCTGAGCATTTCTAATTCCTTTGGAAAACAGACAAGAATTTCATGTTAATTTGATAAAAGTCATTATTCACATTGCATTTTCCTCAAGTTAAATGCTACCAGACTGTTTCATACTAAAACTGAGAGGAAAGCTGCCTCTCCATCAATGGGAGCACAGCAGCTGTTTCCCTAAAGGGCATGCACCATTTTCCACCCTGCTCTTACAAACTCTTTTCTGTTAAATGCCCCAACGAGGCACCTGTCTGAGCCTCAGTCACATTCCTAAGAGTGTTTCACACCCCTAGCACTCCCATTGGTGTCCTCCGCATTATCCCTCAGAGCAGAAACCCACGATGACTTATTAATCTAGGCATCATTAGTTCTCCGATCAGACACTCTGCTAGGTGTTTTTTGAGATACCTTAATTAATTGGATCTGCAATTATTTAAAAACTGAGTCTGTGCTGTACATCTAATACCTGGAAGCTTTCATATCAACATTTGAAAATGAGTTTTGCAATGGATGAACAGGTTTTCTACGTCTAAAGAGTCAGTTCAAGTGTTCTGCTGGCTCAAACTTGCTTAGTGAAAGCAACCAATTATTTTTTTGGACACCTAATGCTGATGCTCCAAGATCGGGACCATCATCACATAGGGGTACACCATTAAAAACAGCAACACACTCAGGAATCAGTGGTCCTCCCTGAGGTGAGCTCCCCTTCCCTACCCCAAGCTACTCCTCTTCACCCCAGCATTGCTGAAATATCCCAAGTTCTACCTTCTGTAGCTCATTATTGTGCTCCAAGCCCCCATACTTGCTGGTCTGTGAACACTGGTCTGTAGTACCCATTTCCAGCTGGGAAGAATTCTGTAAGAGCAACATGAAAGTCAGCCTTAGAACTAGAAAACAAAATAGTCATGTTGTCAGAAAAAAAAATGAAACTGTTCTTGCGTGATCAAAATTCCCACCAGAGATGTTGCAAACAGGCTAAGAAAGGCACAAAGCTCTCTAACAAGAGCAGTTGGATGGTTCCTCTAAGGCGGGTGCAAAAGCATCTTTCACCAATGCAAACACAGGAGAGAGACACCAAATAAAAGCAGCATCTGTCACCCTGCATTGTGACAGGCAGGCCACCATAAATAGGCCTCAGTCTTTACCCCCACTAAGTTTCTAAGAAACGCCCACTATTTTCCCCCCCCCACCCAAAACATGCCAAAATCATTGATTCTCAAGCTGTACAAATTCCTCTTGGCAACAGTGTAAAGCAGCAAAGGCTATGCTCAAGCCATTTCCCACCATATTCCCTATTTCCAGCACGCAGTGAGTCAGGATTGCTTGGCTGCCACCACAGTGAGGACATGTACAGCTTAAGGCAAGTTACACATGAAACCAGGAACTGGCAGCTGGATCAAGTTCTGCTGAGACAGCACTTACCAGTTTTTCTATCACAGAATCCTTCTCCCTTAACTGCCCTTGCAGCATTTCATGCTTGTTTTTCCACTCTTCCAGCTCCTCTTTCAACTTGCTCACTTCTTCTGTCTGAATGCCATTCACCTGAAACGTGTCACTGTGGGAATTATGATGCTGGGTGTCCTTTCCTAAAGACCAGAAGTTCACAACAAAGGTCAAACACTTTAAAGTTGGCTTCAAACACACCACTTGCAATACTTATTACCTGTACCCCATTTGCCCCACAGGGCAATACAACCCATACTAGCTCAAGAAACAAAGCAATCTATTTAAGAGTTCTCTAAATGTAATAAAAATAACAGAGAGCTCTAATTTCCTATTCCTTCAGGTATGTATGTCACATGCCGGTTCAGTCATTCAGCTCATCCAAACTAAGGTCATGAACCAGTCATCCTATAGAGGAAGGAGAATTGTTTCCTTAAATATTCTTAATAATTAACCTTGGATATAGAACTGCTTTTTGCAATCTCGTCATATCCAGTTTATCAGGCATCCTGACTTTGGAATAACTTCAACATACTGCCACAATTTAAGCACTAAGTTAGCAATTTACCTGGTGACAGCAACAGGCCTCATCCTGTGCATCTGCATACTATCATCCTCCCCAGTTCACACTTTCATTGCAGATCCAAACTTCAACACACCCCATGTCCTATCTGTTCACATTCTGAGCCTGAACAGGCAGTGACTTAACTTGGACTAAGTAGAACCAAGGCAGAGAGAGCCCCTCACAGCAGCTTGCCAGTAGCCACAGATCCCCAGCAAGGTGAGCACCTACAGCCCACAAACCCATCTGCTGGAGCTGTGATGCAGCTTGCCACAAATCACACATCCTACCACAAGCAAGATTTTATACGCCATTTTACATTATTCCTGAGGAATACCTAGCTGTACTTTCAGGAGATTATATTGGTCCTTGTGCTGTTGAATCTGGGACACTTGCTGTGTGACTGTTGTCTGGAGCTGTTCATTCTGAGATGTTAAAGTGTTGACTCGTTGTTTTAGTTCTTCAAGCTCCTGGTCCTGTGAAAAGAAAAAAGCTCTTAGAACTAATGCTTCTGGAAACAATTCTGTCAGGAATGTAAATAGACATAAAAACCTTAACTTCACCATTATACACCACTGGTTAGAGATACGTGAGCAGAAAAGCCCCTGCACAACTAGATAGCCATGTCTAGGAAAAACACCAGGCTAAGACAACAGCAGCCTGGCACACCAGACCAATGCCTTCCAAATCTTTCCAAGACCTTCATCATCCCCACACCAGAAAGCACAAAAAACAAATGGGAAATACAGAAAATCTGGTGATTGTAACTTTCATCCATCATACTGAAGCCTGCATTGTTTAGTTCACTTCAAGAGTCTTTAACGAAGTCATGGTAACTACAGACATCCCATGTTCAATAAAGCCTCAATGGTGGTTCAGATGTGCCCCTTAATTCCACATGTACCCCATACTGTGTCCATTCCAGATCCCTGAACTCGAAACACCTGTTTCAGTTTTCTAATTGCACATGTACCACATACTCTGATCCCCAAAGTCAAAATACCTGCTTTCAGTTAATTAGCTTTGCTCCCCTACTTCTCAATCTAAGCTGCAGCAATCACAACTGGAAAAAGATGGGAGTCCACCCACACTGGATATAGTACTCAAACTAAACCAACAAGCTATTTTTTCATTCAACAGTATTTCATCAGTCATCTTTCTGAAGGTGAGAGTGCAGAACTAAGAATTGCATCTCTGAAGGGCTGCAAGTTCTTCAATTACTCCTTTGAGAAGAAGCATTCCAGCACAGGAGATAGATTACTTATTTTTTTCTTGCGGTATGACTCAACCAGTATTCTAAAAACACTGACATTTCAGACAAACCTCAACATAAAGAGTAGTTGGAAGTGGTTCTGCACTACTCCCTTGTGACTTGTTTAGGAACAGGGGTATCAAACTGCACTGCAGCGCCACCAAAAGCAAAACAGCTTGTGAAAACATGCGTACTGGGTGACTCTCTCTTACCTGCTCCCTAATGACTTTTTTGTAGTGAGTCACAATGTTGTCATGCTGTTCTAGTGTCTTCTTGACCTCCTCCTCCTTCTTATCTTCCTCACTGGACTTGTAAATAGCTTTACTTATAACACCTGTCAAAAACAGTTTGTCAACTAGAGCCCAGTTCACATCTTTTTTTGTCCTCAAAACAGCCCCACAACCTCACAGTTTTAATTCATGGCATTACAAAACTCAACCTGCATGTCAAAAAAGCAATTGTCACAGAAAAGTTTCATAGGAAAGGGCAGGTTTTTATTGCAAGGTTTGCCCACTTACTACTGTTTTATTCAGTTTTAAACAAGCAAATTACTCTTTTAAGTCCTTCCTATTACAAAGAAGTGTCTGACTTGCACTATGGCTCCACTACAACTGCAGGCCAAGTGGTTGTGCAAGTAAATGCAAGGCTCTGGACTAGAAAGGCAACATGCGGATCACACTGCTTGGGCAAATCCGTGTTTACAGTTGCTGCTTTAAGGCTTTTTCCTTCTCTAGACTGAGATATTAACATTGTGTTAATAAACAGGCAATATTAACAAACAGGACACCAGTTATACATTAAGAACAATGACAACCTCTCTCTGCTGTGAGGTACAAGAGACTAAAGAAAGCACCCACCATAACCTAAGAAGCCAGGAAATTCAGCATTCATCATTTCCTAATGCAACAGCCAGTATCTGGACTCTGTACTTCCACAAATCAAGCATTTATGACCCTTGTGCTCAACACAAGTTTCCACATGAACACAAGTCAAACATTTCTTGGTCAGTGTGGTAACTCACAAGATCTACCAAGAATCATTTCACCTAAGAATGTAAAGTAGTTAAGTTAAAGTATTTTTACTAAACACTTGAACTGCAAACTTGGGTATATGATTACTTCCAGCTACCACTGCAACCTTTTAGTGTCAGCACACTACTTTTAAGATGATTATATTCAGCATATCTGGTAGCCATCAGTTCCTCCTAAGAACTACAGAAATGAGCAAAACATCTCACCTTCCAATTCCTTTACCAACTTGGTAAATTCATGGTCAAACATCATATGGTCTGGGCTAGAGAAACTAGGCTGTGGTTTCTGAGCAGCTCTGGAATAAAGTTCATGTTTGCTAATAAAGCCAAGCTTCTCAATGAAGTTCTCCCTGCCAATCCTCTTCTCAATCAGCTGCTTCAGCTTCTCCCTAAAAGGAAGAGACAAATCAATCACAGTGCAACAACTGGAGAGAAATTAACCCATACTACCCTCAAGGCAAGTTTTGCAGTTCAACTCTTACCATCCATCATCTTAAACTCACTGCTCTGTGCCAGTTAAAAGTCTCTTAAACCACCACTTGCCATTTGCAGAACCTTTCGCTAAAGTCCTCTTATTCCTGTATCATACTTACTTCCTATAATTCTCAAGGGAATTGTCATTGTAGTAGATGGAAATGCCAAGCAAAAGTGCACACAGGCCTTGGACAAGCTGCTCCTCCTCTCCCAGGTTCTCAGCTATCTGCCCTGTGAGCTAGAGCTCTTGTTAAGGATATGGACATATTTCATCGTCACAGCACATGCAACATGCTTCTCCCTGCATAGATTCCCATTAAAACCCATGCTTGATTAGGTGGCAGATCAAAGAGCTGATAAAAACCTCACAAACTCTCATTTTGAAGCACTTTGGTAATCAGTGAAATTTCTCAGTAACTGTGTTTAACCCAAGAGATTTAGTTGTTTCAAGTGAGACTTGCAGTGTAGACAAGGTAACAGTTTAGCCTTATGTACTTTAGTATTTTTTTCCCTGAAAAGCAAGCAAAGAATTTTTTAACAGAAGAATTAAGCCTCTTGGCTGTAAGCCACACACTAACTGAGCCAACTGAGGTGGTTTTCCACTGTACTTTGATATGTGCATCTTACAGACAGGTCAGTCTTACACAGAGCACTGCCAACAAAAGGCTGATTTTGTCTCTTGGCCTAACACAGTTTCTTTTACGCCAGGCAGAATCCCTGTAAAGTCAACTAAGGAAACATTTAACCTGAACATGAATAAAGCAAGTCATATCCGTGCAAGCGGTTCTACTCCACAAGCAGGTCAAGGATACAAAAGGTACATTGGCTGGATTGTGAAGGAAGTGGGTGACAGCAATGGAACAGTTGCTCAGCCAAGTGCAAAGCAACATCAGTAGTCCAACCCTGGTCTGCACTTTGCTGCCCTGCAAAGAATAAAACTCATCATCACCCTTACACAGTGGATGACAAACAAAAAACAAGCTGTGCAGGATCAGAACTCACCTGCTTTTACCTCATCGCTTCAAAAACAAGTCATGTCTATCAAAATACCCATTCTTTAGCTATACTGCAAACACCTTTAGTGCTTGGATCAAACAGATTAAACCATACATATTGAACCATTCTCAGAGCACACCAGCAAGCACCACAGATGTGAAACATGACTCAATGCAAATTAGCACCAATATAAAATCATAACACATTAGTTCCACACTTATAATTAACACAAGGGTGACATGAAGGAACACACACATAGTTCCTGTAAAGAAGGAACAAGAAGTACATTTAATCAAGTAAGGATTCCCTGGAAGAGATGCATCGCCAAGACTTCTCCTGTTGACTAAAGACTGCCAGGGGTTCCTAATATTTTCTAGGTAGAAGAATACTGTGGTGGCTTTCAGTTCAGACAATGTGCACATTAAGCCAGCAAGAGAAATGCTAACTGAAGTATTTTATTTTTGTTAGCTTGAGAAAATTACTTTTTATCTCCAAATTGAATGTCTTAATCCTGTCTCTGCTGCAGATATTTTGGCCCAGCTATCTTATGGCAGACATCCATCTCTTCCAACAGTCAACATCCAGATGGCACCAAGAAAAGTGTTCCCCCCACTTCCACTTGCAAATACTGGCTCTGATTGTCCCAGCACTATTAACCAGTCCATACTGGGACAACCCCTGTAACTGGCAGCACTGCCCTACGGTACATGGGCACACCTGGAGCTTCTTGAGAACACTGGTGTAAGCATCCCTCACCCTGTCAAACAACCTTTGCTTGTGCACTTACAGCACACATAGTATGCTGGTAGCAGCTGTAAACCACATTTGTTCACAAGCACTGCTTGTTATTCTGGGGTCGAATTGATGTGTTCTGCCTACGGCTTTTCAGACAGTCCAAAACCCCTTCTACTTGAGCTATTTGCTCAACATACCGTGGTAACACCTACCCTGACAGATGACACCTCTCCATGGCTGTTCTCCACTTCAGGTAACAACCCAACCCCACCCCTCAGGACAGCTGCGATCAACACAGTAAATGAAACAATGCCACAGGAGTGAGATTTTTGTGCTTCAATTAACAGCATGGAAGTCAAACAACTCTTCAGAAGTCATTTGCCCATAATGAGAACCCAGCTACTGACATCCAGTAGAGCCAAGGTTAAAGTATTTGCTGGTAAGTAGAACACAGTGTCTGGAAGGCAGGTTAAACAGTTTCTTTCAGCACTCAGGACATCAGCAGCACATTGCTCTTCAGCTGGTACCAGCTGTCTGCTACAGGCCAGTCCGAAAACAGCATTTCTAACAGCTGTAGTTCTCCTTACAGAAAGGACATCTTATGTGAATACATGGTCCATGAGTCCACCCCACTCCAAAGAGAGCACCTGTGCTACCCAACACCTGTATCCCACAGTTTGTGGAGCACCCCCAGAGAATCCCCTGGAGACATGAGTTTGTTATGCCAGGGAAAACCCAAACCCACTGCAACACAAAGCTGTAAGTGGAAACACATAAAAAAAGCAGTTAAAGAAAACCTCCCCAGCAAACCCCAGACAAAAGGGAAAAGCCTGCTTTTGGCAAGAAAATGCCCAAGCTGTGCCAAAAAATACATACCCGTCTGTCGATCTTATCACCCTGCAAGTTACACACATATTACTTGAGAACCTTCAAGTGCAACACAATTCAGAAACATCCCCCCAAATTTGAGTCCCTTTTATCATTTAGGGCTGAAGAGCCACAAACCGTTTTACTAATTCAAATCCACCATATATAAAAACATCAGGAAAGATAAAAATGAGTACTGGCTATTTTCAGATAAAGCAGGTAAAAAAAGTCACATAAATGAATTCAAAGTTCCAGCAATTATTCTCACTTTCAGCAAAGTCGAATTGCCACCAGAGTTAAGTAGCTCCTTACTATTACACATGCTTTTTCCCACCAAATCATTGTAACAGAGGCTAACAACACAAGGTGGTGTGGGCTAGGAGGGGAACTTGACTCACCTGGCATTTGCCAAGCCAGGTATTAAGTAATTGAACAAGTTCAAAAAGAGCTTTTAGCTTTGCATTGCAAAGCCAACAATACATGAGAGTCTAGTGTTTTCATGATGTTTCCAGGTAGCAAGTACAGCTTAAATACCAAACTGAGGATGCTGTGACGTGACCTTGTATTTTAAAGTTCAGGGCTTGGATACTTCAGGGCCTACTGGGAACAGACAGCATTCAGCAGGAATTTGATGGGAAAACAAGATTCATTGCTGTTCTCTCCTGAAGCACAGAGTACTTCAAGCAAAACTTACAATAGTCTGCAGAAGAGAACCCTCCTCATTAAGCCACTCAGAGGTCCCTGGAATGACCCTGCCCAGGAGCAGCATTCCCTCAGGACCTAAGCTGTATCCCAAGGGAACAGCCAGAGCCGTACCTGGGAGAGGATGTTGGTGCACTGCTGCAGCAGTGACACAGGGGGGTTGCCAATGCTGGTTGCCAGCTGGACTCTCAGGAGCTGCTCTTTGAGCGTGGCATTCTCCTGCAGGGCATGGGCCAGGGCCACAGCAGCACACCAGTTGGACAGGGAATCCGTGGAGAAGAGACCCCCACAGAGCAGCTGGCCCGCTGAGACAGAGTTACCTGTAGCTACCAGAAAGGCCAAGAGGTTAGAACAAGCTGCAAAACCAGCAAAGTATTTAGGACAACATACAGTTAAAACTCAGAAAAATCAAACCAGTGAGGCTTTGGACAAATAAGCCAAAACCCCTTGCTTGGATCAGACACTTATCTGATCCAAGACCATAAAAGAGGCCTAACAAGAAGGCCCATGTGAGAAACCATGCAGCCAAGCTAAAATTCCAGAAATATGTGAAAAAGCCGTAAGGCATCATTAGCAAGGTAAGTAATTCTGCACAAGACACCAGCTGATGCATTAACCAGAGGTGCCAGAAAAGAAGTCACTGCAGAGATGCTGGCTTGGCCTACCGTCAATAGTGGATGGCAGGAGTGTGGAGACAATCTCTCCTTGCCCTTTTTGGTTTTTGTATAAAAAGCACTGGAAGCAGTAGAGAACAGCGCAGCGCAGCACAAATGGCTGCCTCTCATTCACCATGGACATCAGCAGCACTACGATCGCAGGCCTGTTGGGAAGGCAAGGAAGAGCCACTGGAACAAAGCTGTGAAGGAAGACAGCCACAGGTACAGCTGGGGGGGATGATCTCCAGATAAGGAAAGACTGTGGCCCACCACTGCATCTATTAGCGTGTCAAACAACGGTATTAAAATCCAAGGGGTTGTTCAGAAGTTCTTCAGTTACTTAAAACACAGAACAGCAGATCAGTTATTCATGTTCCTTGCCTCCAAATCCTCTTTAGACTGTCCTCTGGTTGACAGTGGCAGATCATCCCAATCTAGGAATTTCTCAGCTAGTGCTCACTCACTTGTCAGGTGCCACATAAAAAACATCAGTTCTAGGCTTCATCTCTGTGCAAAAACCCAACACCTTCATGCAATGCACCCCCTGTGAACTTGAAGCTGTTGCTTCAGATCACAATTCCAAACTCATAAACAATCCTTTGGATTAGACTGCCATTGCCCATACCAACACACGATGACCAGAGTTAAACACTGATGTTCCTTTACCTTGGTGGATTAGAAGGTGCATTTACAGAAGCAAAGTAGTCTTGATTGGTCTGGCATCCTCGGATGACTTCTGACACAGTATTAATGGTCTAGGGAAAGGGCAGAGAGAAGTTACAGACATTCATATGTGAGCCATAATCTACCATCTAGACCACGCCAAATCATTCAATATGACCTTGACAGCTTGGTATGCAAAGGCACATACCAAGTCTCAGCAGGGACCAATTCAGTAGAGCCACTGCACATGAAATCAAAGCATTTGACAGCTGTGAAACATGCTGAGCTAAGGTTAAGGGACAAGAAGCTCACACAGTCACCTCAGCTACTTTTTCTCTGCCAGATTAGTTTTACTGTGGCAGTCATTTAAACTGGGTATGTTTGACAAGTAAAAAGGTAAAACCTCTTAAGAAAGAACTGGCATAGAGGAACCAGTCCACATTCAGTCAAGCACATCCCTTTAATCAAGGAAAAAACCCCTCATCCTATGCTGCTGACAGGGCTTTCTAGAAGTCTCTCATCAGTGGAAGCCTGCCAAATAAGAATATTTGAAGACTCACAAAACAATTAGGAAAACCACCCCCAAACCAAGAAAACACATAAATCAATTCAGCTCCTCTGATGCTGAAATCCAACAGAAAAAGTAAGTAAAGTCAAATCCTTTCTGGTTGTAGAACAGTCTAAGTGACTCTTCCCTTTATGCTGCCCACACAGGAAGCTGACATCTCTTGCATCTGAAATACTGCTTAGTAAATATTCAGTTTGTCGCTGCAGCAACTGGTTCTCCCTGCAGACTGCTGGTATCACCCTTTTGGTTGCCCCCATCCCTACCCCTACTTGCCCCTCTTACTTCTGTCAGGATATCAGCAGGAACCCCTGTTGCCATGAGGATTGTGCAGAGCTGCTGTAACAACCCACAGTGGAACATGGCCTTCTGACAGCTGCTCGTGGCACCAGGAGGGTTTGTGGGAGACACCAGGACCCGCACAAGCTGGAAAAAAAGGAAAACACTGGGTGAAGAGAGCCCAAGATTTTCAGAAATGCAAAAACAAACTCATTTCGAGTTTAACCGTGAAATAGAACTGCTCCTTAAAATGAAAATTAAACCATGTTTATCTCAATGCTACCTACGGCTGCTTGATTTTTCAGTTCCATACAGGCAAGTTCTTTACATAAAGCATCCCTATTTTTGTTTTTAACTTGAATCACTGTTACATTTCAGGTTACATGAAGTCATGTGATATGCCAGCCATTTCAGATTCACCTTTGACAGTGTTTGTGCTGATAGCCCACAGCTCATGAGCATTAGTAGCTAATTCCAAGCTAAGATCACACGGGTTTCTCAGTTGTGACATGACACCTACTCTTCACCACAAGGGAGCTGACAAAGTGCTGGCAGTGGTACATCGAGGAAGCATTTTACCTGCAGCATTAGGTGAAGATTAGTTACTTTCTGTGCAGACCACCCACAGTTGTCATCTCCCACCTCAAACCAAGGCTTCATACGCTGAATGTATGAACCTTCTTTGAAGAAATTCTGATTGGAATTATTGTTCTTCAGCAAGTTTTGTAATAGGAGGAGACAGTCTTCCACTACTATTCCTGAAGAGACAAAAAAATGGAAGTATAAATCAAAAGACTGCACATGAAAACAAATGCTCAGGGTCAGACTACACTGTCTATCATAGGCACTCAAGTGAAGTCCCTCCTGATCTACATTGTGACTCCAAGGCAGCAGTGTCTTCCTGGCTTACACATCCATTCTCTTCAATCACTGACTACATCTTCAACTCCTTTCAAAGCTACATTTTAGTTTTTGGGTTATCCTTAGATAAAGTTTCCCCCTATTAGAGGAACAGACACATAGCAACAGGGAAGGAGGAAGGTCTTAGCACTTCAGGATTTACATGCCAAGTCTCCTAAAATTATAAGCTGCCTAAAAATAGCAGCTTTAAATCAAAGGTTTGCTTAATATTTCTATGCCAACATACCTAGAATAATTCAGCTGGGAGAGATGCATTACTTGCCCCTGCAGCCCACAAAAAGGTTGCTGTTCCATGACCTGTCATGTTACTGAAATAGATTGTGTAGTAAACTACAGCTTATGGTAAGCTTGTGTGTTACTAGTAAAAAGAGTCACTAAGTGCTGCATTATTTTTGCTCATTTTTTTATCCTTTACCCTTCTTAACAGGTAACTGATTTGACAAGGAGATAACCAGAAAGCTGGTCATTACTGCAGCTGAAGAAACCCAGCAAGCTGTTACTACCAGCCACTCCAAGCATCCTAGTACCTCATGGGAGGAATGCAGATGCTTAACTGTGTAAGTGACAAATGCAGCGCACACACACATCTGACACTGCCACTCCAAATATATACATTCCCAGGCCCAAGCCAAGCAAGAACACACTAACTCATTCACACAGGCTCAGGGACATCAACTGAAAGCCTTCTACTGGGTCAATCTGTTTTTGCTTGGTTTGTTATAACCAGTCTAAGTTTTGATCCTTCTACCCACTGACCCAGTTCCACTTACCTACTGTAGGTAGGCCTGCAAACATCACCTAATACTTGGTGCAAAAGCACAAGACTAAGAGTTAGACTTCACTGTACCTCCATCACTGTTTCCTTCCTCTGTTATGATATCCAAAAGTCTCTCAAAGGCATTTTCAAAGGCAACAATCTTCTGTATGGCTGCATTACTTTTGGTCAGCTGCTGTAACAACAAGACTCCCTTGACAGGTGGGGAGAAAAGAAGTTAAACTTAGTTTTGCTAGAAATACATTGCTTTTCACAAGTCACAGCTCTTTGAAGGATGCTGAATGAACAGCGTAATTCTCAGCCAGGACCACAGGACAGAACTTCAGGCCTTGCAACTCAGCACATCTAACCAGCTACACCACAGACAGCAGGCCGTGGTTCCCTCATACCTCACTGTACAAGTGGCTACACAGAATAAAGGTAAGTTTGTTCTGTACTTACATCATTTCTTATAACCTCCCTAGAGTCTGCCAGTAAATCCATGAGTCTGGAAACACCTGCAAGAAACATTTTTTTAAAGTAGTATTAAAAGGTACAGGTTTTTTTGGGCTGGACAACTCCAAGACCCCTTGCTCAAAACTCCTCCAGCCCTCTGCCATGTCCAGCTCCAAGTGTATCAGCAGTGAATTCAACCACTCACCCATGGGGCTGACAAGAATGATCTGCTGCACTTGAGGCCCTTGCTGTTTTAAAAGAGATGTAAGCAGCTTCACTCCAGGCCAACGAACATGGAAATCAAATTCCTGCAAAGATGGAGAGGACTAGGCTTAATAAATTCCTCAGTACTCAACTCAGATAAAGTGACAAATGTTTACTGCTGAAAGCATGACAAGTTGCCTATGGGAAGGGTAAAACAACCTGTATTTAAGTTGGACTACAAAGAAAAAGAATAAAGAAAAAAATCATTCATGCTGCTCTCACTCAAGCACAATCATATTTTTATCACAGACATTTTTTTTTTACTGCTCCAAATAAAGAGGATAAAGCCATTGGAAAATGAGTTAAACACCATGCTGCTGGAAAGGAGTCACACTTTCCACATGAATTGCATCTCAGCCATTTCCGTCTAATGATCATTTAATGGTCATCTGAAAAGTTATCCTTGCACCAGTGACAATTGCTGCTGTTTGGAGAGCAATAATTTTTATTGGTTTAATTAAGTAACTAAAACCATGTCTCAAGTAACAGGATGAGGGAAAATGGCCTCAAGGTACATCAGAAGTGGTTTAGATTATTATGTACTAGAGAAAACATCTTCACTGTGAAGGTGGTTAGACATGGAACAGGCTGCCCAGGGCACTGGTGTAATCACCATCCCTGGAAGTGTTCAGAAGACAAATGGATGTGGCACTTTGGGACATGGTTTAGCAGTGAACATGGTGGTGCTGGTTTACAGTTGGACTTCATCATCTCAGAGGTTTATTCCACCTAAATGATTATGGGATTCTCTTCCATGTTACCCTGCTTTAAAACCCACACTATGGTGTTTATCCAGATCAGTCTTGACTTACCTCCAGCCACACATTACCTAGATCCCAGGACACCTCACACAGGACCTTTGCTTCACTAGAAGGACAAAGCCATGGCTTTCTCCTTTTTTTTAAGGACAGCACTACACATCTCCCAGCATTCCTAGTATGACATTTTTACTCACCTCCACAAGAGTCAGCAGCAGAGTGACATTTTCTTGCTGTTTAATGAAAATCTCTGTGAACTGACTTCCCAAATCATCCACTTGTTTTGCTGAGTTTTCTTCTGTAATAGTAAAAAAGCCCAACATATTACAACACAATTGGAACAACTTCAGCAGCTGCGATTTTTATTCTTAATAAAATAAGGCCATGGGTGACCAAAAGGTTTTGAGTCACCACTATGATGTTAATTGAATTATTTTTAGAACAGAACACCAAAACAGCCTTTTAACAAAACAAAAAACCTACATTATTCTGACTATAACTTTTGTGTCTCAGAGCAGCTACAACCCCATGCAGCTCAACTGATCCAGGAGAGCAGCTCCTCACAAGGGCCATTCACTGATGCACAAAAGCAAAGCACCCTTCACACCACTGCTGCATGAAAAAAAGACAGACACAAAAGTATGCCACAAAATGACAATGACAAACATCCAAACGGCATCTCTCCACCACTGCTGTTTTTCTAGGCTGAGTGATAATTTACATAACTGCCACATAAAGCAATGACATGTAGGCACTACTGTTGGCATGGTTAAGCAGTGTCAGCTGAAAAACTGAGGAAGAGCAGTTTAATTAAAAAAGGAAGGTTTTTTTAATAGAAATAAACAGTAAAGCAAATTGATTTCTGACCAAATTTACAAGTATTTGGATTTTTCCTCCTACCTAAAGGGCAGTATTTACAGCCTTAACAAGGAGATACTAACAAACCAATAACAACTGAGAGCTATAAAAAAGGGTCAAAGACCACACACCATCTCCAAGCTCTGCAATTTGCCAGGGTATGGCAAAACAGAAATCAAGACTACCATAGAAATTTGGTGTCAAGAACATAATTTCAGTTCAATTAACTGAATTCCAACTGTCGGCAATATTGATTCACTGCCAAGTATCAGTTTGTGAGATGTACTTGTTAAGGATTCCAGTGGAGTGTTTTGTTTGGCTTTCCAGACAAAGCAACTGATCATTTCTCATGTCATACAGTTGTATTTCCCCCTTAAGCCATCTTAACAGGACTTGGCTTACAATGACAGAGAAGCAGCAACACTCTCTTGTAAGTTTCTAGCTGCAAAAACAATTAAATACTACAAAAAATTATAGAAGAGGACAAATTGTGCAAAAATAACTGTAGCCCAGGCACAGTTAACCTGAGCAGTATAAACCCTGAGCAGTATACACAACTTGCATGGCCTCTTACAGGCTTGCTGTAGTTTCTATTTGCTCTAGTTCAGGATTCTTCTATGAAAGGGCCAAATTACCTTTCTCTTTCAACTCCTGCCTTTTCCTTTAAGTATTGCTTCTACTATATTTAAAAAAAGAGAGCTGGGCAGAAACAGGCAAAGGGAAACTGCATCTTCCTTTTACATAGATCTTACAATCAGCCTTCCACCCAGAATTGCTCTTTAAATCTACACATTCACAGGGTTCTCTCAAATAAAACTTCTATCTAGCAAGATTAGCTTTTAGCAATTCACTAAGAAGCAGCACAGCAAACTAGAATTTAATCTTAAACAAGTCAAGTGCATTTTGATAAAAGTTTAAAAAGAACAAGAAAAGCATTAGTGCTAACTTTGAGTAGAAATGAACACATTTTAACATGCATTGCTTAAAAAAGACACTGTGAAGGGCATTCACGTGCAGCTCACACATTTGTGTCCAAGTTCAGAGCCTCTCGAACTGTTCACAAGCTTTGGCCCATTAAAATCCTACCAGTTCTGGAGCTGCACACTTTTGTGATCTCCTTATCAAGGACTTATCATGCAATTTCTGGAGATTTGCTGGCATTGAACATTCTCACAGGAGAAATCCAATTGGAAGTGCACTCAAGCTCCAAGGAATAAGTATAGAGAAGGCGGCAAATTACTTTCCCTGAGCTTCAGTGCAGGTTTTTACAGTGTCCCTTTTAAATGGCAGCAAGTGTTACTGGTGTGAGTAGCAACTAGGGCTAGAACAGAGTGCCATATTCATACAAGTAAAGGTTCTTTTACCTTCAGAGTCATCTGTCAGTGCAGACAAAATAAAAAGAAAGAAGAGACAGATTTACAAGTTGAACAGCTTTCCACACAGCACAACCAATGACAGCATAAGCTCAGCTTTCCAAAGCGCCATCCCAGCTTCCTAGAGCAGCCCTGACTTCTTTGGAAAGTTCTTCCGGAAGGGGCTGAACTAAGCCACCTGTACTCTTGCAACACTGGTGATGTCTCACACAGCTTGTTTGACAGCTCTTTGCTCTTACTGAGACTGCCAATAACACTTTTGTTCAGTCCATTATCAGGGCCACTACCACAAACATGGATTCACCAGCACTGAAGGACTCTGACCTTGTTCAAAACAACTTGCATTAAGATCAGGAAACTGGATGAACAAGGAAAAGAAAGGCAAATAAGCTAAGTCAAATTTGAGATATTGTTTAGAATAACATTCATGCATCTTCGAGACCAGTTGTGATGGTTTATCAATAAAGGCCCGCAAAAATAAAATAAGGGCACAAGGGGCAGGGATTTTCACAGCCCAGCTGTACAGTATTTACTTGTACATCCTGGGAAGGACTGGTAGAATCACTTTCCAAAATGCATCAGCAAGGCTGAAAAAAAAGGTTTTCAGACTTATAAAGCATCTTATCATAGGTGCTTGAAATTTTATGTCATCATCCTTGCTCAATCAGATTGTAGTGTCCCATTTGAAAGCAAGTACCAAAAATACCCTTTCCCAATAGCAATGAATAACTATAGAACTATAAAAACCAATTATCCTACTCCAATCTGACTGCTGTTCACAGAACATAGCTTTTAAAATGAATAAGCAAGAGATCCACTGTTACTATAATACAAGCTGCATATAACAAGATTTTTAGCATTGTCCTAACAGCCACACAATAACAAAGCAAGTCTCAGCATTAGTAAGGCACAGTATTACATTGATAATTTCAACAAAGCACCAAGAAAGCAATCCACAACTTAAGACAACTATTACTACCAAGCACTTACCTTGCTCCTCCTCTTCTAGGTCATTCGATATTACATTGTAGAGAGTGTCCAAGGCATAGCCAATTATTTCAGAATCTGAACTGCAAATGAAAACGACTTTTTTTTAATGACTTATTTCCATCTACTCCTAGAACATTGTTTTTCTGCCCAGCCACTTCCCTTTGCAGCTTTAGGTCAAGTGAGAATCACAGATTTATTGCAGTACCATGTAATCACGAGCTGTCCAGTCCCTGAACAGAGCCAAACTCCTTTTCCCAGCTGTATTCCCTCAGGTGAGGCTCAGAAAGTCTGGTGACAAAAGATAACCACAGGAAGCTTCACTGTAGACGTATCTTATTTCCTGAGTCACTCCCTCCAACCTGTTTCTCAAGTATACCAGGAGAAATCTCTGGGAAGCCTTCAGATAATTTCCTGTGAGTCACCAAAGGAAACTGCAGACAGGCTTCAGCACTGTTCCAGGCAAGACCATCCCCACCACAGTCAGACAGAACCAGAGCCTAAACTGAGCTCCAGCTGAATGCAGGAGCAGCTGTGGATTCTCCCAAACAGGCCAGCAGGCTCTGCAGCACCAACTCCAGCTACACCCAGTTATTAAAGGGTTTTGAACTCCCAGCATCACCAGGAAGCTGCAGGGCATCCTCTGTCACCCGGAAGCACTAGTTCACCCACTCACACCCAGACTCCCCTCTTAAGCCCTGCTTCAGAAGAGGCCTGTTTCTCACGCATTATCAAGGCTGAACCATCTGCAAACCCCACACTACAACAAAGACAGAAAATAGGAGTTTGGGGGGCAGAATTGTAACCATGTCTCCTACTTGCTTTGTTGCTCTTAAACCAGGAAAGAATGAAAGCACAGTCAGAAAAGAGAAAAAAAAAAGGAAAATAAAACCTAACATCACAGAGAAAAGCACCCACAAATGCAGGACACACCTCACAGTATTTTCACTACTTACCCAAGCATCTGTAAAGCACACTGTCAAAACAAGACCTCATTCCAACTTCTGAGGCTTTGCTTTCACTGATCTCCAAGGCATACAAGTAAGGCCTCCACACCAAAGACAAATCGACATTTTAAGATGTTGCTAGGCCAGTCCAGACCAGACGCCTGAACAACCACCTCACCTTTCAGTCCATGGAAATGGTCTCATATAGCAGGTATGATCCCTTCTAGCTTGCTTATGTTTTCCCTTTGTCATTTTAGTTCTTCAATACACAACAAGTCGTCTACACTTTCCTTTTCATAGAATTGAAACAATTCCACATCTGAAACCACAGATTTCCTGGAAACTTAACACCCACCAAGTCACAGCCCTGCTTTTCGTTTCCCTTGTTAAGGAAATTGCAGCAGCTACAAAAGAAAAAGCAAATCCAATATATACATGGTTAAAAGCAGGCCTCGCTTCTCTTGTTGAAAGGGAACACATCTCAAAATGAGGACAGCAACATCCCACCACTGCTGTTCATTGCCTTGCTACTATCTGCTGTTCAGCACATCTCATGGATTATTCTGCTCAGACTGAAGCTGTCCAACGAAAACTAGTCAAGAAATAAGACTTTTATGCTCAGGCATCCATAAAAGATGCAGCCTTTGTGCAATGCAACAATCCATCGCAAGCCGCCTTAACCATCTTGCCTCTGCTAGTTGTGATTTTACATGGCATTCAAACAAGATGTCAGGGCAATGCTCTGAGTTCACAAACAACAGCAGAAAAGAACCATATGAAACTAAAGGCACCCATGTATGGTTTGTCCTACACATATAACTAAGGTTTGCGCCTTAAGAATTCTTTTAGGTCTGTACATTCAGCTCCCAACCCTTAGAAATGTCCCACTGAAATTCAAAAGCCCTGTAACATACATAGAAACAAAGCAGTTAAAAATCAAGTTGGCTTCTCACTCCAGTGCATTCTCCCATATCAACAGTGATACTGGCCTGTTCTACAGTCATTGCCAAGTTTTTTATTAAATACTCCCCAGTGGGATGTGGCAACACCTAGACAGCAAATCAGTAAGAGTCCTCTACCAGATCACACTTCCTACTTCATATTACAAAATAAACATAAGGCATAAGAACTCTAGTGTGCATGTAAGAGTCTGGAACACCTAAAGGCTGACTCGTGCACAGAGCTGAAAAACTAGCCAATGAAGTCAGCTTGCTAAAGAACAAGTTTTAAGCTCTCCAGCAGGAGACAGAGCTTCAGGCAATCCACAAGTAAACTATTTAAGTAGAACCTTGTCTTTCATTTAGGAAACGGTATATTGCTGTTCAAGGATAAAGGCTTTAACTAATTTGAAGCCCAAGATCCAAGGGTAGAAATGAGAACAGGACACAAGAAGCTCTTTGCACTTACCGAATCAAATTAAACGTTCCATAATCTTAAACTTCACAGCAACATAGTAAGTGTACAGGGCCAGCACACATACACAAATACAGTGATGTAAGAAGTCATTGACTTCTCATCTTAAGCAGCTGCACTGCAAGGAAAACCATCAGGTGGAAAAGAGCATTTGCTACTTCCACAGAAAGCATTAGGGTGCCTCAGGTAGACACTGGAAATGTCCAAAGGTCACAGCTGTGGCCACACACTAAGACAGCAACCACAGCACTGCCCTCTGTCAGACCTGCCTCAGTTCAATATGCCTGCCACTCTGGGCATGGGGGACAGCTGAGCCTGCAAGTCACTTGTCAACCAGTTATTCAGACAAGGCAGCTTGCATTTATACTGAAAGAGTCCCCAAAATCTCACCTCTACAATCACTGACACCAAACATTGCACTCTAGCACCTTCAACACCTGCACTGCTCAGACACGGGGACTACAATTCTCTCTCAAATAAGCCACAGCACACAACATTTGGGCCAGCTGACGTGCTAGCCCACCAAACATACCATAGCAAATCTATCTATCAACATCTTGTAGCAGACAGCATTTCTTCAGCTGAAAATCCCACACACAAACCAGTATTTACTGTTTTTCAAACTGCAGCCTGAGTCACAAGACATTTGTAGAGGCCCTGCACACACAAATGCCAAAGAGTCAACTGCAGCCCAAAAAGCACAGAAAAGCCTCAAGTCCATGCCCTGAGGGGTGCTGGTTGGTGTCTCACCCAGCAGATCAGTAGAGCCCCACCTCCCTCCTCAAAGTTCAAGTCTGCCTTCAAGAGCAGGTAAGTGGATGAAAGTAGGCTTCTTAACCTAGTTCTTTTGAAGAGATTCCCCATCATATCAGGGACAGTTCCTCTTGCAGTTCCCCTTCCACTGTTCGCACTAGATCAGGAATCTAATTTTAACCACCCAGCCAATAGAACAGGAATAACATGGACCCACCTACACAGCAGCCCCACACCTTCTTCCCAGGTGGCATAACTGGCTGGGCAAGGAAGGCCTCAACCAACAGCCTTGGGATGAGCACTGAAAGGTTTTGTGTCCTATATCCATCACTGGAGCACAAGGCTTCATTCCAGATACACAACTGCTGCTTTCCTAATTCTCCTTGGTCTTGACATCAAAGGACACACTCATTCCAGTGCATGCACATCTAGGTATTCCACATAATCCCGTAATGCTGGTTCATATCAATTTACCAGCTTGATGGTTTAGACTTGGACTGAAAGTCTGTCCCAATACATTTGCCCCCCATAAGCACCAAGTATGTGCAGAATTTGAGGGTTAAACTCAAAGCACTGCCAACAGCTTCCAAGTTACAACCTGTGAGTACTATCAGGTACAGCAGTGCAATCTATTGCAGAAATAGATACATGTCTCCAACACTGGATTGCGTAAATATTACATTCTGGTCCACATAGAGGATTCTGACTTGTGTCATCTGTCTTAGCAGCAGCCCTGGAGTCCTGCTCTCTCTTTACCTGAGCCCCTCCACATCAGTGCCTGCATTACTCCCCATAACAGAATAATTTCATCAATTCACTTTTTAACACCATCAGCAAACCCACACTCCTGCTGCATTCATTGGTTTCCTCTAAAATCTGTCTAGTTCACCTTTCTCCCAATAAAAGGCTGATTTGGGTTATTCCAAACCCTGTATTTAACTAACATCACCTTCCCACTACAGTAGAAAGTAACCACTGAGAAGCATTAAGACACTTTTTGGTATAGCCTTCAATGTACAGCTCATCTTTAAGTCTCTCTTTCAAGTCCCTGGAATTCTGTCCTTTTCACCTCTGAGTATGCTCTGACTAAGTTTCTCAACATAAAAAGCCAAAGTGACAGAAATCAGAAACCTTGCTCCCCTCCAAGCCTCGCCAGTACAGAGCACCAAGTCTGTTGTTTCAGCAGAAGAGGATGCAACACTCACCGGTCTGTCTGGAGAACGTGGATGAGGTGTTCCATGGCTTGTATGCCGACCTCCAACCGGTATTTCTACGGGAGAGAAGCTGAATTGTTAATGGTTTAGCCCAGACACAGCTTTTTCAGTAGCACATGACAAAGCTACTTAAAACCCCTGCGGCTCCTCGCTTACCTTCGATAATGACTTGAGAGCACGAACAGCGTCCCTTCGGTCATCCAGTAACGTGGAAGAAGCCACTCGGTCACACAGCTTCTGGATCTAGAAAGATACATAGCACATAAGACAAGGCAGCACGCCAGAGCTCCCGACACGTACCCCGGGCTCAGGAACCGCACGGGACAGCTGCTCTGCCCATCCCAGCCAGCAGCTCCCGGCCCCGAGCGGAGCAGGGNGCGCCTGCGCTGCCACGTGGCGGCGACGCGGCGCGGGCGGGACCGGGGCGGGACAGGGACACCCCGAGTACCCCGCCCTCCCGGCTGACCCTCCGCAGCACCCTCACTCCCAGGTGGATCCCCGCTGGCAGTGCTCTTCCCAATACTGCTCAGTATCCTGCATTTCTCATTAAGGAAAAAGATACCCCAAAGAAGTGTGACTCACGCAACGTTTGGTTGCCTATTTGCTCACAATAAAAAGATGCACAGGTGCTGGGGACATTAACCTGCCTAAGAAAAGAAAGCCAGCACACGCCATAACCCAGTTCTCCCCAGCTTCTCAGGAGTCAGTGCATCCAGAACAACCCCTAGACAAATTGTCTTCATTTATGATGGAAAAGGTGATAGCTGCTCTCAAGTACCAATACAAAGCACTATTACATTTTTCGAACCTGATTACCCTAGAGAGACCCAGTAGCTTACCCAGATGACAGTGATGGTTCAGTCCAAGAGAGGACCACTAAGTAGTTAAATTTCTTTCAGATGCTGAATTTCCCCACGTTGGATACTGCTGCAGCACTTCCTGGATTCCTGCTGAGAAGCACCATCCAAGAAGTAGTACTCCAAACCCTTCAGGAACTGTATCCACAGAGCAGATCACAGCCTGATGCTGCCCTCCTGATGGTTACTGGTAGGGTTTTGGGTCTGGCAGTGTTTGGCTTATTCTACATATCTAAGTAAAGCAATTTTAATTGCAACTATAGCAAATGAGCACAGAAAGCTCCAAGTAAGAGGACCAGTTCTTCAAACTGGTTCATTCCATTCCAGGGAGAAAACCCCTCTCACATCACAGTTTAAATCAAGAGCTTTGGGGATTTAATTTTCCTCATCAACTAAAGAATGAAATCAACATTTTAATCTGAAATGTGCAACTGGAAGTAAACATTTACTCTTTCCATATTCTAACACTAACAGCTTCCTCCCTAACCTCAAACCAAGCACCAAAAATCAATGCATTAGTCTAAAATGATAAGATACCCCAGTAGTCAGTACTAAATAGGCTTTGTCAAGGACTTAACTTGAAACTGCGTTTCTTGTAGCATCAAGAGATGAAGCTCTGAGCACCTCCAGTCCTTAAGGACCCACCCAAACCTCATGGCTGGTAGTTTTCCTTTTCCATTGCTCCTGTTTTTCCCCCTGTACAGACACCACCCACCACACAACCCCCCTGAGCTTTTTTACCTTGCTGAGCACCAACGAAACCTTCGGCCACATGTGGTCACCAAATAACCAGGTGCTTTACAGCAACCACAGCCATGTCAGCAGCTCTGTGAGCCACAGCAAGACAACTCCAGCCTGCAGTCACCGTACACACTGACCCCTGGCTTCGCACCAGGGCTGTGTATTTCCAACTCTGCTTCTCCCCTTGCCCTTCCCCTCAGGGTACTGACAGAACTGAACTGGAGCCAGGTCATTCACAACTGCCCTAGTCTGAATTCCCAGGATGCTCTTACACTTTGTTGTCCAGGAGCAGCAAAACATGTTAGTTTTTCTCTCAAAGAAAAACAATGTTCTCCTCCTAAACCAAATAGCTCCAGATACTACAGAGTTAAAAAAGGATCCCTCCCCTCAAACACTCAAGTCAGGCATGAGGAGACTCTGCTCTTTATCAAGAAAGAAAGTAACAACCAAAACAAGGTTCTTCCACAAAAGAAAGTTTATTTGTTTCCAAATACCCCACCAGAAAGAAAGCAAGTTGCTTCCAAAAGAGATCTGACATGCCCCAGCTGCCCTCTTGGGGACACAACAAGGGCAGCTTTTGCCAGCTTAGGAAGGAATTCCTCGTTATTTCACCCACAACTTTGGATTATATTCTACCTCACCAGAACTCAAAAATATTCCCATTTCAGCAAAAAGGTCTGAACTTCCAACCCAACTATGAATGAGGGCACAGCTCTGCACACACCTCCACCATATCCCAACACTGACGGCATTCCTCACTCCGCAGGCAGCTGGAGACCTCTGTCCAACCAAAACACAGCTTCAGTCTGGCAGTATCAAGCCAGGGCAGTGTCAGGAGTGAAATTCCCCAGGTAACTCTCTCCCGGCGACCTCATGCCCTGTGCCTGGCCACATCTGACACTGGTGCCTTGACTCCACAGCAGGAACCAGACCCTCACACATACCTAGGGTGATGAGAGAGCTGGCAGAAGAGCTCATTAAGCTGCTCTCCATCATTTACCAATAGTCTTGACTCACTGGTGAGGTCCTGGATGACTGGAAGTTGGCCAATGTAACACCCATCCACAAGAAGGGCTGGAAGGAGGATCCAAGAAATTACAGACCTGTCAGCCTGTTCCTGGTTCCAGGTAAAATTATGGAGCAGATAATCCTGGTTGCAATCATGCTGCACCTGCAGGATGAGATCAGGCCCACCCAACATGGATTTAGGAGGGGTAGGCCCTGCCTGACCAACCTGATCTCCTTTTAGGACCAAGTGACTCATCTGGTAGATGAGAGGAAGGCTGTGGATGTGGTTTATCTAGACTTCAGTAAAGCCTTTGACACTGTCTCTCATAGTAAACTCCCGGAGAAGATGGCAACTCATGGCTTGGACATGAGCATTCTGTGCTGGGTTAGGAACTGGTTGGATGGCCGAGCCCAGAGACTGGCGGTGAATGGCATCACATCCAGTTGGTGGCCAGTCACTAGTGGTGTCTCCCAGGGATCAGTGTTGGGCCCAGTTTTGTTTAATAGCTTTACTGATGATCTGGATGAGGGAATTGAGTCCACCATTAGCAAGTTTGCAGATGACACCAAGCTGGGAGCAAGTATCCATCTGTTAGAGGGGAGGAGGGCCCTACAGAGGGACCTTGACAGACTGGAGAGATGGGCTGACTCCAATAGGATGAAATTTAAGAAGTCCACGTGCTAGGTTCTACACTTTGGTCACAATAACCCCATGCAGATCTATAAGTTGGGGACAGAGTGGCTGAAGGGTGGTCAGGCAGAAAGGGACTTGGGAGTACTGGTAGATAGGAAACTCAGTATGAGCCAGCAGTGTGCACAGGTGGCCAAGAAGGTCAATGGCATCCTGGCCTGCATCAGGAATAGTGCGGCCAGCAGGACTAGGGAAGTTATCCTTCCCCTGCACTCAGCACTGGTTAGGCTGCACCTTGAGTACCACATCCAGTTCTGGGCTCCTCAGTTTAAGAAAGATGTTGAGATGCTCGAACATGTCCAGAAAAGGGCCACAAAGATGGTGAAGGAGCGGGAGCACAAGCCCTATGGGGAGAGATTGAGAGAGCTGGGGTTGTTTAGCCTGGAGAGGAGGCGGCTCAGGGGAGACCTTACTGAGCTCTACAACTGCCTGAAAGGAGGCTGTAGCCAGGTGGGGGTTGGTCTCTTCTCCCAGGCAACCAGTGACAAAACGAGAGGACAGTCTCAAGCTCTGTCAGGGGAGGTTTAGGCTCGATATTAGGAAAACCTTCTTCACTGAAAGGATGATTCGCCATTGGAATGGGCTGCCCTGGGGGGTGGTGGAGTCACCATCCCTGGAGGTATTTAAGAGAAGACTTGACGAGCCACTTAGTGCCATGGTTTAGATGAAGTGTTGGCGTTGGGTTATAGGTTGGACTAGATGATCTCAAAGGTATTTTCCAAACTTGTTAATTCTATTATTTTAGGAACGCTATTAGCTAAAGCGGGAACAAAGAGCAGAGCACACATAACCCCCC
>WEIV01005658.1:0-26228 GCA_013390005.1 Calyptomena viridis | reverse complement strand
GTTTAGATGAAGTGTTGGCGTTGGGTTATAGGTTGGACTAGATGATCTCAAAGGTATTTTCCAAACTTGTTAATTCTATTATTTTAGGAACGCTATTAGCTAAAGCGGGAACAAAGAGCAGAGCACACATAACCCCCCCTCACCGTTCTGCCCGTTTCCGCCGCCGCTCCAGCCGCTCACTGAGCGCCATCGCCTCCCGCCACCGGGAAATACGCGCGCGCGGCTGACGTCACCGAGCAAGGGTGGCGGGGATTGGCGGGGAGGACACGGGGAGGCTCCNGCTTTGCCCTTCGCCGTCCGCCCCTGCCGCTGGCTCCCGGCTCGGCTCGGGGCTGGGAGGTGGCGGCTTTTGTTCGCCGTCACCTTGGCGGCTCTTCCGCCTCGCCCCGGGCGGCGCGGGGAAGCCGGGGAAAAGCGCCCCCAAGCCCCGAGTTACTCGGTGCTGGCTGCGGCGCTGGGCCCTGCGGTCGCCTCTCCCCGGCTCGCCTCGTGGATCGATCGCCGTGCAGGGCCTCCGGAGGTATGTGGGTTTCGGCAAGTGCAGGGTGCCGCTCCGTCGGCCTCGCTCGTGCTGCAGAGGCAGTTTTAGTCTCCCCTCCTCGGCTCAATGGGCCCCTCTGCTCTTTTACATGTTTGTACTGCGGTGGCACCGCTGGCTTTAAGGGCTCTTCTAGCTCCGCAGACCTCACCCTTCTCCGCTTCCCCTTTCCCCGGTCATAACCTGGACTGCTGTGCTTTCACACAGAGTAATATGGCAGAAGTTGTGAGCATCTTTTATTTTGCAGCAGGATGCCTTAAGTGGATCTTCACTGAACTGCTCGCATTTGTCACCTGTGCTGAGCTCGGTGTTTTCTCAGGCTTTTGCCCCCCTTCACCTCGGACTGCAGTTCCCGTGGGGGTGCCCAGGAGCGTCTTCACATAAGAGCTTTTAAATTCCTTGGGCAACTGGGTGAACCTGGGCCTTGAGCTTGGTGCCGAGTACCCCTTCATGAAAAAACTATCACAGGAGAGAACGAAAGGATATGAGATTATTTTTTAATTTCAACCAGAAAGACTTAGTCAGTCTTGTAGATTTTGTTATTGTGGCCTTCCATACTGGTTTGGCAATTCCCAAGCCCTCTGTATGTTCTGGACACTGAACATAGAAGTTCAATGTACAAATGTTCTGCTTTTGTACAGAAAGAAGTGTAGAGATACCCAAGGTACTTTTCAAATGTTGAGAAATAGAGGAAGTTATGTCTATCCATACCCAAGTTTCTGGAGTTAATATGGCTGTGTTACCATAGCACTGAAGGTGGGTATGGAATTATTCTGAGCTGAGAAGTTGTGGTTGCTGACAAACTGATGTTGTTTTAGTTTCTGGAATTGGTTTATCATCGAGGAGCCATTCTGTGTCCATTGTGATTGTAGGTGTGCACATGGGGCCCGTACCTCACGTAGGAAAGCTTTTCATCCTTAAGGATTCCCTCTTGTTGTGGACTCTGGTCACTTGGGTGTCAGAGACATAATCTTGGTTTGCGATTGGAAATGTTCTTGTAGTATTTTGCTTGGCAGGTGTGGGCTTGCTGTGTGGAATTATGATCTGTATCTGATGATTTTTTTCATTAGCAGAATAAAAAATTTTCTATGAAAACTAGCTTAAACTGAAAACCAAATGAGCTGGCCATCCATCTACTTCGCTGCCAGTGTCTATATGTTTTTCTTTATGGAAGTGAGGTTTCAGATTAGGCATCTACTCTCACATTTAGGATTATTTCACAGCACTGAAAATATGCTGAGGGAACACAGTAGCTTAACGCACAGTGTTGGATTTGAGTCTTCATTCTGCTGTAGCAGTTATGACACTGAATATCATTGCTTTTGAGAGTATTTGACAAATGAAGAACTGTGTTGCAACTCAAGTAACATATGAAAAAGGTGAATATGTCAGACTAATAGATGTATCTGATGAGATACTAGAAGAAGGGCACTAACCCTGCTGTTGGATGATGACATAGAGATGGAGTGGCTTCCCCAGAACAGGTCAGTTTTGTTACTGCAGTTTAGGTGGTTATTGGCCCTTTTAGATGATGCAGCTTACCTGCCCAGAAGATGGTCCCCTGTGGTAGTCATGTGCCTGAAATACAGGGTGCTGTTAAACTCCTCGCAAAAAACCCAGCTACAAACCAAAACCAAACCATGCTTGTGGGACAGCATGATATGAAAGAAGTGCATGCTGTGCCTTGGGGCTCAGCCAGTTCAGATGGTAGCAGATTAGGTAAAGGAGATCATAAAGCAAAGGGATTCTGGTAGATAACACAGCTCTGCTGGCCCTTCCTGCAGATGGAGGATGATCTGAGTGCTTACCTTGCAGAACATGAAGAGAGAAGGTGGTTTCAGTACTGAAATGCTGTTAAGGACTTTTAGTTGCTCTTTCTGGATGGTTTTTCTTGCAGTCGATGCAAACTTTACTTTTTCATGGGTACCTGCCAGCCTCTGCAGGGCTGCACTCCAAATCCCCTGGCTTGGGCCAGCTGGACAGTCTGTGCCTTTGGGATTCTTAGCTTTATTTAAGGTGTGGCTGCTCACACAGTGGGTGGCTGTGGTGGGATCTCGGAGTCATGCTTCTGGATTGCAGGAGCAAACACACTCTATAAGGTGTTATTGGCCTGGCTGCAGTAGGAAACACAGTTTAAAAGTCATAATCTGGATTCAGGAGAAACCCATCCAAGACTGTGAAAGCTGTTCTACCCTTCCCTTCTGTTTTCCCTCCACTCCTGTGGTGTGGGAAGTGGAACGGTGTCTCTCGTGACTTTGCTTTGTGTGCTTACTGTGTGGGGAGCATCTTTCTCATTTGCAAGAACATTTTTATTTTCACTTTAAGTGGTAAATTAAAATCCAATCAGTGACTTGGACATGAATTGCAGACTTGTAAGAACAAGCCACGCTGTTGCAGATTTATGTGAAAGTCTAGTTTGATGGCTGTGTGCCTTTATTTATGGACAGTTTGTTCTATGTATGAACTGTACAGAGGATGAAGTTTGCTTGTCAATAAAACAAAATATTCCACTTGCTTACAGTTTTTTATTAAAACAAATGGTGAGGCCCACATCTCTCTCACAAAGCTTACAAGTTTGTCTTGGTGGAGGTTACCTTCAACTTAAGGTGACACTTTCTTGAGCTGCTGTCAGAAGCTGGTTCAGCCTTTTTTTGTTTTTAAGTAGAATTGGTGAAGCATCCAGGCAGCATCACTGTCGTTGGTCTGTCTTGAACCAGGATGGAAGTGGCTCTGAACTAATTCTTTGAACTAAGTCTTTGAACAAAGACTTTGCCAAAGTTTATTCTCTGGATACCTAAATTTGAGCATGTACACACCATTCAGTAGCTCAGTCATCGCCTCAGGTAACAGTGCCTTACCACAGATGACCAGTTACATTTCTTCTTTCTACAGGGCAAGGGAAATAATAATGGGAAATGCTTACATGAGAAGAGGCTTCTCTAGTGTGAGAGCTGCTTATTGACCAAAATGCATGCCAGGGAATGCTTGGGCATCTGGAGGTCTTCAGTACTTCTCAGAAACAAATTGCTACTGCTCTCCTGTGCAAACTGATGGGTGATGATTTGAGGTTTGGTTTTTAGTTGTTTTTTTTTTCATTTAGCTGAAGAAGAGATAAACACAGCTGAATAAAGTTTCATGTATAAGGATGATTACAGGCTGAATGAATTTGTGTGCTCTTACTTCAGTGTGGACTGGAGAAATTATTGTAGCAGTTGATTCTCTCATACTTCAGCACAATTATCCTAATGTGAGCCCTTTAGCCCACACCAGTTTCACCTTTGCAAAGGTTGAGTTCTTGCTTTATTTGTCACAGCCATTGTAAGATGTTAAGTAAATTTCAGCACTGCCCTGCAGTTGCTCTTTGGAGGAAAATGTCCCTTCTGCCTTTGTTCATTTGCTTATCTTTGCCTGCAAAGATAAAATTCCTTTCTGTATGGGCTCTGCCATTGATTTTGTTCCCTTTGAAAGAAGGCTAAAGTTGTTGTTATGACCAATTGAAGGTGCAAAAAGTATTGCACTGGCACATATGCATATTCCTTCAGGTTTTTTAGAATTGGGTCCCTTTGGGTCCCTCACCTCTGAGTCTTGTCTGAGGAAGAAAGAGATTCCATGTTCCATGTAGTCTTCAACTTTGCCAGTTTATTTCAAAATGTGTTGTGTGGCTGCTGGTTCTCCATGGTTCAAGAACTCACTGCATATCCAGTGTGCCTTCCTGGTAGCACAGAAGTACTGAATAGGGTGGAAATGAAATATGTCAGTGAATCATTATGCCTGATGTAGGGAGGATTACCTGTGGACCAGCAGCAATTGCAGGGGTGTTGGTGTTACTCTATCTGTGTGGCTTATGGCTTTTAGTCATGAGCATGGTGGAGGTTTTTTTTTAACAGTACAGTTGCACCATAAAGAAACTAGCAGATAAAGGTATTTGATTTCTGGTGATGGCCATCTCAGTTTCAGTATTTGTTTCTGGCTAGTGTGTACATGAGTGCCTTGAGCCATAAGCTCTCGTTAAGGCACTTTCCCAAAGGCTGCTCTAGGAATGTGGCTTGTTTCATTCAAGTGGGGAGAGCACTCAGATTCTTCTTTTTTAGCTGTTACTCATTTTTTCTTGAGTATGTACTGAAGAAAAATGGAAATATAGCTTTTATAATGTCTGTGTATCTGTGGGGTTTCCCTTGGTGCCTGGTAAGTCATTCTGTGTAAGTTTGCCCTGTTTAAATTGTTGATGGTGGTGATTTAATCCTGAGATTTGTATTAATTTCCACTGGTGCCTTTACCTCCAGACCCCTTGGACATGCTAAGACTCAGGTCCTTGACTTTAGGCAGGTGCTTACGAACTGGGACATGTGGAGATTATAATCTTTTGGAAACGTGGCTTCATGGCACCTGTGTTGCTAGCAAGGACTACCTGCAGTTTTATTTTACGGCCTTTTAATGACCTGTGAGACCTGAACAGTTCGTTAAGCCTCTGCTACCCCTACTGAGATGTCTGAAGAGAGAATGAAATAATACTGAGACAGGTGAAGAACTATACTGACACATCTGTGAAATACTGTGATTGTGCAGTGTAAATCAATAGTACTGTCACTTGAAACATAGACAGAGGTGCACAGTACTCCTGTCTGTGAGTGTGTGATCATTGCGTACCTGCCTTTTCCAGATTTTCTGAAAGGTTTCAGCAGCCCTTCCTGAAACAGGACAGCTTCCAGTGAAGAAAAGATGTAGTATGATACAGATCTCACATATGTAATGATTTGTCACAGATTATTATGTTTTGTACTTGGAGGCATTTTCAGTGTTTCTTGAGGAATGCATGCCAGCAATTAAATGTGCTTTGCTTGTTGCTGTATTCGTATGAATGTATGGTGGCTATCATTTGCTTTTTAATAGCTTCTGAAAAGAAACCCATGTTGAAGCTCCATCCTTGTATATTCTCACAGAGGCTTGTGGTGAAGATCCTGTCACCAATTTTGTGTTCATCATCTGCTTGTGGGGCAGGGGAACAAAAAAAAAAAAAAAAGAAAATAGTCTCACCTGTAGAAATGGAGATGTCCTTGTTCTTTTAAGGCTGGTTTCTCAGTAAAATTCCCATGTGAGTGCCATTGCTGTAGTATGAATCATGTTGGGAAGATCCTCAATTCGCTCAGATTCTGTTTTCTTTCCTTTGTTCCCCGTTTGAACATGCACTGGGCTCAAACCTTTGATGTCTCTTAATAATCTTGACATTTGGTTTTGGGTCTCATTAGCACCATTACTTCCTCTGGGGCTTCCCATGAGGCACAACTAATACTGTGTTCCAGAGTCTTGGAAGATTATATTAAAATTTTTGGATAACCTTAAAGTAAGCTTGCTGATTTCTTACCCCCAAGTTCAAGACTTGTGTTTCAGACTTTGACTTTTGCCTTACCTACAAGTTTGTGACACTATTGTTTCAGGTGTGGTTCTTGATTAACTGTATTTGGGAACAGTTCTTGGTATTGTCTTGTGGCTTTGATTGCTGGCTTGAGGTTATTTTGACTGACCATTAAGTGTAAACTATTTGTGAGAATTACTTAGGCTTTTTTCTTCAGAGTTCCATTATGATGCAGGATCTGACATGTTTGTGGCACCGTTCCCGTGTGTGTTTTGCCTTTATTACAGGCTCTTCTTGACCTGAGGTTAATCTCCTGATTTTGCTTCACTTTGCTTTATGTCTTGTCCAGCTGTAATTGCGAACAGTCCCTTGTATTGGCCCTTGACTTAGATTGATGGGTCAGGTTTATTTTGTTAAGAAAACAAAAGTCTTATTCTAGGATTTTTCCCAAGTTGTGTTTTTGACTTGGTCTTCTTTGCCTGCTGCCTTTCCTACACATGAGTTTTTGGAGAGAGAAAGTAGATTAAGTGTCCATATGAGAACTGGAGAGAATTTCATGATTGCAGACACTGGTAGTCTTAACTGGCTAGCCATCAAAAGTCTTCCATTTTGTGAAGTGGATGATCTGCAAGAGGGTGTGGATTGATAGGAGCATAGCAAGCTGAATCAGGTGATCCCTGAAAGTCTTTATATTATTCTGTGACAATTGTGATATGCAATTAGGTTGGACAAATAGTATTTAAGACTTTGGTCATCTCTGAGGCAAAAGGGGTTTTGCCTCCCTGATCATCAGACAATGAATCCAGCCCACATGATTACTTCAGAATATTGGTGCTCCTGTCTTCATGTTACAGATGTGACAGTAACCTCCTGAAGCAGAGGTACCAGCTGCCTTAAGAAAGTGTATTCGTGTTCGTTTTGCAGTGCTGTTGGACTTGGATTTTTAAATGGTCATCAGTTTATTGCCAAAGGGTTAAATAAATGGTGCAAGAGATTTTTAACAGGGTTTTTGTTTGTTTGTTTGAGAGGTTTTTATTACAGGTTTTTAAAGCACGTGTTCTGTAAGGGACTTTGTATCCACTGGTCCCTCTTGGTCAAAGTAATACATGAATTGACTGAAATCTTACTCAGAAGTGGGAGGGGGGTGTCCTGAACTGGTGGAGTAGTTTCTAGTGAATTAAGTCCCTGTTTGCATTCAATTCTAATATCACTATGTCTTTTCTTCTCGAGACTAATTCTGCATGAGTTTTCAAAGCAGGCAGCAGTGTTATAGATGGTGTGTCTCCATGTCTCCCGATTTGAGGCCTGAGTGAACCACTGATGGTGGTCAATATGGCCAAGACTGAGATGTTGTTTCAGGGAGTCCTTATATCTCCTCTTTGGGGCTCCTCTATTGCAGCAGCTGGTGGCGAGTTCACCATAAAGACATGGCAGAAAGAACCGCGCCTTGTCAGTACCACCCAAGGAGACTTTTAGCTGTGCCTTTTGTACCCAGACTTGTCTATGCTGCATTGAACTATCCTTCGTTAGTCATGATGAATATCACTATGTTCATCCTTTTATGGAGAAGTTGTGATATATAGGGGTGTCTTCAAAATAACATGGGTGTTTTTAATTGCAGCGTTTGACACTGTGTACCAAAGAAATGGTGATGGAGAAGCCAAGTCCCCTGCTCGTAGGGCGGGAGTTCGTGAGACAGTACTACACTCTGCTAAACAAAGCTCCTGACTTCTTGCACAGGTAACACTTGCACACACCAAGGAACTAATGTTTTTGAACGAAATTGTGTAGTGTTTGTTGTAAATCAGATAGACATTAATTTATGAGTATGGGAGGGAATAGACCTGGCTAACTTTTGGAAAAACAGATTCATCTTACTGAAAATTCCCTAGGCTCTAGAACAAGTCTGATTCTATAGATATATGGCATGCTATCAAGGTATTTCTTCTGTGGAAAAATGAGCTGCTTCTCAGCTGGTAAAATGGTAATGTGGACAGATTCCAGAAATCCTTGCTGAGGTTGGGGAGGCTGGATCGACACTCATGAGCAAGCTCCCCTGGTGGAGGTGATATTCTGTGCTTGGGAATATTCTCTGTCCACTTGAAAGGTTGCACAAGTGTCACTAATGACAGCATCTGGGGAATTTTTCTTAAATGCCTCTGCACAGAAGGGTCCAAGAGGCTTTGGTCTGGTTTGGTTGAATCATAACAAACTCCTGAGCTGCTCATATGAAATGCCTTCTAGCCACATGCAGTGTCTGCCACTGCTGCCCCTTTTTCTCTTGTACTGAAAATATTAAGTATTTGTCATATGTTTTATAAGCTGGCAGTAAAAATCCAAATCAAAACTTGGACTATTGTGGGCTCAAAATTTGGAAATGGAATGAGAGTGCCAAAGGATCACTGAAATGTAAGAAAAATACTGGAAGTGAGTGTACATAATTACATATCAGAAATACGAGCTCCCTGCTGCCCAAGGCTTTGAAGAGAGCAGGGTTCAGAGGAGAGGAGATGGGTTATTCCCCCGTAGGCTGTTGCCTTGGCTGGGTAGCATGGCTCTGTCAGAGAAAGATGATTTTCATGGTGGGGAACCTTCAAGCCAAAATGGCCACATTCCTTAAAGGAAGCAAGTAAAAGGTTGATTTAGGAGTTTGCCACATTACCTTGGACAAACTGGAATACTGAATATTAAGTTGGTGTTCTTGGAGCCTTTTGAATGCCATTTGTGCTGAAATTCCTGATGCATTGAGCTCTACAACTTTCGGCTACAATACTTGTTGGATTTCATCCTATTTTTTTTCACTTCTATAACCTTTACATCTCTTCACTTGCAGGTTTTATGGCAGGAATTCTTCTTATGTCCATGGAGGACTGGATGCCAGTGGGAAACCACAAGAAGCAGTGTATGGGCAAGCTGTGAGTATCAAAATCAGTCCTGTAATCCTCATTAATGTTCAGAATAAATTAGGGTTTTTTTCTTTACCAGTGACTTTGACTTTCTTATCTGGTAAATAAAGGATTGTGATACTGCTTCCTGTTCAGAGGCAGATAAGAATCTGTTAGCTTGAGATTTTTTGTTTGCTTATTTCTGCTTTTACTGAGGGTTGTGTTTGACTCATCAGCTTTGCATCTGGGCTGCAGAAAATACATTTGGGAAGGGAAACAAAATCAAAAGGACCTGATAGACTTGTGCTACTGATGCATCTTATTTTGGTTAGAAGTGGTTCCTTGGGAAAGGGACTGGTCTTAGTGAATTACATGAGATTCTTCTGTGGGTGGAGCTTTGTTCAAGTGGAATATAACTTTATGAAGAAATGAAGGTTGCTCTGGTTGGACCTCTTTATCACAATAGTGTCTGTCACGTAGGGACATCTGTTCATGTGAAAGCCACATCTTTGAGCAGTGTGGCTTTTAGTCCAGGGCAGGTTTGTTTTTTTCTCCTTTCACCAACAGAAACTATTTGGCAGGACAAAAATCTTGGCAGTGCAGATGTTCCCACCTCCTGTGTGTTTACTTTGACTATGTGTAAAAGGCTGGTTTGGTTTTGGTTTTTTATTGTTTGAGTGGCGGTTGGTTTTGTTGTTCGGATTTTGGGGGGTTTTCTTTATTTTTTTAACAGAAGGTAAATACTGTCCCTTTCACAGGCCCTTTAAAAAGTGGAAGCTTTAAAATAAGTCACAGGTTTTAATACAGCTGGAAAAATTGGATAGTGAGTTGTATGCTATTTGACTACTGTGAGAAGTACTTAAATCCTAGTGGAAAATTTCAGATGAAAAGTTAGATGAGCTCAGGTAGACTGTTCTCTGTGGAAGACACTTCTTGGTTCCTGTATTTACCTTTTGAGCTTCAAGGGAGAGCTTTTTCATGTTGGTTCAGACGCAGGTATTTAAAAGCTCTGTGCAAAACTCATTGTGGCTAAAATGTATCTCTGTATTTCTAGGAGATACACAAGAAGGTGATGTCACTGCAGTTCTGTGAGTGCCACACCAAGATCCGTCACGTGGACGCTCATGCCACTCTGAGCGATGGGGTGGTGGTGCAGGTCATGGGAGAGCTGTCAAACAACGGGCAGCCCATGAGGAAGTTCATGCAGACTTTTGTGCTTGCCCCAGAAGTAAGTATATTTAAGATTGTGTTAAACTTCAAAATGATGATGGAAACCTGACCTGTAGCTACAATTATTGGGACAAAAGATATGATCTGGCTTTAAGACTCAGTCTGGAGGCTGTCATTGAATGTGTTGCAGTAAGTGACATTTGTGAGAAATGAGTGTATTGGGCCCATCCTGACTGTTTATTTTCTTAGATTTGAAGTATTGGAGCAGTAGTACAAAGTGAACTGGAGCTTGCATTTGAGAGCTGTCATTGGCACAACTAAATTTTTAAAAAGTTACAGTTAAGCTCTGCAGATCAGATCTCTGGTGCAGTTGTGTCCTTTCGAATCCTCTGGCAAAGCTGGGTATGGGTTGATGCTGCACAATTTACTGCTCCAGTTTAGGTCCTGGCGAGAGCAGAGCTGTGTTGTAAGGATAAAAATTGTCCTGTGTTCTTTCTACTTCTTTTATCTCATTTCATCATAAACCATTGTTGAACAATTCTTGTTGAATTTCTTCCATGTTTCCCTGTGCAGTGCTTTACATGTACAGCCACCCTGTGAAAGTTCTTTCTGGGTTTTTATTGTTAAGTTTTTGTAATAGGGAAAATTGAAATTCCTAGGTGAAACTGAGGGGCTGTGTGCTTAGGTAAAACCTATGATGGTTGTGACTTAGCAAAACTAGCAGGTTTTTATTCTTCTTGCAACTTCTTTTTTCAGTTGGGCAGAAGTTAGCGTTCAACTGTTTGCTTAGAGCAGAGGTACTGCTTGGAAAATAGTGACATAATCCTATTGCAAAATGACAGTATGTGCCTCAAAGCTTACCTCTCTAATCCAGCCTTCTGCTAATGTTCTGTGTGTGCTAAACACTGCATGTTGCTCTTTTACAGGGATCTGTTCCAAACAAGTTTTATGTCCATAATGATATCTTTAGATATGAAGATGAAGTATTTGGGGATTCAGAAGGAGAACTTGATGAAGGTGAGAAGGACTGCACACATAGAGTTTGTCTGGTTCTCGTTCCTCTGGGTGTGAGCAGAGCTGTCTCCAGCTTCTTTTTGTGAAAATCGTAACCAACCAAGCCTCTTGAATGAGAGGGTCTTCCATCTTTTCTTGCAGCTAATTTTACCTTATTTTGTTGATGAAGCTTTATTTTGATTATTACTAGTTTAATATGCTTTTATTTTAAGTATGTCTTGTGTAGACTTGCAGAGATGTATAAGAAAGTTTTTGGTTTTGTGTCAGAGTCTGAGGAAGAGGTGGAAGAAGAGCAGGAGGAAAGGCAACCATCACCCGAACCTGTGCAAGAGAATGCAAGCAGTACTTACTATGAAAACCATCCTGTAACGTAAGAAGTCCTTTTTATTACATGAAGTTGCTTTTTTAATAAAAATGGAAAAATTGCTTTGGCTTTGGATTCTCAGTGTGATTTAACAGACAGTTTAGGAAAATACAGTTGATAGGGCTCTGTGTCATATTAATTTTACCTTGTTTTGAAACATTGCTGCTTTATTGGAGAGAGGAAACGAAGGATATTCTTATGTTTGTTATGTATTTGCACTTCTGGTTTCAAAAGTGAGATGAAAAGGTAGCAACCACATGTATGTACACACTTAGTGGAATCTTTGTTATTCAGACTTAGAATAGTGAGTTGATAAGATGTAGTTTATGTCACAGGTGGGCTGCCAAAGGGGTGGTTAATCACAGAATCACTGAATAGTTTGAGTCGGAGGGGACCTTTTAAAGGTCATCTAGTCCAACCCCCTGTGCACTGAGCAGGGACATCTTGATGTATTACTCCTAAAATTTGGATAGCACTTGAAACTGAGAGTGAGTCTACTTTTTGATAAGGTGCTGTACAGCTGTATTAGAAGAGTAGGTCTCTGTCCCAAGTGTCTTCAAATCTAAACAAGATTAAAGAAAAAAATATTTATGATTTTATAAGAAAAATACAATTTATTACAATTTATTAATACATTTTATTACAACCAACGAAATGACCCCCACAAACACAAAGGAACAAAGACTACCAAACCCCTGTGCTTTATTTGAAATATAGGAATGGCTTAAGAAGACCCAGAACCGACTTTCTGGTTCCCTTGTTTAAAAAAACAAAGAAATTATGACATCACTAGACTATGTCTGCTAAGGACATCAGTGATGTCCAGTTGCACTCATAAAATACAAAGTTCATAAAATGTATGTGCTTATTGTAGCAATGGCATAGAGGAGGCACTGGAAGAATCATCTCATGAACCTGAGCCAGAATTGGAATCTGAAACAAAAACTGAGGAGCTGAAAGCTGAAGTAGAAGAAAAGACCCTTGAGGAGCTAGAAGAGAAGTCTCCATCTCCACCTCCTGTAGAACCTGTTTCACTACCGCAGGAACCACCAAAGGTTAGTTAAAAATCATATCTGTGCTACTAGATGCAGATGGTAAACCAGAGTTGCTTTTGAACTTTGCCTTTTTGAGTGGCCAAACTGGTACTTCTCTTCAGTGTCATGCTGTATGAACAGCTAGATTTGAACCTTGAGCTTATAAAAGTGTGAAGTTTCACTAAAAAAGGAAAAAATGTTATTTTTAAGTGCTGCCCATCACCTACTTTACATTTTGTGCTCTGCTTGTAGAGTGTGTGTGTGGTTTTATGCATGTGTGGACATTTTAAAATGAGAAGTTAACATATGTTAAGAAAACACCTCAAGCTACCACCACCAAAAAATTCATGCAATGGGGGAACCACTGCTCTTCCTTGAAAAAAACCCCACAACAAAATTGCTGCAGTATATGTTCAAAATCTACATGGGGGCATTGACTGTCTCCTTTAGAGGCAGGATGCCTAATCCTAACCTGCTGTGGTTACACTTGGCTTTGACAGTGCTGGGAGAGGCTGTGAAGCCTGGAGCAAGGTCACTTTCTAGCTCCAGCATGTCTCCCTTATTTTTTTCCCAATTCTTTTTCTCTTTTGCAAGTAACTTCCATCATCCACTTTCTTTCTTTGTGCAGAAGACACTTAACACTACAGGATTTTCAGTCCTAGGTTTGGTTACTTCATGGAAAGCAGTGATCTGGGAATGCTGAGGGAACTGGGCTCGCTCAAGTAGCATGGTACACACTTGCTCCACACCGTCAGAGTCCACAGACAGCTAGAACTGCAAATCCTTCTGTATCTCCGTTGTAATGCTTGCACAACTATTATTTAAACGTCAGATATGAACTGAAAGTGTATTTTCAGCACACGAGTTTCCCTGTAGGAATGTCAGTGGTTTGCCATGATTAGTAGCCTAGGTTTGTTGCATTTCCTGCAGGCTTTCTCTTGGGCTTCAGTGACCAGTAAAAACCTGCCTCCTAGTGGTACTGTTTCTTCCTCTGGAATTCCACCCCATGTTAAAGCACCAGTCTCACAGGTAACCCATCTGTGAACACCTTGGATTGTCTCATTACTTCTGCAAACTGCTTCAGTTTTTTAAATTAACAGATCGACTTGTTTGACTTAAATTGCACAAGTTAACTGTGTCTTAAATGTTAATGCACTGACCTCCTTATCGCAAGCAAAGGCACGTACACGTAACAGGTGTAACTTTGGGTGATGGTAACGTTAAAATTTGTTCATATGGAAACAGGAAATCACTATCGATTTTATTTTTTTACCTATCTTAATGGGATATGGTTTGGTTTACAAGGGGAAACAAAACACTAATTCCCCACAAAATTTTAGTTTTCTGAAGTATGTTTGAAGGGGCCTAGGTGAAGTGCCCCAGGAATAAAAAGGGATAGTGCTGCTTCTGAGGTGCAAGGTTGTCTTGTAGGGCTAACATCCACAGAAATATGCTGGATTTCATTATCCATGTATGATTAGCTTGTCTCACAACCCTGTACCAAATTATGACTGTGTGAGGAATGGAAGGATTCACATTTCCTTGCCAGGACAATGCTATCTTCCCATTCCTATGTTGACTGGGTGAGGAGGGGAAAGAGGAAAGAAAGTTTGACCGGGTGATGGCTCATGTCCTGCACGTGCCAAGTTGGTGTGAGACAGTCTGAGACTCTTAACTCAGCCTCCTCCATCTATATAAAGATGCTGAAAACAGAGAGGTCCTTTAACCTCTACTACTGGCACTGTGTACCAGAGTGCTGTATGTTGTGGTAGCTTGTGTCCAACCTTTTTAAAAGACTTCAATTTTTGGTAGAGCAACTGGGTTAGTGCAGCTGTTGGTTTTGCCCTGGTTTCTTCTTAATTTTTCACTGTCAGAGAGGAACGTGTCTGGGATTAGCCCTCAGCCAAATGCATGTTAAAAAAGAAAATGGGAAAAACAAAGCAAAAACCCCAACCAGACTAACCCCAACATAGTGTTACTTCTGCTTTGCCAGGACTGTCATGGACATCAGATAATGGTTATGTAATAAGTTAGAAAGCCTGTTTGTCTTCATCAGCTTAAACATTTAGGTGGTATTTAACCTGTGAAAACAGTGGGGTTTCTAATACAGAGTAGATCTTCTTAGGCAAAACCAAAATCAGCTTTAATTTATTTACCACAGAGAGGGTGGATTTTGAGAGGGTAATGTGGCTTCAAATATCATTTCAAATGATGAGTACAAGACACCAGAAGTAACTTGTAGATGTCCCCTTAAACTCATACGTGTTGCATCTGCTGCTTGTCATGCTTTGTGCCTTTTAGGTTACTTTTGCTGTGACTTTATGTTTAAGTAATCCTGTGTGGAAGTTTCTGAATAATACTGACATGGCAGGAATTTCAACTCTCAACCCTTCTGCAGCCAGAATTACTCGGTTCTGAGCTCGTTTTCTTGCACACGTTTCAGACATGGGATACAGAAAACTGGTAGAAGAGGCACCTGAGCCATTTCTACAAGGTTCTGCAGATCAGGAACAGCTTTTTCCTGTCCTCCTGGATCCACTAGTGCCAGACTTTAAAAATGAGGACAGAAGATGCACTGGTGGCTCCTTTGGGATGCTGTTCTAGCTGGTATCAGTGATACTACAAAGCAGTTGTTAATGGCACTGCTCATTCCTTTCTCTGCATCAGTCCAGTTTTTTCCCCCTCTTCTGTCAACTTAAAAATACAGTGTTAACTCAGAGCCCCTTAAAGGACTGCACACATACTGTTCTGGATATAAACCAATTCAGTTCTGTTTATTTACAGCTGTGGAGTGAAACAGGTCAGCTTTTCTTGCTCTTTTTCTAATTGTGGATGTTTAGAAATCAACCTGCCTGCATCGATAAATCAGGACTTTATAGCATTTTCAGCTATTTTTATCTCCTACTTTTATTAACACGTCAGCTGTCATAGGGGTGTAGAGGGGCAGAGGCAGGCAGAGTGCTCCCTAACTCTTGTTTTCTGGCTGCAAAGGAATGAGTCCCTTTCCCTCCCCATGTGAGCTCCTGAAAAGAAATGGCAATGTCACTTTTTCCTTAATTATTGTCAAAGTTCCATCAGGCTAAGGTTTGTGGCATACTTGGCTCCTTTAGTAGTTGTCTGTTGAAATGCTTACTGTGTGCCTTTCTGTGCACTCTGTGCTTGCTGGGAAATGCTGGGAGACATGAATTGCAGTTGGCTACTGCTTGGGCTGTGATTGGCAGCCCTGATTAGGGGTCTTGTGATGCTGCTGATATGACAGTGTTTTGGGGAGTACAGCATTGCACAAGTGCTTTCCTCCTGAGGCAGCACCACAGAGCACTGCAGTCTTTGTAAAAAGGGATGATATGATTAGAAAACAGCAAATGAGATTAGCTTTTTGTGTGCTAGATGAGAAGTTTGGTGAAATGCAAAGCAGGCAGGTCCAAGCTAACTCTTATTCAGGATTTAATAGGAGGTCACTAAGTATCTAAGAAATGGGGACCTGAATGTATTAAGTGTTGCTTTTGAGGTATAATTTGTAATGCATTAAAGATGTGTGAGTAAAAGATGGCAGAGGAGCTCCAGTGACATGTAAGGATATAAATGGAACAAGATTTAACAGGAAGGCTGATTTTTCTAGCTTATTCCTGAAACTGAAAAAATTATTTTAGAGGGTTGTAAGAACAGACTAAGGCCTAGCTGTGTAGAGCACAAGTGATAGGAGGGCTGAAACATTCATTTGGTGTGTAATACCTCCATGTTTCATGTAAAATCCAGTCTTTTTCCCCCTGGGAAGTACTCTCTGGCTGGAACTCCCAATTGTCTTGAGGCTTTAAAGGAAAATAAGGGAGATGCTTAACATAGCTACTTCCCCCCAGCAGTCTGAGCCTATAGCTGTTCACTTATGTAATCTTACTTGGAGGCTAGTGGGGTATTTTTATGCTCCTAAGGATAATTTTGTTTTTCTAATATAAGAACCCAGCGCAGCAGCAGCTGCTTAACTGTTGTACAGAAAATGGAATTTCTAGAGTGTTGGGAGTTGCTTCATTGGCCAGCAGTCTGCATAGAAATATTGCTTATTGTTCTGTCTATTTCTCAAATTATCTTTAGAAGCATTTTTTTCTTGTAAAAAAAAAAAAAAAAAAAAGGTGTTCTAGTACCTGAATATGAAGGGTGTAGTTTGATCACCATGGTCTTGATCCTTAGCAAGTAGTCTGTAGAAACTGTCTTTTCAGGTGGCTATATTGTATCAGAAATACTTACTGCACTTCTGAGGGCCTTTTTTTTGTTCTCGTCTTTCTTTTTGATAGTTTCCATAGAGTTGTTCTGCACTGGAGGAAAAGAATTCCTCAGGACTTGGACAGAAAATGTGATTTGCCCATCTCTTTGTCTTGTTCTTGGACTGCCTCCTGATCTGTGAAGTTTGAGCTTGGCATGAGGAAGCTTTATGTCCTCTCTGACTAAAGTCAGGTTGAGGGATTTGTGAATAATGGAGTGTTGGGGTCTCAATGCCTGGTCAAACATGAAAAATTCACCTCAGCTGTGTTTTGGGGAGAGGCTCTGATTGAGAGATGCTTGCTTTGCACCTTTTAACAGAGATATCTGAACACTGCAGTCCTGGATTGGTACAGAGGAATTGATAGAGGTGAAAAAACTATATTTCCAAACATCTTGACATGGATGTATATCTTCTGGAGTTCTTTTTGTGCATGCCACTTAGCTATGTGTTGTGTTGTGGGGGTTTTTGTTTTGTTGAATTTGGGGGTTTGATTTTTTTTTTTATTTGGCCAGTGTTAAATAATGCATGTTCTCCTGTTTTAGCCAAGAGTGGAAACTAAGCCTGAAGCTCAGTCTCAACCTCCTCGTGTTCGTGAACAGCGTCCCAGGGAAAGACCGGGTTTTCCACCCCGAGGACCTCGCCCAGGTAACATGGATCAGTTTGTGTGTCTGCTTGGGACTAGTTAATGAGAGGTGACCAATGTCCTGGACAGGCCTGGTCTGTACCTGTGTTGTATTTGGCTGATCATTAAGTGTCTGTTCCTACTGCCTTCAACTAGAAATGAGGGAATATGATCTGGAGTCCAATCTGGTTTGAGTGAATGTGCTTGGTGCTGTCCGTAAATGTGTTCATTCAAATTTACACACATCTTCTAACCTCAGTGGTTGTACCTTGTTTCTGCTGACAATAGGGAGAGGGGACATGGAACAGAATGAGTCGGATAATCGTCGAATAATCCGCTATCCGGACAGCCATCAGCTCTTTGTTGGGAACTTACCGCACGACATCGATGAGAGCGAACTGAAAGAGTTCTTCATGAGTAAGTATTGATTGCAGCTGTGGAGACTGAGACAAAAACCTGTGTTAAAAATCACGTAACACTGATTTGGGGCCACATGTGAAAGCTTTTACATGGCGCAACACTACAGATGTCTGGAAAAACTGGAGGGGTGGTAGAGCTGGCACTGTGGATTCTGATAAAGTGACTCTTCCTTTTTGTTTTCCCAGGCTTTGGAAATGTGGTAGAACTTCGCATAAATACTAAAGGAGTGGGAGGAAAACTGCCTAATTTTGGTTTTGTGGTATTTGATGATTCTGAGCCAGTCCAGCGAATTTTAGTTGCAAAAGTAAGTATTGGCATTGAGTATTGCCTTCAAGGGATGGACCAAATGCCTGAGTCTCCAAGTAATGTGGGCCATCCTAATTTGCATTGCTGTTGGTTCTGGCATTCCAAAAACAGCTGTAAGGAAAACAGAGTTTTGGCACACTCACTCTGTCAGGAGTTCTGTGTACCATATAAAACCTGTGCCAGTATTCCTCAAACCGCATCATGTGGAATTTGTGTCTTACCTCTGCACATAGACAGCACACAGAGCTCAGCACTTGCTTTTAGAGATCTTTTTAAGATGAAAGTGGAGCAGGTAACTTTCAGAGGGCATCACCAGGATCTCTGGATTCTGTGCCCCGGGACTGAGAGAAAGGAGCAGGGTTATTTGCAGTTTTTGCTGGAGGAACTGGAGGGGAGAAGGCAGCAGTTTTCACTTCTGCAATGTGGGAGTGAGACCTGGTAGAGCAATTCTTCAGGAACTTTAACCCTGAAGTGAAAAGGCTAAAAGATGGAAGTGAACAGGCTAAAGACAACCCTGCTTGTACTTGAGACAGAGGCTTTACTTCTTTGCATGCCAAGTGAATATACAAATGGTGTTCTGCAGGGCTGAGGCTGTGTGCTGCAGGGAACCCTTAAGAAGTGATGTTTGCCTTGGGCATGAGGCATGCAGCAGAGTTTTCATGTGTCTTGTGTAAATGGCCTTCGTAACATGGTGACTAATGTGTGCCTTGACCCCTTTTCCCCATAAGCCCATTATGTTCCGGGGCGAGGTGCGCCTGAACGTGGAAGAGAAAAAAACAAGAGCCGCTCGTGAGAGAGAGACCCGCGGCGCAGGCGACGACCGTAGGGATATTCGCCGCAACGATCGCGGCCCCGGGGGGCCCCGCGGAATAGTGGGCGGTGGCATGATGCGAGACCGTGACGGAAGAGGACCTCCTCCAAGAGGTGGCATGGCACAAAAACTTGGCTCTGGACGAGGAACCGGGCAGATGGAAGGCCGTTTCACTGGACAGCGTCGCTGAAGTTTCCACTGTGGGCAGACAGTCTTGGCAGTGGTACATTATCCATCGTGTTTGCATTCTTGTTAATTTTTTTTGGCTTTGGAATGTGACACAGCCCTTCTGATCATTTCTTTGATGTGAAAGCATCCTTTGGTTTCCAGTTTAAATTGAGGTGGACGTTCTTTCCCCAGTTTCACAACAGGAGTCACACTGTTAATTTATAAAAGTAGACTTGGAGAATTGAGGACAAAAAAAAAAGAAAAGAAAAAAAGACCGGTTAACTATCTGCAACAAAAATGAACTAAAGGACATGCCCAGTAGAATTCAGGTCCTTTCAGTCAAAAACCCTCTGCAGCACATTTTGTGTTAAGTGTTGCCATTTCTGCCTACTACTGTTGGAAACACAAATAGTGCAATTTGTGCAATTGGAGAAGCTTGCCTTTTTTTTTTTTTTCCTTCTTAGAACACTCGGCTCCAAACAAACTCGTGTTTACGCACTCATCAAAATGCACTAATGGGTCCTCTGAACTCATTTGTACTGACAGCTGCAGGAGGCATCGGAGGGAAAGCCTTCATCCTCTTACTCAGACAGAATAGCTTGGGGAATGATGCGGGCATCTGCTCTGCTTGCTGTGACCAACCTCTGTACACACACAAACCTTAACAAGACTACACCTTTGTTCCAGAAGGAATCCAGTTAGCTGTAAACTAAGCAGAACCCAGAGTTTCCAAGTCATAGTCCTGAGTACGCAACAAGTTTGATAGCTCACGTCAGATTTTTCTATCTGCCCCTCTTCAGTGCAGGGATGGCTGCTCAACACACTCCTCCTTCCCCTTCCCCCTTGGAAAAGCGTTGTACAGTGACACTTGTCTTGACTGTATTTGAGTTCTCTGGTAATGTAATAAGCATGATGGTGCCTTCTATGAATACATCATTCCAGTCTTGCTGGTGATTTTGTACAGTATAGTGTATGAAGTACTGTGCTGCAAAGCCAAGTGGCTGCAAAGCATTTAAAGGAAATAATTGGAAAATTGTATTAAAAAAATTGCAGTATCTTTCAATGAATGAGTAAACATTGCTAAAATGATCATCCACCTTGCTCTTCAATTAACAAGTCCGCCTGTTTGTTTGCAGAGGGGGGGAAGGGAGGAAGAAGGCATCCAGGTAGTCTCCAGGTTGTCTCTTCTCTTTAGTCAGTGTCAGAGTTACGGAAAGCGGAGTTGCAATCTCTCTTGGACGTGAATTTCAGAAGTCAGTCCAGAACGGTGAACGCTTCTGTCCAGCTCAAATGGGTAGATCTGAGCACCCTTCGTGAAGGTGAGCTTACAAAATGGGGATACTGCAATTTTCAGAGAACTAAACAGCAGCCCTTAAATTCTTACATTTTACAGTTGCACTTTTTTAAAAACTCGTACTCATTTTGCACATAACTCTCAGCTGAAGTTGACACTAATGTGGCTCTGGACTGAAGGATAGAAAGGAGATCTCCTCTTCTGCAGTTTGATTGGTGGGTTTTCCAGTTGAGAGATGTGTTTCTGGATGATGCTCTGGAGTGCACTCCTGTAACCTGCAGCTGGAGCAGACACTACATCTGGGCTCGATGCGAGCAGGCACCAGCTCAGGGTCAGGAGCCAAGGGGGGGGTGTTGGTGTGTGCGTCTGTGCGAAAGTGTGACCACTTGAAGCTGCTTCTGATCACAGAAGACCTCAAATAAAAAAAACGGCAATTTCAAGCAAAAGTAGAGAGAGCATCCTAGCAATCTGTCTCTGGATTATGCAATCATTTGCTGGTTTCGAGTAAGCTGGAGGATTTTGCACATGTTTTCTGTTACGCTAGGCAAGGTGGAGTGGCATCTGTTCTCTGCCAGATTTGAGGTCTTCTGTGTTCCATGGTAAGTCTTGCACTATTTTAATATGCTTTTTTTTTCAGGACACATTTCTATGAGTTTGCATTTTCATATTTCAGTTTTTTTGTTGAAGGTCTTGCAATTTCAGCTGTTACCTGGAAATCTGCAGTACTTGAACTGCTCACCACACAACCCTACTCCTTAGGTTTGAAGCCCTCGGACAAATTGCTGTTATCAGTTAGCAGTTTGCCACCAGTGTGGTTTGTGAAGCCTGGAGTTTTTTCTTCTGTAGTACTGTGGTGTTTTGCTGCCACCTAATTTGTTTGTATGGCAAATGGCACTGGAAATAATCAACAACAAAAACAGAGTAGTAAAAAGAGCTATTGAGCCATTCTGCTTTTTGGCTTGCTTCTTGTTTAAGTGACACGAACCCTTGAAACATCATCCAGAGAAGTTTACATGGTGAAAGCTCACCTGCTGTACTGTGGACTCTTACGTGTTCTTGACCCTCTCAATAGTAAATGTACCTCTTAGAGCAAAGGAAGGGATTCACTGACCATTACTGTTAGTTGCTGATTTGTGAATGGTGGGAGTATTTTGTCATTACGGTTCTCTTTCAACAAACTTGGCTGACCATCTTGGCTTTAGTAGGTATTCAAGACAGTGGATTACCATCTTTATTGCTGTAATGTGTCAAGCATTATATGCTAGTAGATTCTAGTTTAATTGTTGCAGGTGGAAAGTACTTTTAAGTTTCCATTCTGAATGTGTTTTGACTAAACATACCAATAAACTACTGATGTCTGCAGCATTTATCCATGTCCCTAATTCTCTTGCATGCAGGTGGCTGTGGAGCACGGTCACCCCTCGCTTACAGCAAAGCTTGTAACAACGTTGTTGCTGACCTGGCCTGTACAGCCTCTTGTACTGTGAAGTGTTTGACTTTGGTGGCTTCTCTCGCCTCAGAGTGTGTGGGGTCCAGGGAGGACATGAGCTCCTCTCGGAGGTGTCCGAGGTGGGATTCCTCCACACCCTGCCAGGCTGCAGCATCTGCCTATGGGATTACAGCTTCAGGGGATGCTGCGATGGCGCTGGCAGGAATGTGAGCTGTCTTAAAAAAACAAACTGGAGTTGTCTGCTTTCTATTTCAGTGTCACTCTTGGTGCTGCAGAAATGATTGTCCCTGTTTTGTCACTTCTTGTGTTTGTTGGCAGTTACCTACAAAGGTTGGTAGAAGGATTGTTCTTGCACTGCTCCTAGATAAGGTGTGGCTCAGTCATAGAATCTGGAGCTGTTGTGCTCTGGGTGAAGTTCTTGGTAGCTGCTGTCTGCTGTGTCTTGCCAAGGGCATGTCTTGGCTGTAATATTTCCTGATAAATGGCAATTGGGAAGTGTCCAAGAAGTAGTGCCGTTGTGTGAGTTGAAATACTGGAATGAAAAACCAGGATCCTACAGAAGTCCCAAATCTGGAGTCGCCAAGGAGTCCTCAGAGGAGCAGCCTTGACAGCTACAAGATCTGCTGGCACCAAAGATCCCCAGAGGAACACGATCCCTTGTGTCACCGCCAGGGCCTGCAACATTCGGACCCGGTGCCTTGTTTGTGAGGTAAATGGTGCAGACTTGCGTTGTCTGGGGCTGAGAGGGAGGGCAGGAGACAGTGGGGTCTGAAACCAAACAGGGTCGGCCAGGACATGGGTTCAGTTGTGCCACGAAGTCTCACATGTTTGAAATTGTTCAAGAGCACTTTTTGTCAGCACAAGAGCTGATATTCAGGCTTGTAATGGAGCTAAAAAAAAGAGGAAATGCCAGGGCAGCTGAGGGATGTCACAGAGCAGGGAGCTGCTCTGTGCTGCTGAGGCCTCACCTGTTCCCATGGTGTTGCCCACGCTCAAACACCATTACAGTGTCCTGTGGTTTGACAAAGGCCTTTGCAATACAGAGATTGCTGAGGCTTTACATTTCATGTGGAGAAATACAGTGTGGAAAAACGATTTATTGGATCACAGGGCACCCAGGATGCACCGGGGATGCCCCACAGCCTCAGCCAGCAAGTCCCGAAGTGCAGCTACATGAGCGTTGCTGTTGGCAATATGTGATCACCATATTTGGCCTGATGGACCAAGGACACACACTTGGAGCTGTTGTGTCACCTCTTGGCCACTGTGACCTGCCGGCACCCGGTATGGAGTGGTGGGTGTGCTTTGTCTGGAGTGCTCATGAGGGAGGTGAGGGGTGTTAGAGCGTCCCTTTGGGATACAGGGTGGGTGATTGTTCAGATGGTCAGGACAAGTCCCCTCTCTGGCTCGGGTCCCGTAAGTAAAGACAAGAAACAACAGGCGTGTCCCTCACAGCAGGTGCAGCAAGAGCTGCAGGCGTTTCCTTGAGAAGGAAGGAGGAGCACTTGGCTTTTCCCTGGCGTGTCGGCCTCTGCAGACCTGCCGCCTGCACACAGGCCGCGCTCTGCCGGGGTCGGAGGAGGGATGGGCTGTGCACGGCGGAAACACAACCGGGCGCAATTCCTCCCCCCACCCCCAGTGCACGTTCCCGCCGCCTGCAGGACCCCGTGGACTTCGCCAGGCGGCGCCCTCGGGGCCCGCCAGGGGGCGCTATCGCGGCCGTGTCTGGGCGCAGGTGCCGCTCTCCGTCCGCCAGGGGGCGCTGCCACCCNGTGTGTATGACGGGGTCGGGCGGCGTGTTCCGGGGCTCGGTTCCGGGCTGAGCCTGTGGCCTCCCGCCGTGGGGGTCCCGGCCCGTGGCTCCCGGCCGGGGTGGTCCGAGCAGCAGTCCCCGGGCCGTGCCGGGAGCTCGGCTGCCCCCGCGGCCGGGGCCTGTCCCGGAGGGAAGTGTCGCACGACAGAGGGGCCGGGTGGTGCCCTGGGACTTTGCACGTACACGAGTTTTTCCAAATTTGTTTGCAGAGATTGAGCTGTGGAGAAACCGCACAGCGGGCTGCCAGCCAGGGCCCCCCGAGGATGGGGCTCCCCCCAAGGACGAAGCAATTGCAGCCACCTTGCTGTACCTGCAAGATTGGGAAAGTCTGGGGAAAGGTTTCCTGATTGTCCTCCTCTCCAGACGAGCTGTGCCTCGTTGCCCCGAGGCCCTGCTTGGTCCCCGCGCTCAGCACAGCTCAGCTGCTGCTCCCAGGCTCACGGAGGGAGGCAGAGCCGCTGCCCAAGGACCAGGGGAACCCCCAAACTGCAGGTCAGTCTGGGAAGGGGCTGGAGGGCTCTGCAGCCCCGTCGGGGGGAGGAGGCAAAACCTCTACTCCAGCCCTGGGTCCAGCCTGCCCAGCAGGAGCCTTCCAAGGGGCACTGGGAGCTCTTGTTTCCCTGGAAAGCTGCAGCTGTCGGGTGCTTGGGAGGGCAGACCTGGCCCCTGAAGCACGTGCAGAGAAAAGGGGAGAGCACGGGGCAGGTAATGACCAACAGGGTTCACCTTCAGTCCTTAAAAGCAAGATCTGCCCTCACCACGGGGTTTTGCTGCCTGTGGTGTGAGTTGGGAGCTACTGCTTAGGCTTGATCTTCGTCCTCCCAGGGGCAGAGCTGTGGCCTGTTCCTCACCGGGGACTGTCTGTGTGCGGGGGAGCAGCCGAGGGGCTCAGCCTGGGACACGGGAGGAGGAGCACGGCCCCAGCACAGCACTGGGAGAGGCTGACACGGGAGGAAATGTCTGGTGAGTGCTGTGACGTGGCCGTGCTGAGCCCTGGGGGGTGTGGCAGGATCACCGGGAATGCCCCACGTGCACACGAGCTGAGGGAGTCGTGCCAGGCTGTGCTTGAGGAGGGAAACCTGCCGGGCTGGCACCACCCCCAGGCTGCAGCAGGGTCAGGGTCGTGGCTGTGCCTGGCTGTTCTTGGAGGGAAAATGGTTTTAGTTGTGGTTTCTGGTTGTGTGGCACGTCCTGCTGTGGTTTGGGGCTGTGCCGGCAGTGCTCCTGGACAGGCCCTGGCTATGGAGGGGCTGTGCCGGACAGTTCTGGGAGCAGTTCCTGTGAGGGGAGCCGAGAGAAGCTGCTGTACCAGAGCTGCCCCACACCATCAGCAACTGCTGGTGCTGGTTTGGCTTTTGGTCATAGACAGGCTGGGGGCAATCCTGTCCTGTCCCCCCCTGCTCCTGGGGACTTCTGGTTGTTCTGGGCCCCTTGTGGCTTTGCTTAGCTTTATTTGATATTTAGTGTTGGCCTTGACTCAGCTGTGTTTGATGTTTAGCTCTTTGGCTTGTTCAGGTTCAGCTCGTGTTCAGCACCGGGGTTTGTTCAGAGATGTTTATCAGGATGCACAGAACAGGCTGGGGCTCCCCCAGTCCTGCTCGGGGGCAGGGTGAGGGTGCTGGATGGGGGGAAGGTGCTGGGCCAGGCCAGGCCCTGGGTGGGCACAGCCCGTCCTCAGCCCCAGGATTGCTCGCTGGTGGTTTGAGCAGAGGGGTTGCAGTAAATGTGCCTCCTCTGCTCTTCTGGGCAGGAATGTGTTTTTTGGGGGCTGAGCCCTGAGCCCTCCCATTGTCATTCTTCCCTCCCCATCCCTGGTGTGCAGTGCTGGACAGTCTCTGCTGGAAGCGAGGGGCAGCAGGGAGGGAAGGGGTGCGCCTGCCTGGGAGGGGTTCTGGGGGCTCTTCTGTGCACCCCACGAGCTCAGACTGACCAGGTTCCTCCCTTTTTGCACGTACAGAGGAGACACCGTCGCGCCCACCGACCCCAGGAGGTCTGGAGGGGCCCCACCTCAGTTCTGCTCTCAGGAACAGGACTGGGAGAGACTCCACGCGGAGAGGGGTGTGGCTTTAATCCCCGACGGAAGAGGCTGAGCTCCCTGCTGCTCAGAGCTCCTGAACAGGGACAGCCAGGCCTGCGCCTGCCTCGGAGTCCAAAACGCAGTAATTCCAGCTCCAGCCTCGAGATGTTCCTGCTACAGCTGCAGGTGAACTCGGCTCTCCCTCACAGAGACCCGTTACAGCTCCAGCTGATGGACACTCCGGCAGCTCCAGCAACCTGGACAAGAGTGTTCCTGGTTCTCACAGCTCCTGCGGACCCTCCCCTGCTCTGCTGCTCAGGACGTTTGAAGACCCAGGTGCTTTCAATTCCTTCTGCTTGTTTCAGTTCCAGGTAATATCCAGTCCAGCTTGTTAAAGCTCCAGCTCTGGGTACACGATGCTCCNTGGGAGATGAGATGCTCCAGCTCATTCCAGCTTTGGCATAATCGAATTGATTTCAGCTCTGGCTTAATAACTGCTGCTTCTTGTTACAAGCCAATTTAAAGCTCCAGCTAATTGCAGCAATTTGGGCTTTTGGCCAAGTTGTAAATCACTCACTGTCATCTCTTGTATATGATTATTAACTGTCATAATTGTACGTTGTTTAAATATAACTATCTAATATAAATAGAATATAATATTATAATTATTCTCTTTAAATATAAGTACTTGTACAAATAAACAGTTGGACA
>WEIV01005657.1:375246-419876 GCA_013390005.1 Calyptomena viridis | reverse complement strand
GAGGGGAGAGAGTGAGGGAGGGAAGGGGCGGCTGGAGGTGTGTGGGGGGCACGGTGCCCCTCGGGGCCGTTGGGAGCCCGAGAGGCCGCGGAGGAAGGGTCTCTGAGGAGGAAGGGCTGGCTCTGCCCTGGCACGGGCTCATGAGAATTCGGCGTTTGCGGAAAGTGTCAGCGCTTCCCGTAATGCGCGCTGAGCAGATGGGAAAGGCTGTGGGGCAGCGGGGAAGGCAGTCCCGGTCCCCTGTGGGAGTGTGAGGGTCGTAGTCCTCCCCTCAAACGTCACAGGGGACTGGACCCTCAGTCCCTCAAACCTCACAGGGAATTGAACCCTCCGTCGCTCAAACTCCTTCCAACCTAACAGGGATCAGCCGCTCAGACCTCCCAGGGAATTGGACCCGCAGCCTTTCGAACCTCAAACCCCCTCAAACTTGGTAGGGTTCATCCCCTGGAACCCCCTCACCCCTCACAGGGGACGGTGGTTCTCAAAAAGTCCTGTAAGGAGCAGGGCTGCAACCGTGGGGTGACAGTAGGGAGTTCCTGTTCCATTAAAATGCCTTTTCAGCGCCTGAAACAGAAACACGGGCTGAATTGTAAAAGGATCAAACCCACCTCTGCCCTTTGCTGTTCTCCAGCTTGTTTGCTTTTAGCATTCAGCCCAGTCCTGACACAGAATGGGAGGATTTCCCAAATGGCTTTGTTACAACATTAAGCCTGGTAACCTACCCTGGGTCACTCCCGAGCAGAAAATAAGGAGTTTGAAAGAAAACATTGATTTCCAAGGGCAGCTTGTTCCAAGGATTGTTCCTGCACTGAAACAAAGCCTGTGAAAACACCAGTTTGCGAGTCATTCCCGAAGTTACTGTTTCCTCACTGAGTGATCTTGCCACATCAGAGCTGAAGAAAGGTCAAGCCCAAGTTACTTTCTCGCTGATGTAAGTTCATGCTTAGGTATTTTTATAACAAACATTCCAAACAAATTTCATATCTGATGTGCAAAGCCAGGAATGCTGCTCACAGAGATTGGAGTTCGAAGGCCAAACTTCTCCTCATGTGACCCAAGTGCAAAGACACAACAAATGAAATAAGCTTCATAAAGCCTCTTTATATTTTTTTTCTGCTATCATCTGAATTGTTTATTATCTTAGATATGTGACATATTATTCAAGCAAAAAACCTGCCACAAAGAACTTTTTGCCTCTCTGGAATACAGACTATGAGGATGGGGGGGGAGCTTAAGTGATTTTTCAAAATACAAATGGAATTGGTGGAAACATATTTCACCCACCAGCCACTTGTTGTGTGTTTCTGAGTAAAGGTAAATTTAAAGGTAGCATATATATCCTCTGAGGATCAAGCTACCATTACATATCTCCCTTTCAATTCAGATACAATATAAACTCTTTAAAATATTTGAGAGAATATATTCAAACATGGCCACATGTCAATGAAAAGCCTAAGCTGGCAATACCAGAAACAGCTGGAGAAGTCTGATTTATCTTGTGATTAAGTGAAGTATTCCCACCCTAATGATGGCATTCCATGCTCTGTTTGTGATGGATCACTTTTGTAAAGTATTAACTTGGAGCTGAGGAGCTGTGGTTTAATTCCTGATTCACTGTCACATTCCTGGGTGACCTTACATCTAGTAATGATCTTTTAATGTTTTGGTTTCTCTTCTGAATTACAAAGATAGCAAGAGTCCCAACTTGGCTTGGAACACTCCCAGGCCTGTTTCACCCAGACACAGCAGTGAGGGAACTTGCCAGGACAGCTCTGACTGATGCTCCTGCAGCTACAACAATTTAACTGTCCTGCATCTCCTCACTCCATGCTGGAACAGGGAGGAACAACCAGCATCCCTTGCTGGGTATGTACAGAAACCCATCTCTCTCTTTTCAGCTTCCAATAAACCCTGACAAATTCAGTTCTGTTAGTTGCCCCTCTCTAAAGAAGTGCATCATTCCCTCAGTTTCTTACCAAATTCCTTTTAGGCCAGATTCAGATCACTTTTCTGAGTATGGATAAGCAGAATTTTATTCCATTTTCAGCTGAGGCCTTGCCAGCACTTGGCAAAATTATTCCATTTTTATCTGTTATGTCATGAGAGAACCTCTACTTGTAGCATGTACAAACCCTGCTCTGAGGCAGCAGAGGTTGTGAGGCAGTATTAATGACAACTAAATCAGGAAAAAAATTAATGTCTAAAATTATAATTGCAGTGCAGGTCCTGCCATCAGCTTAAAGTCACAGACAGCTGACTCGGGGCAAATGAGGAAGCAGAACCCTCTAGTGAGGAGTTCCTTCCTCTAGGAGAAGGAAAAGGTATTGATGGTTGATAATAATGGTTAACACTTCCTATTAAAAAAGAACCATATGCATTACCCTAAAGCTTGCTGCTTTTCACACTTTCCAAGACTTACACTGCATTTTTGTATGACATTTTAAAAAGCACCAACTAAAGCAACATCTCTCACGTACAAACAATATCTAACAACCAGTAGAATTTTGTTTGAAGAGTACTTTAAAATAATTTACTTGATCCACTGTACTTACCATGGCTTGAACCAAATTTAATAACAAAGATATTCTAGAGTTGAAAGTCAGGCTGGAGGCTCCCCATGGCAGTGTCTTTGTTCAGATTAAATTAAGCATGTTCTCAAAGGCACTGAAGCAGGAACCCAGAGATAAGACAGTGTGTGCTAACCATGGATTAGATCTGGCAGTAACTTTTTAATGAAGCCTTATTGGGGAACACAAACTCAGAGATGTTGCTACTATTTAGATACCATGTCAAAGGTAAATCAAATTAAGATATAGTGGATTCAGGCTTGTCTTAGATGAATTGAGCTCCTCTCACGACAGAGAAGTGCTATATATGCAAATTGACCTGGGCACATGTCCTTTGGATTGCTGGGATGTATTTCATTATTTGCTAATCACAAATTAATTCGTAAGCACTCAGCAAATATCTTTAGGTGTCTTTGCATCCCTGTCAGGTACCTGTGGCAAAGCAGACATTTACTGCTGCACAGGAGCTGCAGGAGGGGGGCTGCACTCCCCAGGGCCCCCAGGAACAGGGAGAAATCCAGCTGGGGCTGGAGCAGGCACCTGCCAAGGACAAGGTGTTTGGAGTCTGAACTCAGAAGGGCTGAGCCAAGGAACTGTGGAACTGCTGCAGTGACTTAAAAACAGTTCTCAGAAGAGCAGTAAGGCCCTACAATTTCCTGATTCAAATCTACTGAAAACAGAAGCCAAAAATGCAACTTTGAGGCCCTGCCTTGTTATTGGCCTCTAAATCTGTGCCTCTCTTTCCTCAATATCTGTTTCCCCCCACCAGGATATTATTCATTTTTTAAGGGCTGTGCTCAGCTCTGGGCAAACACAGGACAACTTTTACCCTTTCCTACTTCACAGGCAGCCCTGACAGCAGTGACTGAGTACACCCCAAATATTTGAGAAGAGCAGAAGGTGGAGAGATAACAAGGCACAGTGAGAGTATTTGTTCACTGCAGGCCTGCAGTGTTCACAGTTAAGTGGTTTCATATCTAATTACAATGAATGAGAAAAATACCCCGAATCATTATCTGCCAATCTGGTTCTGATGTTATCAGAGGGAGAGGGGAAAACAAAAGCCTTCCTCAAAGAACAGAACTGCATTTGCAAATTGAAACTTCTATCACATCCCACATTTTCTAGGAAACAAGTGGTTTAGAGTGGTAGCAGAGGGTGACATTTGCTACAGATTTACATGAACTAGAGAGGGAAAAAAAAAAAGGAACTGATTCTTACCAGGACCCTCCTATTGTTGTCATATAAGCTGTACTCCCACACTATTGCCAGCATGAACTTTAGAGCACAACACTGCAGGGGAAAAGGCCATGGATTTAGGGCCAAAACTGAATTTAAAAAAAAATTAAAAGAGAAGAAAACAGATGTAATACTTGTAGAATTCAGTTTTAATAAGCTCATTATAACTAGCAGCAGATAAGAAAATGAAGTCTTAACACCATCTACTTTCTCAGGAAGCTATCCCCTATTTTTAATAAAACTCGTGTATTTTTTAACCCCAAATTCACAACCAGTATTTCTGAAAACCCAACAACATCCCCCCTTGCTGAAGGGACGTGCTAACCAAGGCAGTGCTCACCAGGCTGCAGTGGGGTGGAGCCAGGGGACTCTCAGGGTGAGATGATTGGGACTTTTCCCTAATTACCAGTACCGGGATACTTGTCTTTTCACACCTCCTGGAGATGCCCACTTCCCAGCACTGTCATGAGTGGAGCAGTTGCCCANAGTGGAGCAGTTGCCCATCCCCCCCCCCCTGACACACCTGCCTGTGCCCAGCAGCCAGGCCCTTACCTGGCACCAGCCCCTGCTGCTCCCTGGCAGCAGCAGCCACCTCATCCCTCCTTGTTCCTGATGAGTTACAAGCAGGGCGGGGAGGCAGCAGGGAACAGCCTGTCCCTCTGTCCCAAAGGGCTGAGCTCTGGTGACAGCCCAGCGTGGGGGTGACAGGCAGGAGTGACAGCCCTGCACACCCACACTGCCCAACGCCAGACCTGTAGATCAGGTTGGAGCTGATATGGGAAGGGGGGTTTGCACAGCACTGCCCACACCTCTGGAAAAGACAGCAAGGGAAGTGGAAGCATCCCACAGGCCTCATCTGAGCAGTGGCTACCTCTGTATAATCCTGCCACCCCTTTATAAGGGAATTAATTACTATTTTTGCTGAGCCACTTCCCCCTGGGTGTTTTTGTTCAGGGAGCCCATGACAGGTTTGAACTGCTGCTCACATTACTACTCAATCCATAATTTCAGCCCCTGTTACTCATAGTGGTATCTACACAACCAAGGAAAGTGAGGTACATCACACGTGGCTGTGGCTATTTTAGGGTTTGTGGGTAAGTGATCCCCCACTTTTCCCACAGCTCCTTTTGAAAGACACAGAAGAAAACACCATAAGGTGTTTTCTCCACTCTGATGTTCTCTTAAGTAGAGCTTCTCTGTGTGTGGAAGGGTGGCATGATCACACTTGAGGCCCACAAAAAACAGTAAAAACCCTTTTCATCCTGGCAGACTCTGCTGAAGTTCCTCCAACCCAGAAGTAACGAGGTGCCACAGCTAAGGACGGTCACAAGGTAAGTGTAATGCATTAGGTATTTTTATAAATATCACCTCCTTCCCAATATTCTATCAACCTGGTCGATTATGCCATACACAGGGAGAGTGTGACAGAATTAATCAACCTGCTGGGGTGCACACTGAGGGAACAGATGAGCTCTGGCAAGGCTGTTGTTAGCATTGAAAAACTGTGACAAAAAAAAAGACAGACTGCAATCCAGACGTGTGTCATTCACCAAGTGACACATGCTATGATTTATCAACGTAACAATTGAGGGGAACATAGATCTCCCATTTCAAAGTGTTGTCTCTGTGTAGATTAAGAGTAGTATCTGTCATCAAGAAACAATGGGAGAAGAAATATGTTTGATAAAAGCAATCCTGTGCTCTCTTGCAGACAGAAACCACTGTCTTTGGAATGGAAGGAAAGGATTTCTCTGCAGTTCTGTCCTCAGCAGCAAAAAAAAAGTGTTGTGACAAGAGGAAGTGCAAATAATTAATAACAGAAGATCAAATGAAAGGAGTGGCTTTGCAAGAAGTGACTAATGTTGAGTCTGTTCCAGCAAAGTCCGGATTGCCTTGTGGGAAGAGGAGCCTGTGTGGCCCCAGAGTGCAGCTCACAGCAGGCAGGGACTCACCACTGTGGCACCACAGGGCAACTCTCCCTTTCAAAGAAAGGGCTTCTTTCTTCTCAGCTCAACAGCTGCTGCACACAGGGCCCCCAACACTGCAGCAGTTTGATTGTTGTGTACAGAGAAAGCAACACCAGAGCATCAAACATGGAACAACCTCAGGAAGGTTTTGCCAGCAGCTGATACAGTGGGAAGTGCATCTCAAAACAGCAGAGCAGCAGAGTAAAACAAAAGCTGTGGAGCCAGTACTGTCGTGGCATTTGGCACATCTTTCCACTTCCCTTAATTCTGCCTCAGATCTTGGAAGGCAAGGCCAAAGCTTCTTATTTTCTAATTAAAGTTTCACCCGATTCAAACACTGAACAAAGGACATCCCCAAACAGAGAAACCTGCCAGCCTTCCTGGCCCTGCCAGCAGGCTGAGGTCTCAGCTCAGGACTCTCACAACACAGAGTAAAAGAGCTCTGGACAATGGCACAGACAAACGTGTGCACACACACACACACTGGTGATGCTGGCACACACTCCCCACCTCTGACTGGGATCCAGAAGTTCCACCTCCCTGTTTTTGTTAAGGACACTCCAGACACCCTACAGACTGGGTCAATCAGACAGGCATTAAAACAACAGACCTCTGTTTTATGGTGTCAAATGGCTAATGATAGTAATTAAGGATGTATCAGGAGGCATTATCTAAGACACCACCATGCCTGTAATCAGAATCAGTGAAGAACTGCTTGATCAAGCCAAGGAGGCAACAAAAATAGTTGCACAACTTGCCATCACATCCCAGCTCACCCCCCAACTGCAGCAGCAAGTCACAACAGGGCACAGATGACCAGGTTGTTTTCCTGTCACTTCAGCTGAACATGCAGTGCCTGCTGATGTGTTCCAGTGGACTCCTAAAACCAACACATCTCTGCTGGACAAGTAGCTCTGACAACATTTTGCCTTGTCACTTTTGTGGATTCACTGTGCCCTTGCAGCAAGGTAAAGCATTAGAGGTTAGTCAAAACTTTGCCTACTATATTAAGCATTTGCATATGTGTTTATTTTCTAAAACATACTGTTAAAGGATCCATAAAAGCCTTTGGCACTCCCTCTCCCTCTGGGTAGAAGTCCAGCTACTCCCACAAGAGCTTTTGGTCTAACAGCTCCTTTCAGCACTGCAATAAAAAATTATGCCTGCAATATGGAGTGGACTGTTGAGCAGATTCTTAGCAATAGAAGACAAGCTCAGAGTAGATGGAGGTTGCCAAATTGTCACAGTTTGAAAAAGAAAATTGATACATTCAAGGAAGGAGCAATTTAAAGTTCTCCTAAAGCACTTGGCCACCACGATGATGGGCAAGAGTTTCTCCACTCATTTTCCTTTCTCTTAGCACTTCCCAGCTGTTTCTTCCACTTCCAGGTAGTTTCAATTTCTCCTTCTATTTTTACCCAAGCACTTCACTAATGGCCTCAGAGTTGAGATTCTGCTGGTTTAGTGATGAGGTGCCAGCTGTGCATCCCTGCAAGCTGCTGCATCAACCACCTTGGAATTTTCAGGGCAGCCAATCAGAAAATGCCTCTAAACAGTGTTTCCCATCTCCTAGAGGACACCTCTCAGTTTTTAGCATTAGCTATAGATCACTTTATAGCATCCAGGGCATTGTGCACACATTACCCAGCTAATGCCAACCAAAATCCCTCCCTATTGTCTAAGTAACAGCTCCTGCATCCCACTGGAACCAGCCCAGGGAGTTCTTTTTGCTTCCTTCTCTGCAGTAATATTAAAACAGAATGAGAATGAAGAGAGCTGTTAGTTCTATACCACAGTGAGGAAACTGAAGGTCTTCAGCTCACACTTTCTCCTCAGTCTTTTAATTACAAAATTATGCTTCAAGATTTGACACGAGTTCTCACCTCCCTATTTTCAAGCTACTAGCAAGCAAAACCAGACAAAAATACCTTTTTTTCCCCCTACTCTGCAGAGCCTGCACAATGCTTTAATTTCCAGTAGGTGAAATATTGCTAATTACTAGCATATTCTAACAGAACTTGTGATTTTACAGCACGCTATGTCAAACTAAACCAAATTATAGGGCAGAACGTGCCAATCTTTCCATAATTAACACCAATTCTCTTTGTGATCTATGTCCCCCCCCCAAATGTGTGTTCCCAGGTTCCTGGAGCCCCTGGCTAGCACTGCTCAGCTGCTCCATAATTATTCCTCACACCAGATCCAGCACCAAGACACTCTCAGCACGCTCTTCTCACATTTTCTTCAAACTTTAGGTACAATTGCAGAAATAGAAATTTGAGATTTTGAGGCAAGAAACATGAGAACCTGGGTGGAAACAGATGACTAAAAGAAAAAAACCCCAGCCATGAAAAAACAGATTCTTGAGCAGACATAATACCTTTCTTTGCCTGGATAAGCTCTAATCTGGACCCTACAACACCCCTACTTCTAGATATGCTGGTTAGCAACCTGTTCCTAATTCCAATTAAATTTTAATTAAAATAATGGGAATACTCCCCAAATAAGTTAGAATGTGACTTCCCATGGTCCTCTTTCACACTTTCTACCTTTGCCATCAGACTTACCTTGACCCTTCCCTGGTATCCCAAGTTGTCCATTCCCTGCAGCCACCCACAGCCTCTTTCCCTTCAATCAGACTCCACCTTCCCAGATGGAAATGCATACCCTGCCTCTGGATAACACCCAGCACAGGGGGATCTCAGTATCCAGAGCTCCAGCTGGGAATTGCACAAACAATAAATCACCAACCCCATTTTTTCCTGCAGATTAATGATATATGTTACACCAACCGTAAACTATAAACAGCATAAAATGCACTTCTTTGCATTCCAGCGTGTTGTGGGAGATCATAAAAGCACTTAATATATTATTTAAGCCATTTAAGTGAGATAGCACAACTGCTGTAATTAGCAACAGTTCTCCAAATCCCCATATGCCAGACAAAGGATCACGTTCAGCATTTCCAGGCTGGTGGGAGGAATCAGAACATCACAGAAATTAAATGCCATGCACTGCATTTTTTCCTCTGCCAATCTCAGCAGAGCCTACGTTTCACTACAGCCTCCCCCTGCTCCATCATACAAGAGACCAAAACCCAGCACGTGAAGAAGATTGGCCTTTTTTGGTCTTATCATTTTAAGTATAAGAGGGTGGTGAAGGTTTTAAGAAAGAGAATTGAAGCCACTTCTCCTGACAGCCACATTCTGCAGGCTGGAGGGGAATTTCCACACTTTTTTCTTTTAATAAAACCAAAATAAAAAATAAACCCAAAGCCTAATTTCCTCTGGAAAATCCATGAACTGAAGCGTTAAGTGGAAATTCAGAAACACTCCAGCCCTTTGTGCACTCAGGGTCAGGCCCAGGGAGGCAGGAGAAAGGCAAGATGTGCTCACTAAGGGCATCAGTGACAACAGGGGGACAGGACCCAAATGGTACCAGGAACCTGAACTTCACTATCCTGAGCAAACCAGGACACATCTCCTGTCCATCCTCATCCCAGCCAGGGGCACTGACTGGGAATCTGCACCAACCTGACACTCCTGTGCCAACAACATCACTGAGGGCAGATATCAAATCTTCTAAAGGAGCAGGGAAAGGAGGTACAGATTTGAGAGACTCTGCCCCAAAGGGAGCCCTTGAGATTGGGGTGCTCTGACTCAGGGAGGGCAGAGGCCTGATGCAGGTGGTCTGCTGGCACTGAGCCCCAGTTTCTCTGACCAGTTGTTACTTTCCATCCTCTTCATACACACAGACACAACATGAAAAACATTTTTCCCCAGTGAGTCATTCAGAGAAAGAATGGTAACAAGAAACAGGGCTGGACAACCCCTTCTGGTGGCACCTGTGCAATATACATTCCTGTATATTGCAAAGAGAGGAAAATCTCCCTTTACCCTTCTACAGCTTTTATTATTCTTTCATTATCTCTCCCTCATTTCTCTTTGTTGCTCCCCATGTTGGCTCCAGTTGGACCCACACATTCAGTGCCTCTGTGCACATGTCCCTAATCCCATGGCATCCCCTGCCACATTCCCCAGGCAGGGCTGGCTGGGCACATGTCAACCAGGCTCACCTTTTTCCAGGCTTCTCCAATTCATGGTGGGTAAATTTGTTAGGGAGGGGAAGTGAGCAAGGCAGATATCACCCAGGGAGTTTGTGTTATATGATCCAGAAGATTAACAAAAAGAAGACAAATCATTTCTGATATGAAGAGATACCCAACACGTTATAAATTTGATTTTACAAGTGGCACCAGTGGGATGGGCTTTTAACATCTCATTAATAATGCCTATTTCAATTTGCATAACCCCCTGAAAACTTAAGAAGCACAATAGGAAGAAAAGCCTTTAACTATCTTGTTTCTCACAGGGTGCAAGTTGCAAAGTGTGGAGGAAGCTGATAATGCTCTTTCAGCTCCCGAGGACTTCAAGCAGCTTAAAAAAGTTCTATATCATTAGCAAACACCATCAATAAGCTCGTGAACAGCTGGCTGAGAAGCCAAGGACAAACATCTACAAAACTGTTGAAGCACAAAATAATGTAGGAACACTGGAAGATACAACTACTGAGAAGGTGTCCAGCACCTGAGGTGAGTCTCTGGTAGCTTGGGGCACTGTAGAAGGTTTGGCTGCCTGTACCTTCCAGTATGGGAGTACTTGGAACACACCTGACTGGGTTTGGCAAGAACTGGATAATAGAGATGCACATGTATTTCTGGTTCCTACACTGGTCACCACTCATGTTTGTGATTAGAACACAGTCATTCTAACAAGTGATTAAATGAACAACTCCCAGCACTTACCAGAAAGCAATTCCTGTGGCATGTTAAGATGCCTCTAACAATGCCACACACACAGTAACTGGCCCAAGTTCCCTTCCATATCTCTTCCCCTGCTACAAGTTATTAATTTGAGCTGTATTTATTGGCACCCAGCTGCAGGGAGAAGATGGGTCTTTGGTTGACTGTGAAAGTTTTCAGCACCTTAAGCACCACAAATTTCCAGAGAGAATTGGCAAAGCCTCCACCCCTACAGCCTGAACATCATTAATCACTCCATCAAACAGAGCATTCACCACCCTCCTGGTAAGAGCAGGTTACTGGAAAACATTCCTCATTACAATTCCTATTTGGCATTACAGTGCAAAACATCTGGCAACCATGTTTGGGGTTTATGTTTAACTAAACCACATGTACAGGCAGTTGGTGTAAGGATAATGTAAAATACCTGTATATTTGTCTGCCTTTATCAGCTCTCCTTCCTGTGATCTATCAGTAAATAAACACCATATCAGATGCCTGCATATATTGCACAGATCCATCACACCACACGTGGTAATCATGCTAAATCTGCCCAAAGCAGCAAATTACAACCAGCAGCAGACACAGCATCTTCACAACTGCTTCCTTGCTGGCTCTGTGCCTACTCTGCACTGCAAGAGCTGCTGCACTACCAGGAGCTGGTTAATGTTTGCACTTGCACAGCTCCTGGAAGACGAAGACACTCAGATACAGAAATTAATATTCACAGGAGAGCTGTCAGGGGAAAGGGAAGACTTTTCCCTAAGGTGCACTGTTACAGTACAGTGTGTTTGACTGGCACTTGGGCTCCTTTCTTTCACAGAGAGAAACAGGAGATGCATAATCTGTTTGTACTCTGACTCTCCCCATCCAATTAGAACATCCTTCCAAAGGGTTCCTGCTGCAGATAGGCAATATAATCCAATAGATTTACATAGATGTCTTATTCCACCTTCCAACGTGAGAGGCTTCAAAGTAGAAAGCAATGTTGTTCCAGAGGAGAGGGGGAAGGGATACAGCCACAGGCCTGTGAGGACTCAAAGACACATCTCACGCCTGGTCTCGCAGGAGTGAACCAGGCTGATGGACAACTTCTAAATACAGTGAGATCCTCAGATGAAGCCTGGCCAGAGAAGTCCATCTGTGCCTCCTACTTGTATATTCCTGGCTTTGGCTGAGCTCTGAGTGCAGCAAACACTGAAAGGTAGAACAAAGACTTGGATTTTCAAGGGGAACTCAAGGCCTTCTCAAGCCTCTGAAAAGCAAAGTGTACACATGATAAGCCAAGAGAGCCATTCCACGCTGCAGTCACATGTTGTGTGGAAGCTGTAATCTCACAAGGACACAGATATGGCCATGCAAATATGAGTTATTCCTGTGCTAACAACCAGCCTGTGTCCCTACAGCTCCTACATGGCTTTTACTCTGGCTGCTAACGAGGGTGAAAGTTTGTGCTGAAGAAGCTTCATTTCTCTTGTGCTCCCATGAGCCAGGAACCTGCTACCCTCTGACACCCTGACAGGAGAGGTGAGGACATCAGCTGGCAACTTGGTGGTTTAAACCTTTGGGGGTGGAAAGGAGTTGCCAGTCACAGAGGGGACAGATGCCACAGAGGGGACAAGCAGCAGGCACAGCAAGAGGGCGGTTGGTAACAGGCATTGGGAAACCAGCTGCATTTTCAACATCCCCTGCAGCCAAACCACCTCTGAGTCCTCACAACCACCAGGCTGAGGAGGCCCAGCTACTCTCACCCGTGGTGTCACCACTGCTTCACTCTGCAGAGCTTGCCTTGTGCAAAGCAACACAAAACACACTGAAATCCCAGCATGGGTTAAACCAGTGGTAACGTACTTCAGATGGTCCAAGCAAACCCAACTGCAAAGTGTTAGCAGGGAATTGTCTTCCCTCAGCACCAGCCTGGGAAAGGCTCCTGCATCCAGAGCTGACAGCAGTATTTGAGACATGGGGGAAGAAGAAAGCAGACACGGGAGGGAAAATGCCACAGACATCCTAAGGGGAGGGCTTGTCTTAATGGATGTTTGTCATTATTGAGGTCAATCACAGGTAAAGGCCAAACTTCCCCCAGAGAGCCTGAAAACAAGGACCCATCTCTGTTTCAAGACCCCTCAACAGGTGCCTTCCCCAGGTGAGCACCTGCACCAGGCCCAGGGCTCAGTGGGAGCTCAGCACCTCTGGCTGCACCGAGGGACTCCACCAAAACCATCCAAACTCCAGCCAAGAGCAGCACCAGGCCTGGGGGGCCTCAGAGAGAGGGGTCTTTGTAGAGCCCTGGACAGGACTGTGGGTGCCAGAAGTGCCCTGGCACAGGAGCCCAGCTGAGTCACTGCTGCAATTACCCTGATTGTCCAAGGGACACAACAATTGCACTTGTCTGACTGGTCAGGGCACAGCGGGAGCCCAACGCATTGTTCTTTGTGAAGGCATTTTGCCTGGAAGTAAATTTCCAAAACAAACTCCCTTTAACTCCAAGCCTTTCCAGACTTCTTCCTGGCAAGGGCAGTTTATTCATTCCAAAGAGGAAAGCTTTAAAAGAGGTGTCACCCAGGACAGAGAGATGTTACTGCTGTTGGCTTTCACCATCATCTGTGGAGGAGGCAACCCTGAATTCCCATTACACTGTGATGGGAATTGAGGTCTCAACTCCAACCAGCTCCCTGAAAACACCCAGGGCACAGCCCAAGGTCCCTGTTCCTCATCAAATGGGATAATCTTTGTTATGGAGATCATTCCCAGCCCAGGGCAGTGGGAGAGCTGGACAAAGACCCATCTTTTGTGACTTGCTGGTCACGAGCTTTAGGGGGAACTGTGATTGCTCAGACCCACCCTCAGTGACAGCCAAGGCAGCACTGCCACGTGTGTGACTCAGAGCTGCACTTTGCACCTTCAGAGCCCCAAATAATCCTGACTGATGCACAGCTACAGGTGCTGGGCTCACTGCAGCTCCAGCCCTAGAGCCTTCACCAACTCCCACAGGTACAAACAAAGCCAAGTAAGGGACACTGCCCTCCCCTTGCCCACAGGAACCACTGACTGCTACCAGAAAAGGGAAAATCCAGGGGGTTCTGCCTGGTTCTTAAGGCCACAAATCAATGGCAAAACTGATGGGGAGGGGTAACTGCCCCAGAGGGCACCAGTGGGTGTTGGTGGCAGAACTTGGAACTGGTGACACCAGCACATTTTGGTTCAAATAATGCTCCATGGGACTTGTCCCTTATTACCTGGAGCGAGTGAGACCCCCAGGAATGGGAGAGAGGATCTGTGTCCCACAGAGGTGATGGGCTTTAAAGATAAAGTGGGCAGAGCCAGGCAGGGGGATTGGCACATGGTGACAGCAAAGCTCAATCCAGCTTCCATTTCCCCTCTGAAACACACTTGAAATCAAATTTGCAGGTAAGTAATCATCCAAGGGAGCAGAGCATGTCAGGGAGGGAAGGACTTCTCTTCCTACACACGTCAGCATGTTGTAAAAGGCAACATAAGCTGGTGTTGAAGTCAGTTATGTAAGTGTTGCTTTCCAAAGGATGAGTGGAGGAGTTACCTACACAAACGTTGACACAGGGAAAACAGCCCTTGCCCTTTGCAAGAGAAAATATCCTCCTCCCCAGCCCAGGGAGGTGCAGGCTCAGCGGCTGAGGATTTGGGTTTTCAGTCTGGTTTTGCAGCAGCTCAGCCACAGTCCCTTTGCCATCAATAAAAGCCGTGGATGGAGCACCGTGGTGTTACAATGACCCATCAAACCACAGATTTCCACTTCACAAGTGGCTGCCAGCCCGTGCTTGATTGATGCCATTAGGAACGAGTGGCCATTGTTTACCTTGTAATTTATTAGAGGCAGGATTTCCAAAAGGGACTTAAAGTAGGCACCTAATTTTTATGGACTTATAATGATAATTGAATGCCTACTTCATTAAGCAGCTCTGAAAACCCAGTCTGAAATGATTTGGCAGGAAGAGAAATGCCTCTGAGCCTTGGGACAGCCAACCTGGGTGGTTTTTAAAAGGGAGGATGAAAGATTTGCACGAACTGGGGGGACTAACCCACGGCTTTGGGAATTTGTAGATCACAGGGGAGGAGGCAGATGTTGTATCAGGCAGTGAGGGGGCTCAACCAGGCAGACCCCAATCACCTGTGCTGAGGGACAGCTTGAAAAATGTGAGGTACTGAATAGAACTTAGCAGTAGAAAAAGTCAGTGGTATCTCAGGTGAGAGAGAGGGGGAACAAATAAAACCCAGGAGTTTGGCAGAGGCAGCCAAAAAGCAGGACAAGACACTTGATTCTGTAGTTTTCTTACATATCTGAAAGTTTTTACCTCCTCATTGTGTCCCAGTCATCTGGACATCACACTTAATTTGAAAAAACAAAGCACAAAACCACAACAACCACCCCCAAACCAACAACAACAAAATAATCCCATTTCACATGCTCTGCTCAGTTTTCTGAACCAATTGCTGCTGAGTTACCATTTCCCAGGACACCATGAGTTCTCCTGGTTTGGTTTGGTTCCCCTGCAGCCACAAAGCTCCATCTCACACCATCCTCCCCCCGTGGGATATGGCCTTCCCATTCCTGGTGCATCATGGCATGACCACACACAGCCCCAGCCACGGCCCAGAACAGACAAAAAAACAGGGACAAAAGGAGTTTTGCTCCTGTGTCGTGTGCAGATGTTTGCAACACATCCCAGGTTTGGCCACAGGAAGGAGGAGTGTGAGAAAAGCACTAAAGAAGTTCCTTCCCCAGAACAGCAGCTGTTTGGGAGCCTGAAATTTATACCTTTTCCTTTCCTTGGCAGAGCAAGGAGCTTTTGAGATACTTTAAGAAGTCACTCAGNTATACCTTTTCCTTTCCTTGGCAGTGCAAGGAGCTTTAAGAAGTCACTCAAGGAAATGCATTTGCCCCAGCACCTCCCAATGGAGAAAAACCACAAAGCACATGACAAAAAATGTGGCTCTAACTGGGGAGCACATGGACCTGTCTCTCCAGCAGCACTGCAGAGGCTCAGAACTGAGCACTGGCAGAGAGCAGGGGCTGCTCTGCCCCTGGTGTGTCCCTTTCTGCCCAGAGCCAGTGGCACCACACCAGTGACACTCCCAGTGCAGTGCCCTCCTGCCCCTGCTGCTGGCACAGACTTTGGCCCAGCATTTCCAGGCACTGCAAATCAGGCTGGTTATCACCAGGAGACTTGTACAGCTTGATCCCAGTGCCAGATACTCACAGATATTCCAGGTCATTTTAGCAGCAGTCACTGGTCCTGCCCAGTGCCATTTCAATGTGCTGCCCAACACATTGCAACATCCCTTTGGAAGGGAAGGGGCTCCTGTGCAGCCACCTGACTTCATGGATCACCTTTCCATACTTAGGGAAGGGCAGGTTTTTAAGTTTATAGTCTTGGGGGAGTGGGGGAAGAATAAAAAAAGCCATGCAAAAGGGACATGAGTGGTTACACTCCCAAGCCAGACCTGGGGAGCAGAATGAGGAAGAGGATGGTTTGTACTCAGGTGCTCAATCCACATCCTTCTCTTCCCAGGGATGTTGTGGCAGTTTCTCCCTCTTCTCAGGATGGACACAAACCAACTGCAGAATGTGCACATCAAGGACAACCAAATGGAAAAGTGTCTGGTAGGAAAACAGGAATGTCAATTCCCAAAAGCCTGTAACCAGAAATCTGTTCATCCCCAGTACTTTCCCTGGTGCTCTGGGCAGCTGAGCTGCTGTTCCCAGCACTGTGTTTACAATCTTTGGAAGCTGTTTGCTCATCCTATGCTTCCAGTCATGCTTTACAGATCAAATCTGATCCATGGCTGTATCTGATTCCATGGCAGTTCAATTTTGAAACAAGTTCAGGTAAATCCTGCATTTGCCAACAACGATTTCTGTGCCTGAGCATCATCTACAGAAGGGAAGGAAACTGCAACAGCTCCCTGAGAACACCAACCTCAAAGAGTTAACACATTTAAACACACTCATACCCAACCACAAACATCTCCTGAGCAAAGGCTGGGTACACCAGGAAGTTCAAAGGTCCACAAGAAACACATACTTTAAGGAGTTCATTACAAAATAATTAGAATCAGATCAACAACAACAAAAAAAACCAACCCCACACTCAACTAAGAAATTGTTTTGAGCAAATTAGAAAACAACCTCTCTGGGTTACTGGGACACTGTGCAGTGACTGACTCCATGTTCACAGGGAGCTGTGGTCATTTGATAGCTGGCAGTGATAAGGCCACAAATAAGTTTGAGGCCACAGGTAAACAACTCTCTCCTCCAGTTAGAGACAGCAGGAAACCAGCCACAGTTTCTGCTCTTAGTTTATGGGGAAACAAACCATTTATTTACTTTTAAGGCTCCAAAAAGACATTCCACCAAGGAGAAAAATCAAACCTACCGTGAAGGGAAAAACCCAAACCCAAATTCCTGTTGGTAGCACGAGACAGCCAAGATTAATGTGGAGGTATTAAAAAAGCAACTGGCAGCCTGGGGAGGCAGGTGGTGACAGATGTTCCTGCTGCCTTAAACTTGGGGGGATTGAGCTCCATTTCCAGCACAGCCCTTTCCAGAGGCTTGGGACACAACCTCAGCTAAGGACAAGCCCTGCTCCTCCCCAGTGCCCCCTCAAAACAAGGATTAAAAAGCAAAAAACCCCCCAACACCTTCCCGTCCTTTTGCTCCCCTAAAAATCCATGACCAAACCACACGACTCTACACCTTCCTTTCCAAGGAGGGGAAAAAAGGCAGAGCCCAAGTGGTGGGTGAGAGGAATTAGTCAGGGATGCACCGGGATGCTGGAGGGACGAGGGAAGAAGTGACAAATCTCCCGTTATGTAACGGTTGACAAATGCCTTTTGTTATGCAAGACAAGTGGGAGAAAAATAAGCATCTTTGCCCTTTGTGGGAAGGGAAGAGCAGGAGGCTCGAGACAAACAGGCTGCGGGTCCGGGGGCACCGGCACAGCAGAAATAGATCCTTGGGAAACGCCTCCTTATTGAGATGAGTGAGCCCAGTATCACCGAGTCGATAGTTAAGCGGTGAGGGATTGAGGCAATTCGGGTGTTAGGGAGAGAGGCTAAAGGGCAGCCATCCTTTAGCCTGGCTCATCGGTCATCCAGAATTAGGGATCTACATCCCCTTAGCTCAGTATTTGGGCTTTTAGGCCTTTTTTACAATAAAAAAATAAATCAGTATTAATATAAGTTAATTATTAAAAATCTGAATTTTAACACAGATCCCAACCCTTTGTTTTTAGACTTGGTGAAAATCCCAGACCCACTTCTTCGAGCCAGAACGGAGCATCCTTTTCCTGTGCAACCTCCTGGCTCCTGAAAGCTGCAGGAATCAGCCCCACGTCTCGGTCCGAGACAGAAATGAGGCTCCTGGGCTCTCCGAGACTCAGCAAGTGTTTGTGTAAAAAAAAACAACCACCAACCAACCAACGTGAGCACCGGCGACACGGTCGTTATTCCCGCCGGGATCGCCCAGGGGATGCCCAGGGTACCATCCACCACCCACGGCCACCCCCGCCGTGCTCCCAGTGCCACACCAGTGGCGACAGTGACATCCAGTGGCGGCCACACCGCCCGCATTCCCCGCGCCTCAGCAGCGCCTGGAAAACGCCGCTTCCCCGAGTGTGCCGGGACCACAGGGGTTTGGGTGCCCGGGTGGCAGCACAGGGGACAGGGACAGCAGGGACACACGGCCGGGCAGAGGGAACAGAGCCCTGGAACCCGCTCCAGGGCAGGGTTGGCTCAGTCACCTCTCAGCTCAGCCAGAGTTACTGCCCAGCTCTGAGCCGACCTGTGCTGTTTGCTCACAGAAACGTCTCTAAAAGTCGGGGGTTCTTCCTTTTAAACAGTTATACCGAACTTCAGAAAACCCCAGTTCGGCTCCAGAGCTCCAAGGAAAGAAACCGAAGCAGCTTTAAATCACTTCTACCTCCTCAGAGACCTGCGGGAACACCAGGGTCAAAGAGTCCCCACCCAGCAAGAGAGAGGTGAGGGACTGGCACAGGCGGTGTCCCATTGTGAGCAGGAACACACTGTCCTGCTGGGTGACATCAGTCCCTCTACACGGGGCAGTTTGGCAGAAGGGCTGAGCAGGAGAAGATGTGGCCACTGGTGGGACTGGGAGGGTTGGGCACAACTGGGACCAGCAGCAGGAGAAGCTGCCCGGGCACAAGCAGAGGGTGGGGAAGGAGGCAGCCCGGGGCCGGCCCACGGCAATCAGGGTTAATTAGGGTGTCTCGGCAGGATCAAGCCATAGTTGTGGTTTGCCTCGGGCCCACCCCAGCCAGGCCACGCTGCTGTTCCAGAGCAAAAATGCAGCTCAACCTGTAGCAGGTGGGTTTGGCAGTCCCTGGGAACCTGGTTACTGCAGCATCTGCACACCCCAGAGCTCGAGGGGAACAGGGATGGTGGAAGCAATGGCTGATGGAATCAGCTTGGTCACAAACAGGTGCCACAGTCTGCCAGGGAAGGAGGATTTGTCCCACATAAACCTATTTTCAAGCTGCTAAAATACAAGCACGTGTCCTGTGGGAGTTCTCATGCACTCAGGAGTATCTTGCTTTTCATCTCTTTTCTCCCCAGTCTCTCGATTTACCTCTAAAATGTCCAGTCTGGTGTGTAACAGCTCTGAGGGAACTTCAAATCCAGATTGGTGGAGTCAGAGGCCAAGAGCTGCCAGGGACCCTCCTCCCCTTGGCTGCTTCCCTGCAGGAATGGGGAAACCCCCACCCAGCCCAGTCCTGGGAAGGTCAAAGCACCAGAGACACCAAGTGTCAAACGCTGACAATCAGTGCAATTGAAATGCAAGGACCATCACGAGGCTGGGACTGCTCCTGCTGTCCCCACACAGCCCTGGTGACAATGGATTTGGGGGATGCAGAACCCCCCCCAGCCAAGCCCCAGAGCACAGACTGGGCCCCCCAGGGGCAGCTCTGCCTTCCATTTACCTGGGGGGGTTTTGTTGACAGAGATCAGTGGAAAGACACAACTTGATGAACACAGTAACACCACCTGGAAAAAGCAGGGAATAAAGACTGTCTCCATGGTTTCCCCAAACCACCAACTCCTGCAATACTTGCAGCATCATAGCAACAAGCTCCAACCCAGCAACGTGACAATTCTGGTATTTGAAACTGTGTGATCCTATTTATTATTATCCTGGAGATTCCCAACAGTTGTGCACCAGCACCAAGACTGGATTAAAGCTGTGGAAGTACCAGACTTACCTTCATTCCTGTTCTATCAACCCCAAAATGGAAGAGCAGCATTTAGAGGAAGTGGCAGCTGCTCCTTTCTTTGCTGTGGCAAAAAACCTCTTTGTGCAACCCAGGTTTTAAGGAAACATCAATAGTTTGGCACAAAATCTTTTAGTCTGACCAGTAAAATCCCAAGGATCCTTTGCTCCCACAGGCTGAAAATGAGACAGTTGGGTGAGGGCTCAGTTACTGCCTTCAGAGCAAGGAAAATCCCTCCTGGATCCCTTTGGAAGGACAGAACACAGGCCATTTTTAGAATCAAGACAACAGATTTCCTTGATAAATGTGCATCCCGTGCCCAGCCCTTGGAAAGGAACTACCTTCCCTGGCTGTGGGCAGCACAGCAGCCACTTGTGTGGTGCAGGCCTGGAGCAGCAGCAGAACACGAGGAATTTCCTTGGGATAACAGGATATTTCTTCCCTGTAAAGGTCTCCCCAAAGTGTCACAGAACTGAGCAAGAGGAAAGGCTGCTCAGGACTTGGGTTCTATTCCAGTTCTTCCAGCAGGAACTGAGGTGACTCAGAAATGACAGGAAAGTTCTCAAGGAAAACTGAGCTCTGCCAGAAATAACCTCAATTTCCTGACCAGGTGACACAGGCAAAGAGGAAAGATTTCACCTTGGAAGGTTCCTGCTCCAGGTATGGTCAGAAAAGCTCTGGAATAACCCCCAGGACACAGCAGTGCCCCTCACACAGTGTCACAGGCATTGCTTTTCCTGCTGTGGGATTTGGGGAGCTGAGGGGCAGCACTGCTGCCAGAGCAGATGGGCACATTTCCTGGGCTGTTGGCTCTTTTCATTTCAGGGAAACATCAAGGAATCCATGGAAGTGTTGCACAACTGGAGCTTTCAAGGAAACCAAGGTATTCCTGCATTTTATAGAGTCGATGAATAATGAACCAAAGGAAAAAATACACACAAAATCCCCTTTTCTCCCACAAACCACAACCTGGAGGGATGGGAACAAAGGCCACTGGTGACACAGTTCAGGGCAGTGACACACATCTTGTGCCACAGGAAGCAGAAAATTTGTTCAGGGAGAAACAAAAGATGTCAGGAATAAGCAGCACTTGAGCTGCCACAGCCCCACAGAAGTGACACCAGCAGTGTCACCCCTGGATGGGCAGCCCCAGCACAGGGGGTGCACCAGAGTTCTGCCAGGAGGAGCTTTGCAAAGTCCAAGGGAGGAGTTTTCCTCCTGCCTGGAAAACCCCAAACCACCCCAGCCAGACCAGCCTCACTCAGGCTGGTTTGGGGGAATTGTGGTTGTTTGTCCTCCAGGATCAGGGGTTTGGGTTTGCTCAGACCAGCCAGGGCAAGAAACTCATTACAGCTGGGATTGTTAACTCCCCAAAACCAGCTCAGCCTCCCACCTCCATTTTCCCTTCACCTGAGCAGAAGTTTCAGGGTTGCTGCTGTTCATTCCTCTTTTGTACCAGCAAATGGATTTTTTACAGAGGCTTCTGTTGGCTTCAGCTTCAGCACTTCCCAAGTGTCATCATTTCCCTGAGGAAAAGGGGGAGGATTGAGAAAGCTGCACAACACACAGAGACACCCAGGACCTGCATCCTTCCCCCTGGAATTTCAATTCCTGGATGTCAGGGCACAGGATCACCCTGAGCAGCCCCCTGAGGTCTCCTCACAGCTCGNGAATTTCAATTCCTGGATGTCAGGACACAGGTCCTGAGGTCTCCTCACAGCTCAGGGACTGTCTGAGGGCTTTGTGCCCTTAGAAGTGGCACCGAGGGAGTGCCCTGCCCGGCTGGGGGGTCACAGCTCATTTACAGGCAGAACAAAGGCCAACAAACGACTCCAACCTGGTGGTTTAAAAACAATCCCTCCCAGAAAGGCCGATTTCCAACCCACCCTGTGCTCGGGGAGCCACACAAGGCACTTCTGTGCTGCCACTGCTCACTTGTGCCAGGGACTTTGGGGGGAAAAATGACCCCAAATGTTCCTTCCTGCCCAGGGAAGGACCCACACCTCGCAGGTAACTCACCCTCCCAAATCTCACATCCCACAGCCCCCATCCATAAGGATTTGGGAAGGCTGGAATTCACCCCTTCCCTTGGCACCACGGAGGAAGCAAAGTCTGAACCAATTCAGTGCAGATACTCGAGGAACACTCTATTTATTAGGTCAATATTTCATCTGAGCAATACAGTCACAGAAGATCACAATGCTGTTACAAACAGGATGGTTCCATGGGTACAAACAGTGCTGGGCTCTGCACTCAGGGGAAGTGGGACATGAAACATCCTGACACGACAAGGAGGGGGATCTGCAAGGAATGAGCAAGATACTTTTCTATAAATGAACGTGGCACTACAGGTAGAGATTGTGGTTTAGAGGTGGGTTTTGTAAGTATTTCCATTTATACAGTTATACAGTTCAAGCAACATCTTTTATTTTTTTTTTAAATGCTTTTAAATTAAAATCCCCTGTAGTTCAATAAAGTATAAAAATAGTACTGAACCTGGTAATATTCAATAAAATGTAGAGTTCATTCACATCATTAAGTAGTAAAGAAATTGTAAAGTTGTAGTTACCATGGCAACATTGCTTCCCAGAAAGGAATATACAGCAAAGAAAAGTTACACACATGGTACCTGTGACAATTATTAGCGACCCAACACTGAACTTGTGCACCACAAACCGAGTTCCTAAATAGCTCTATATATTTATATAGTATATATCTTTTTCCTCTTAAAATTTACTTCTGAAAAGAAAAAAAAAATGTGCACTTGAACAAACTCACTAAGGCCACTCATGCTAAAGAGAGCGAGGATTGCAGGGTGGTGTTGTGTGAGAGCCAGAGCACTCCCAGCTCTGCATCACCCGGGGACACCCGGGCACTGCCCGAACCTGAGATCAGGGACAAACCACTCCCAGTGCTGCCGGTCAGGGACAAACCACTCCCAGTGCTGCCGGTCGCTTGTAGCTGTTGGAGTTGATTCTCTAAAGGAAACCCTGAGCTCCCACAGGGCCCCAGGGCAGGAGCCAGGGCTGCAGCCAACACTTGGCCAGGAATTCTCTTCTAAAACCAGGGGAGAAAAGGAAACGAGGACCTTCAGCTAAAACTGTGCCCAGGCAGCAGAGGAGGGATCTGTTGGAGGGTGGGAACAGCAATTCCTGCACTGTTACCTGCTGCCAGCCCAGTCAGAGCCCACCCACATCCCCCAGGAGAGCTTTCCCAAAACCTTCCACCCTGTTTGAGGCACAAAGGGTTTTCCTTCTCCTACTCTACCACGTGTAGGACCAGAACAAGGGGAATCGACTCCAACGTGCATTTTGTGCCACGAGGAGCAGCAATGGCACCTCCAGCAAATCCCAGCCTGCAGCACGTTTTAAAGAAAAACTTCCTTTTCAAAGTTACAAAAAACATCACTGTCCTAATGAGTTAGAATTCAACAGAACCCTTCAGAATTATTTAACAAAACTTACGTGCAATAAGAAAAATCATCTTGCACCAAAGGTCTGGCTACAGAGCAGGGAGTGTGTCCCAAGGCAGACACTCACTGGCTGGAATTAACACCACAAAATTAACACTACAAAAGTGACCAAACAACTGTTTGGGGCCAAATACTCTGTGGTTGGTTTACTCCAAGCAGCTGAGGGATATTTCACCTTTTGTCAGCTCTTAAAATCTTGTATTTTCCCCCTCCCCAACCCTGACCCAGAGCAGCCCCAAGAGCAGTGGGGAAATCTGACATCACTTTCCTCCCTCCCCACAAAGTGGTCATGGAAAACAGGACTCACCCATCACTGATCCAAAGAACATTATGCTGAAAGTAAAATATTAAGGGTTTAACTTAACCAATAGTGACAATAATTCACCTTAAGGTGCTGCCTGTCCTCCCCATTGCACCCAGTGACTGATTCATTTACTCACCTTCAAGACAAAGATGCATTTCACAGGATTTCCACTCCCAGGCCTCCAAACCAAACAGCCCCTGTGCATCTTAATTAATGCATAATTAATTCACTGTATCAAGGGTTCCATTGTCCCCCCAGGACTCACATGGAAAACCTGCTGGGGGGAACAGCAGGAGGGGACACCTGGAAGACCCCACAGAACTGGGAACTGGGGGGTTGCACCCCCTGCTCCTGGAAAACCCCACAGGATGGAGAATGCAGGGATTGCCCCTCTGCTCTGCCCAGGACAGTCAGGCTACAAGATCAACACCGACCCCGCCGGGGTAGAGGGACAAGTCCTTCACCTGCCTCTGGCATCGTCCCCTCGGGCTCGGAGCTCCTCCAACACCAAACGGTACCGGCAGAGTAACAGAAAACACGGACAGCACAGCATTCCCGACAGGGAGACACGGAACGGGCAGCGAGTGCTGTGTTATCCCAACGCCATCGCACCCACCGCCCCGGGGCGGGCACAGCCCCCCGGGCACCGACAGCCACAGCCCCGGGACTCACGGACGGCAACTCCTCCCAGACAAACCGGGGCACCCAGGGGGGAACGCGCCGGAGCAGCGTCAGGGAAGGACAAGAGGTGGCACCCACCAGGTTTGAGACTAAAGCCACTGATGGAACGAACTGAAGGGACACTGGAGAGGAACCACGACGTGCCCCAGACACGGCACAGGGACACACAGCGCTGCAACAAGGGCACTTTGTACCCCCGACTCCTGTCAGGCAAAAACTGCTCCTGGTCCCAAACACAACCTCGAGGTCTCACAGATTCCTCAGTCAAAAGCTGGAAGTGGAGACCCAAGACTGCAAAGCCCGAGTGGATAAAGGATCTCCAGCCCACGCCAGTGCAAATCCATGTCCTCAGCTTTAAACACCTCTGCAGCACAGAAACCACTCGGCTTCCTTAGGACAACTTCGGGCCACTTCCCTGCCCGAGTTCTGACACTATTGTGTACTTTGTTTAATTTTAACAAAGTGTTAATAGAAATGAAAAACTCCTAAGAACTTTGTAACTCAGCAGTGCCACGGGCATTCAGGGAGAAAAAGGTTCTGCCTTGTAGAGCTGATTTGGTAGTTCCTACACAGTCATAACTAAAACTGCCATAAATAAATCAGATCCTAAGTCCACACATCCAGTTGGATTTTCACTGAGCAGCCGTTGAGGACACACTGCAGTTAAGTCCTAACACCACAAGGGGGTTCATGCAAATATTTTTTACCTCAGTGAAGATATTCCAAGTATGCAATCATTAATCTTCATTCACTAATTACATAACTGCATTTTAAAGTTGGTGTAACTCAGCCTTTCCCCCCGCAAAATACACTTGAAGGCACCAACATATGAACTATTGGCCTGTAAAATTCCACTTCTTAAATGAGTCATTAAGCTCCAAGTCGTGTCCAAAATAGGCTCTTTCCTGAAGACCATCCAGCACCTTTCCCTGCCACAAACCTCACGAACCAACTAAAAACCAGATCCAAACAGAACATCCAGTCCCAGGCTCCCACTGGCCAAGGTCCAAACCCCTGAAAACAGGGGGAGAGAGACCCCCAAAGTGACAGAACCCCAACTTGGGGGCACTGCTGGTGCCGCTGGGAGAACCGAGGTAACAGAGTCAGTCCTGGTTTGAGAGACACAGACTTGCAAATATTTCCCCAACATTGCAAAACAAAACACACCCCAAAACAACACCCAAACCCACACAACCGAGCAGCCCCGACAGAAGGAAAATTAAGACAAGCTCGTGAGAGAGGCATTTCCAAGGTCTGTACAGCTGAGCTCTGCTTCAATTAACGTCAAGGAATCGGTTTCTGGTTGTACTGGTGTTTAATGTAGAAATGAAGCATCACAGAAAAAAAAAGACCTGTTGTGCTTTTTGGCATTTTCCACTGACCCCTGTGAATTGTACAGTAAGTTGTGTTCTCCAGAAACAGACAATGGAGCTGGGTTGGAATACAAAACTCTTCTGGTACCACCAAGGTCTCCGTCAGCAGAGGGAAAGGCCAAGGAGAAGAGGAGTGGCTGGAGCAGAGCGTGGCTGGATGTGCCTGTGGCATTGACAGGTATCTGCAGAAGCTCACTGGGTACAGACATGCCATGGCTACAGAAGGGTCACTTCCTAGCTCTGCATCTATCACAGCAACAGCATTTGCACTGATCAGACACCTACACCAAAGATTCCTACTGGAGAAGTGAATGCAGGGGCAGAAATATTAAATTAAAGCCACTGGTCCAAGAGCAGTTTCTAGCAGGCTGGTCCACTGGGGGTTCTCCTGGTCCTGCTCAGGGCTGAGCACTGGTGGTGGCACCAAGGACACTACGAGGGCTGGTCTAGGGGGTCTTTCCCACTCCCAGGTGAGCACTGGTCCAGTTCAGGGCATCCACAACAGGGCGAGTCCTCGAGCCAGTGGTGCTTCTGTGCCACTTCTTGGTAAGGCAGCAGCCCAGGCCAGGGCATCCTCCCTCTGCTCCTATTCACCACCAGCTTTGCTACAACGACACAGCAGAAAGACCTTTCTCCTACAGCTCCTCAGATACAGCTTTTACTCTCTCTACATCAGCAGAAAGCTCTCGGTGACCCCTTCCATCCGTAATAACAATGCAACTCTTTTGAGCTCAAACAGTTTTATTGAATGTTTTCCCGCAGACTTTCTGCAAAGTAGCTTCTTTTGAAAGAAGAGAGAAAGAAGGGGGGTTTTCTGGGAATACCAAGTTAAAAATGTGAGCCGAACTAAACATGCCATACACATGCTGAGAGGAATTTAACACACATTCATCCGTATGGGCACTCTTCAGTAAGACTGGACCAGTGTTTCAACGCAAATTCCAGCCCCCAGAGAACTACATGGTTTAGATTTCACAGTATGACTTTTTTTCCCCCCTGGAACCCGGGGGGAGAAAACCTTAACTGGTTAAGTGACCAAGTTCTTAGCTGCTCTGTCCCTCGAGGTTCTGAGCCATCAGAAAGCACTGGACCACTTCCTCAGTGCACTGAGGGCTGGTGCTCACGTCCTCCAGGGCATCCGTGACCGAGAACTGCCGGTCCCGCAACCGGTTCCAGTTGGCCAAAATGTTGTGGTACTCAAACACCTTCTCGTAATTGCCAATGGAATTGTACAGTTTAATGAGCCCTCTGTAATCATATTCAAGTCCACTGTATCCTTCACCAAAAAGCTTCTTTCCTAAAGGGACCCAAAAGAGAAGGAAATGGAGGTGAAACGTCCACAGGCTGCGTTTGGTGGCTCAGGTTTTTAGGGACAGTGTGGAGGGTTTTGTCCAGGGGAAATCATGGATAGGAACAACACAGTGTTATCAATGAGCTTCCTGGGTGTTCCATCAGCCTTGTCCTGTAACTGCTCCTCACATCAGTAGTGGCAGCACAGCTTTACAGGTGTAGAACCTACAGTCCAATACAGGACACTCGTCATGTGCCTCAATTACACTCCAAATTCAATTTAAACAGTGAAGTTGTCTTTGATTTCTACCTTAAAATCCTAATTTTTTCTGTAACACTGCACACAACTGTATGAAGCAAGACTGTGCCCCAAAACTGAGCAAAACTGCACCTGATTTGGAATTACAAGTTCACTGCAAAGGATAACAGGCAAGAAAAATACTTAGTAAGAGTAGTGCTGATGGGCACAATAATGGTTCATTTCTTTCCAAATGTGACTACATTCTGCACTCAACTCCAAAATGTATTCAATGTTTTCAAGACTGAATTCTGATGGAGCACTGAAAACAATAACAGTTCCAGAATTCAGTCCCCAGGAGAACAGTAAAGAAATATTGGACACCTATAAAAAATACCCTGTATTTCATGAAATTCTTTACCAAAACTTGAATACACAGGAAACTGAAGTGTATTAAAGTGCTCTGTAGTCACTTACCAATTGCTATGGATCTCAAATAAAGCTTTTCAGCATTTTCATACTGGTTCATGTCATAGTTATAGAGGGAGGCGAGATGGCCCACGGAGAGGGCAACTTCATAATCCTCCTGACCCAGAAGCTGCTCCTTGATCTGAATGGCCTTGATGTGCATTTCCTCTGCTTCCTGGGAGGGTGAAGAATCACACAGGTCAGTCAGACACCACCCACCACCCCATAAAAAGGGGAAAAAAGTTTAAAGCAGCAAAACTACACAGTGGCCAAACAGTCTGTGGTATTTTTTGTCAGGCACAAAGTAACAAAGCCAAACCCAAATCCAGTTCTCCAAATTCTCAGATAAAGTGGATCAGCAAATTTTATCACCCTTTGAGGGCATCGATTTCCACTGATGGTTTTTACACCAAGCTTTTGAGACGAACAATAAACTACAAGTTTTCCAGCCACAAACCTACCAGCTGAGGTCAGGAATTATGGCCACTGGAAACCCTTCCTTTGTTGTGGCAGCCTTGGGCTGCCCTGCAGGTTTTAGGAAACCTTTGCCACCAAGAGTCTCACCTTGAACTTCCTCATGGACTGGTAGAGCCTGCCCAGGTTGCCGTAGTGTTTGGCTGTTTGCACGTTGAACTCCCCAAAGGCCTTTTTGGCCAACTGGAGTGAGGACAAGTGCAAGTCATGAGCTTCCTGGAGCAACCTCTGCTCTGTCTCCTTGTTGTGACAGTCTATGGCAATCTCCTCCAGGATCAGTGCTGAGGGCAGGAGAGAGGGATGTTAGAGCTCCAGACACAGCCATGGGCTGGGACATGTCACCAGGCTCTGTCTGTCACCAACTGCTGTCAAACAGGGAGCACCAGCTCTCCCAAATGTCATTTTTATAGTCTGTGATTTTATTCCCCCTCTTTAAGTCTTCCAGCTAAGTTTTAAGGAGATTTTGTAGTATTTGGTGACTGTGCTGACAGAGAACATCAAGGACTACAAACACTTGAGTCACCAAATCGAGTTACACTGTTTGTAAGAGACCAGCATAAACATGTGAACAAGGGATCCCAAATTCCCAGGAACACAGTGAAGGGAACTACCTTTCACTCTCTTTGAAGAGGCCAAGAGAAGATGGTCTTCTGGGAGAATGTGGGTTATAATGCCAATAGCACGTTCAGCATGGAATCTGAAACCAAGTCAAAATCAAAAATTCAAGCTATTCATACATTCCCTGACACAAGCCAGCAGCTGCCTGATAAAACACTAGGAACACGAGTGCAATCAACACGTGGTTAATTCTAATTGGAAAGGCTGTATCATTTAAAAACTTTTTCTGCATTTACAGCACTGGCAGAGCCCCCAGGGGCTGCACTCACAGTGCATTGTCGAATTTCCCAGAGCTGTACTGGTGAACATATGAAGAATAAGCCAAGTCTTCATGAGCTGTAGCCACGTGGATGTTTTTCCCTCCAAACACCGACTGCCGGATATCGAGCGCTGTCTGCAGGAGGGACAGGAAAATTATTGCCTCATTAGCACACAAAACCACCCCAAATTCATCCCTATCAACAGTAAAAGGGGGAGAAATCTACTGGCTCTGAAATCCTCTACGTACTTGAGATAATAAATATATAAAGACAGGAGTTGGGGGAGAATAAAGAAAGAAAGACTCGAAACTTGGTGGCATTTGGGGTTTTTTAAAGAGCAGCACTGCAGTAATGAAATCAAATATCATCTATCTCCAGGAATGAACTACAACATGTGAGAGATGAAGCCACACACCTGGTAGATGGCAACAGATTGGCAGATATTGTCTACGTTGAGCAAGTAAAACCCATAGTCTAGTAGTGTGTCAGAGTATTTGGGGTGCTTGGCTCCAAAGTGCTCCCTGGAAAAACACTTCCATTAGAAATCAAGGCAAGTTCAGCACCATTTGAGAAGGGTTTGTTCTGCAGTGTTCCTACCTGGCAAGGTACACAGCATGTTTGATCAGCTGCTCAGCCTTCTTGAACTCCCGTTTCACCACACAAGCCTGAACAGGGGGAAGGAAGCACGTGAGGAGCTGTGCACTCCCAGCTCATCCCCTCCACATGCTGCTGCAGGTATTAGTCTTCATTTTAAAACATCATTGTGGTTATTAAAGGACTTTTAGTTATTTAAGCAAAGGTTCACAGGCAGCATTAATAAATTGATTCTGCCAGAAATGCCTGATTGAAGGGTTTGTTCTGTATCTAGTCTAGAGCAAACAGGGAACAGGGCACTTTTTAAAGGCAGCTCACAGGTTAACAGGGTGTCACAATGGTCATTTGTGCAGCTGAAACAGCTTCAGAAAGGAAGAAAAAGAAACAGAACCCCCCTCCATTCTGAGACTGAAGTGAACCAATTAAATAAGAAGCCTTAAAGCTCCTGAAAGGGACCTGGTTTGGAGAATTGTGCAGGTAACAAACTATCCTCCCCCGTCCCTGGTAGCAATTTAGTTACAGAAGCAAGTGAAGATTTCAAATTCACCTTTGAGGCTTGTCTTAACACATCCACCACCACTTTAACAGGCAGGCCCACTGTGATCTCCTTCATGGCTTCTATGCACCATTTATAGGCCTGTTGGACAAAGAGTCACCAACACAATGAAGCTGGAACCTCAAAACGTTATAACATTGAGAAAAATATCCCCTGACTCTGAAAAGCTGCTCATCTGCATTCCAAAATTTAAAATATATTGTTTAATTGCTTATGTGTAAGGAAACTGGTCCAGTTATGTCTTAGAAGACCAACTTTAAAAAACACTGAATACGTAAGTATTTTATACTAGTCTAAGGCATGTCTTATTACAACTACTTCTACAGACAAAACTGTATTTTTAATGAAAATTTATCAAGATCTTTTTCTAAAGATTATAAAATGATGTTTAAGTATCCTCACAATTCCCATTGTGCAGGACAACATCCTGGTCAGTGGACTCAGGAGCAAAAGGAAAACCACACTTTGTACTGCAGTTACAGACACACTTTTTATAAAGCAGGTGCAAAGCCTTGTTACCTGTGCTCTGCTATTCATTTTCACCTATTCAAACCAGCTCTTACACAACGTTTAACTTCCAGACAACCAACACACACACCTTAAGGTTGCCCAAAGTACCACTAAGAGCTCACAGAGCATCTCAGAACAACACACCCAGTCACAAATCCACAGGCACACAGGAGCTCAGGGACACAGGGAGGGAGGAAGCAGTGCTGGGGCATCCTGGCACACTGCAGGGGCAGTTCCCAGGCCTCTCACCTCGTCGTAGTGGCTCTTGGCAAAGAGCAGGGCACAGAGCTCCCCGTACAGCGCCGCCTTGTTCGCCTGCTGCCCGTGCTTGGCCAGCTTGTCCATGTAGGACTGGGCCAGCTTGAAGGTCTCCTCTCCCAGGTGGTACTTACAGTTCCCATTCCGGACGTGCAGCAACCTGGGGGACAGAGGGATGTGCTCAGGGAGGCTGGAGAGCAGCATCTCCCAGGGGCTGTGGTCTGGTGGGACACACCACTGCTCACAGAGCAGTGCCACAGACACTCGGGCCCTTTCGCTGTTGGAGATGGAAATCATTTCACACAGTGATGCTTGAACTGCTCTGGACTGGTGGCTTGGTGTTTTATTTTTAATAAAATCTGTTCTCAATCCTGCTGAGACTCCATTCCCAAAGCCCTGTCCTATGCAGTATAAAATCCCTCCCACCTCCTTCCCAAAGGAAGGTAACCTCAACAGCCACAGCTCATTTTCCTCTCTCTGCACTGTTCCCTCAAACCCTGAGTAGCTCAGGGGTCCAAGTGGACAGTTTTGTGTTTTGGGGGAGGTCTCCATGAAATATTTAGTCATGTCCACTCAACTTGAGATGCAGCAGCACCACCATTTGATGGACCCAGTCCACAACAACTCCACCACCCTCTCTCCCATCCTGCTGCCTTTCCATCTCAAGGATTAACAGGAGCTCCAAGACACGGGAACACAAAGAACTCCTGAGACCTCCCCCTGTTTCTCCAGAGAAGTACCAGTTTCAGCTTCTGGCACTTATTTAAAATAAAAGTAAAGACTTTTTTCATTAGTGTAGGCTGATGCTCATTTACTTTAATGAGATGCATTTGGAATGGGTGTGTTATCATATTCCAAGCCCAAAGGGCAGAGCTGGATTCCCAGCCAGGGCAGCTGTTCCTGCTCCATGGCAAACACCTGCCAGTGAGAACACATGGAATCCTGGTGAATTAACCTCCAGTTCCTCCTGGAAATCTGGTATTAGACAGAGACAGAGACTGAAAAACACCAGGCAAGGCCCTGGAAATCAGGGCAATGGAACCCAGGGAAGGAACTGCCCAGACAGGAGTGAAGCACAACGTGGTGCTGCATTGCAATGAGGCTGAAACTCTGACAATCCCAGTTAATGTACAGCAGCAGCATTTTATTCCTGCTATGATACACTGGGATAAAACTTGCAATAAATTGTTAAGGGAGCAGGAGTGAACAGTGAGGGTTTTGCTCAGGTTTTTTTTTTGTTCTCTAAACCTGTTTCCACTTACCCCAAGGAGATATTTGAGTTATTGTAGCCATGTGCTGTAGCACAGCTCAGTTCACCCTAAAAATTCAAACTCTTCCCCTGTTTCCTATCCAAAGGCATCAAACTCAAACACTAACAAGAAAGGAAATTAAGTTCCCAATTTCCCAAGCAGGGAGTGGAGGCAAGCACATGACAGATGTGTGTTTGCTGCACACAGAGAACATCAAAAGAAAAGCCCTTCAAACCCCTCCAATGAGCTACACAAACACCAACTTTCCACTGGAAAACAGCAACGAGCCTCAAGAACAGACAGCAAAAAGCAACACCCACAGTTTTCCTTAAACATGGTCTGAAAAAGTAAAAAAAAAAAGTAAACACAAGGTAAAGTGCATTGTGTGCTTGGTCACAGGAACATTCAAGCAGCAAGAGACAGGAATTATAAAGAAACTAGAGAAATAATAAGCAAACAGTTTCCCTAAAGAGGGAAAACCATTCTGCCAACACCATTCAGCTCTGCAACATCCAAGCCACAGAGCCCAAATCCCGTGTAATGGAATAAGCCAGTGGGGATAGCACTGCAATTTAGATAAGCTCCTGGGAAAGATCACATCCAGGGTCTGGATGCTTCAGTGATAGTGGCTAAAAACAAAGAAATCCCCCCAAAAACCAAAGCTAAACCTAAGCCAATCCTCCAGGATAAGCAGAGTTTATGTGATCCAGTTTTGAGTAACAAAATACCCTTCATTAATCCAAAGGAATTTTAGAAGATAAAGCCAAGAGGAAGAGAAAAGGCCTCAGGACATTTATGCTAATGGCTCTGAACCTCCTTTGATGTCTGCAATAACAGCTTTTGGGGACTAACCTCCCCCAATAAAATCAGTCTCTAGGAGCCAACTCGATGTTACACAGCAGCTTAGGAAGTCTGACACCACCAGGAAAAAAAACCAATTCAACAATCAGCAAAACATGGAACAATGAAGTGGGAGAACCACGTTCTTGTGTTGTCTTTGTACCGGATTGTTTAACTTACAGTGAGAGAAAGCAAACCAAAAGGAGCACAACACATGCAGGAAAGCAGTACAAAGCTCATGGAAACCTCTAATCTTCCCACCTTCTCCATAAAATTTACTATTGCCAGTACAAGGAAACACCAAGTTATGTCTAAATAACACAAAACTGCCTTCTATTAATAATGCAATGTATTAATTCAACTCCCACAGACAGACTTGTGAGCTTTTAGAGCAAGAGCTGCCAGTTTGTTAAAGGGTCATACCTTCCAAAGCTAGACTTGAATTTTGTTTCCTTAAAACTCTGCCCAGCTCCAGTGGGAGAACAAGCAATCCCACAGCAGGGATCAGGTGGCAGCCACCCAAAGTTTACCTCTGAAGTCAAGGGGCAGGGAGCTGAGTGCAATCACTGCTCTCCCCCACACAAAGGGGTTGAGATTTTGCACGTTTAGCCCTTCTCAAAGTGCTTTAAATTCTTTCAGTTTGACACAATCCCAAATAAACCACACTGTGTGTCTGGGAGATGCTGGAACATCTTCCCATTCCCACTGCAGCCCAGAGGGATCATGTTCCTCATGGAACATCTCCCAAACAGAACCAACACCTCCAGCTCAGAAGGGTTCACTCTAACACAACATGTTTCCTCCTTGCACAAAAGGAAAAGCTCCTTTCCACAAACACTCTCCAGCAGAGAGAGTTCTCTTTTTTTCCCTTTTCTTTACTTTTTTTTCTATTTGGAGAAAGCCACAGTTTATTTAAAGCAACTTCTCCTGCTTTGCCAAACAGGCTGATACAACCAGGACACTTTTTTCAGATTAATTAGAAGGCAAAGGACCAAGCACTAACTGTGGTTCTATATCCATCCCTGCCCAGTTCTAGGAAGGTGGATGTGTGTGCCCAGTCTCCTGGCACCAGTTTATTTCTGGACTGGCAGCCAGCAGAAGCAGGCAGAGCAGGGTTGCCATGGCCCTGGGGCTGGCACAGCACATCAGCAGCTCCTGGCAAAGCCTCTTTACTCTTTGTGTTTGCCCAACCATCAACAAGATGCAGGGCTTTTTTTGGAGCAGCTTTCCAAAACAAGTTTTGCTCTATATTCAACACAGCACATGCTTTGTTCTCTGTTACAGCACCAAAAAAAATAATCAAATCCTCTGTTCTAACTCTGCTCAGCAGCCCCCAGGTGCTCAGTGAACACCTCAGTCCTGGTGTTCCCAAAAAACCCCACCTGGCCACAGTTCATCACACCTTGATGGTGGAAAAGCAACTAAAAACTTCAATAATAATCTCAGCCTTCTGTCAATGGAATATGAATCTCAGTGGGCCCCACCACAGGCCCTGAGCAACAAGGCAAGTCCAAACCCCAAACGTCTCCTAACAGCAAAAAAAATTCTTTTCCAGATGTTTTCAGCTCTGCCTGAAGGTGCCCACAATCTTTATCTAATCCCAGAGCAAGAGAACTCATAGATCTGGAATTAGGAAAAGTACATTTTGCTTTCATTTCTGCTCAACTGTATTTATATAGTTTGTATTAGGCAAATTCTCCCTGCAGGAAACAGAACTTCAGCAAAGTCCAACATGGAACATTCCTCCACATGGAAAACCCAGGTGCTGGACCACTCTTCCTGTCCAGCCATGTCACCCATGCAGCAGCAAAACAGTGGGGTTTTTATCCACTGTCCTCACAGCTCACAAACCAAAACCCCAGGGATTGGAGTAAAACAAGCAGCTCCTGACCTTCAGCCCTGGGCAGGGAAGTGTTTTGGTGCAGCAGAACAAAGGAGCTGGGTGGCTCCAGGGCAGCTGGTGCTGCTGTTCCCTGGGAATTCCAGGTGAGCTCTCACCTCACACAACACTCCACGGCCCGGAACCAGTGCAGGATTTCATCATGGAGGGTGCACAGCTGAAGGCAGGAGAGGAACACCTTCTCAGCATCACTGTACCAGCCTGCATCTGACAGGAACCCCCCTGCAAAAAACAGACACAAAGGTGCACCATTTTGAAGAGAAAAAAGGGGTTTTTTCAAGTCCTGCAAGAGGATGGATTATTTCAAAGAACTGTTGTACAGACAGAAATCCTGTCAAGGTCAAACTCTCCAATGCTGCACTGAAAAGGATGAAATGGAAGAGTAGAATTCTCCTGCAGCTAAAGGAAATGATCCTTTGGTTTAGGATGACTCCTTGGTATTACATAGTTTTCCTACAGTTTTCTGACAGGAAAAACTTCCCAACCCCAAAATCATGCCAATTCCTTATGTCAACCACGACATCTGCAAACCAATTTTCAACCTAAACCATTTGGAACAGAAAAATCTATACATCCTTGAGTATTAAATCCAATATATTTTTCTTAAGACACCAATAAATTTCCTAAAAATAACATTCCAAAATGTTCTTTAAAAAGACACCACAGACACGAACACAGAAGGAATGCAAGTGAGATGAAGAGAAAGCAGCAGTTACCTAAAACAAACCCAATCTGGATTGCTTTTTCTTTTACAGCAGCATCTGACTCTGCAATGTAGGAGCACCGTCTGCTGAAGGAATAGGCCAGGACAGAAGCCACTTTGACTCCATGGTCCATCAAAGCCTGGAAACAGTGATGGAGCAGATGTCTGGAACAAAAGGAAACACAACCTGGTTGCACATCAAGATTTTAAAGCACTGCAGTCGGTTGGCTCTGGAGTGCCATGAATTCTAATGAAAGAAATAACCCCCAACCTCCCTCAAACCCAAAGCAGATGAGCACAGGCAGCACTGGGAGCCTCCAAGCTGATGGATTGCAGTTGTTGGATGATCTAACACACAAATGAGTGTACACAAAGTTCCTTACAAGGACACCCTCCTGGGGAAGCAAAACAAGCTGCCCACGCAATATTAAAACTGGGAAACTGGTTTTCAGCCAAAACTCAGGAGGGAGGAAGCCTCAAACCCACCCTCCCCCAGCACTCCCCCAGAAATCCCAGACAAACGAGCAATGATGACTCCATTAACATCACACATGTGAAATGTCTGACACTCAAAGCTCATTCTGGTTACAAAGAATCTGATCTGAAACAGTTCTCAGTGTAACACCACAAACTGGAATATTTAATGAGAGGAAAACTCTTTAAACTGGGGCAATCCTCTCAGCTTGAAACACTTCCCTTGGGATTTGCTAAACACAAAGGAATGGGTCCTATGAGTGCCACTGCTCAGGGACTGAACATCAGCTCAGGGGGTTTGGCATCATTTGTTTTTCTTGTTTGCACCGTTTCCCCCTCTTCTAGATGAAGAGATTTAGGGCTGAAATGACAATTATCCATCTATTCAGATACTCACCTTTTATCTAAAGCTCGTAGCACCTTTGCAAAAACTTCTAGTTCACAAAATTCACTACCCAGCTGGCACAGGCGGCCCTGTTGGTAAAGCTGAGAAAAACATGGCAGTTAATCTCAAAAGGTGAGTTTTTCCAGGAAATTCAGCTAAATAGTAAAGAGGACTAATGATGAAATGGAGACTTTAAAGCACTGAAATACAGCAGGTTGAAAAGTCACACTTGCAGCATCACACCAGGGGCTCACCACAGGTGTAAGGACTGAGCTCCAGAGGTGCTTTCAAGGGGTTTTATTTATGATTTTCAAGAGTCTGTGTCCTCCTGCATCACCAAAACACTGCCACACACAAGCTACACCTCCAAGACAACACCAAGAATCCCCTAAAGTCAGAAAAAAATACAGTAACAGCTTTGATACCAAGTGCTTTCCAAAGGTGTTTAAATGAGACAATCTAGAGAACAGCAAAGCAAATATGTAACCTATAAATAAACCCACAAGTTCTGCAAGGGGTGACTCACCAACCCCCAGCACTCAGACAGGCCTGAGCCCTGTCCCCACCAACACCTGAGCTTCCACAGGGAATTCCTCCATCAGGGAATGCCAAAAAATGAAGCTGTTCATGCACTTATTAAAAGCAGTGGCTGGTTTTATGCCCAAAGTGATGTGTGCCTGCAGATAAGCCAATTTCTCAGTGGAGTTATTCATAACAAACCATGAGGGAGTTGTCCAAGCTGTGTTAAGTTCTGTCACACTGGGCTATAAATACTGTGGATTTACAAAGGTACAACAGTGACTGTGCAGGTAAATGTCAGAAAACCCCATTGTGGGCTATTAATTCCCATTATCTTGCAGCCCCAGGGTATGTGAGCTAAGGAATCACCACTGCACACCTGCACTGCCACAGGGACTATCAGTGCTTTCAGGAAAACATGAACATTCCTCTCAGTTCTAATCATGCCTTAAAACACTGTCAGTGATAAAGGTGAACCAGTGATACACTTTTCTCCACAACCACTGGAAGCTGATGAATTAGTATTCCAAACACAGCAAGTGAGAACATCTCCTCCTCCAGCCAGAAATTTAGTTTTAGTGAACTCTTCTTATTAAAGCACATGACACTGACTCTACAGCACAGTTATTTTAACAAGAGAACCTACAAAAAAAACTTCAAAAAGTCCTTTGACCTAATAACGTCAGTTGCCAGAAATTCATGTTTTCCTTTTAGTTATCTGTTTTTCTAAAGGGAAAAGAATAAAAAAGGAAGTCTTTTTAAAAAGCAGAGCAAGTCTGCATGCAAAGTTAGTGCTCAGATAAAGCAGCAGCCGTGTCCCTGCACTTCAAAGGGATCTGAGCTCCTGCTCAGGGTGGATTCTCTCTGGCACTGAAGGAAGAACCAGTCTGGTGTATTTAAAAGCTCCAGTCACGGTGAAATGGTCTCATTGCTTCAGCCCAGCTGTCTCGTGGTAAATGCTCTATAAAACCTAAAATATATTCTCTGCAATAAAAGAAAAAAAGGATGTTTGAACTGCCTGGTATTCCCAGCTGAAGGTGGACATGCTATCAGGAACTGATGGGATCACCTCTGGAAGAAGCCAAGGCACACACCCAGCTATTTTCCCAGGATTTCAGGCAATCAAACTTCTGTCACATGTTGCACAATTCCCAAGTACAGTATCACTCCCTCCTCTCACCTTGCAGTGATAACTAAAAACCCCAGAGCTTCCTGGTTCACCAAAAACCAGAGTAAAGCTTTTTAAAATGAATATTTATGAGGTTACATAAGCACATCTTGTAACACATCCACTGTTCCATGCAACTCCTGAATAAAACCCTGGTGGGGTGGGAGGGAGAGGAAAGGTCCCAAACTCCCCCCAGTGTCGATACATCAGTTATTTCAGGCACATCTAAAGTCTGGCTCAGGGTCCAAGCTGCAGTTTTTCCCTCTCTAACTAGAGATACAACATCCCTGGGACATTTATTTACCACAGTCACCCCTTCCCTCCACGCACTGGCACATGTTTTTGAGGATCTAACTCAGCTCGAAGCCTCTTGGAACTGTTGTAGCTGTTACAGCAATATTTTCAAACAAAAGCTGACATGGAAATAGTGAGTTATACGTCAAAGTGTGAAGCAATTCCAGGAGATTCAGTAACACTCATTTGTTCATTGAGGAGCAGTTGAGAGGGCTGAAGAAATGGTTCTCTTGTCAAAGCTCCAGAGAGACACAATTCCTGACCACAGCCTTGCTACACAACACAAAACACAAAGTGATTCAAGAAAAACATGCCCTGACACGAACGGCAGAGCCTGGACTTGTGAAGAACTTGCTTTTCTGGAGAGAAAAATGTCTTTTTGACACCAACTTCATCATTTTGGAGCTTATTAGGGATTTATTTAACTACAGCAAAATGACTAAAAGCCTGCAAATATAACTGCCAACTCCATCACACTGACACAATAATTCTGGCACTGAAAACAGGTATAAATTTAATATATTGATGTATTATTACACACGTGACTAGTCCAGCTGTTGTGCACAGCTGTGAGAAACCCACCATGACCCTCCTCAATATTGAGCTCATAACACACCCACCTACACATGCAAGAGCTGCACATCATGATGTCCCCAGTTAAACAAATAACATTAACTTGTAACTTACCTATTATATTGTAATTCTACTAGAATTCTTGTCAGAGTTATTTCTCTGGAGAGAGAAGCTGAAGAAAAAAACCCGCTTTTCTAAACATAATAAAAAATAATTTTAAAGCCCATGTTTTAAAGCAGCTGCAGGTTAATTCCAACCAGTTGTACAAGGACCCTCTGGAAGAGGAACTGAAGAACACGCAATTTAAAAAATATGCTCCTATTGCTCCAGTTTGGAAGAGGACTGAAAAACAAAGAGGGAATCCAAGGAGCTCCCCAGCATGTTTTGCAATGTCTAATAACGTAATATGGAATATCATGCCAGGCTGGGGAAGGACTCTGTCCTTAAACAGAGTTTATCTGGGAAAAAAGTTTGGCTCAAGCTGCCACCTTCCTCCTCCACTTGACAAGGAAGGAAAAAGTTTCCTGAGTCAACAGTGCACTGAACCCATCTGCTGACAACTGACTCATTAGATGGGGCTGGGGGGAAATAATCAGGTACAAACTTAAGGACATTTGATGCTTTTAAATGTCAAAACCATCTACAAACCTCTGGACAAACACTGATTCTACTGGACATTGGTCAGGGCATTAAAAAATGGAAATTTCCAGCTTTTCTTGGAAAATATACTGCCTGCTACTAGGCTGATCCTTACAAAGCTCCACCCTGTATATAATCAAGAAAAAGCCCAACAATTTTGCTGAATGAGCCTGATTTCAGAGCCAAACCTTGGAGCCCAGTGCTGTCACAGCAGCACAGTTGGTGTTTCAGACACAAGTCTGAGCCCTGCAGTCCCACACGTGTGAGATTCTGGGAAAACCCAGCCTGCTTTGAAGTGAAACCAGCCCAAAGGAAATGAGGTGGAAATAGGAAATAGCTGAACACCTCTGTTCATGTGTGACCTCGGAATTAGGATGAGTTCTGGTGTCTCAAAGATACTGAAAAATGGGGAAGCTACAGAGTCTCAGGGTGAGAAAATACACCCCATAGTCAGAGGTGCCAAAAAACCCCAAGCCATCTCAGTAATACAAATTAGAAGAATTTCAAACCAGTAAAAGCATAACAAGGGAAGATGGTTCAGTTCAACCTAAATTTACACTACTGAAACAAGGCATGTGGAGGTGATGATTCTCCTTCACTGTGAGGCTTTAATTTGAAGAGGTGACAGAAGGACACACTAATTCCAGCAGCATTCAGCAGGGTCCTGCTGCACACTCTGCTCCAGCCAGGTGACCAGAGAGGCTGTACGTGTGTGTGCACATGCAGAAAGCATCACTGCTTCCCACATATTTAATTTCCAACTCCCAAAAACCAGCAGCCCAGTGTAATTAAGTGTCTGTGAAGTCACACTGGTGGGTCACAGCACAAGTCCCACAGAACAGGGCTCTGGGATGCTCTGCCTCCCTCACACACTGAGCTGCTGACCTTGTTGGTACTTCCCTGGTCAGGGAACCTCACAACTAAAGCACAGCCACACTTCACTCCAGGGGGAGTTTATCCTCCTCACTCTCATCACATACCCTGGAGACTGAAGCCCTGGGACAAACTAATTTTATCTAATTTGCAGAAATGATGCTTATAGTGACTCTTCGTCAGTAAACTCAATCCCTACTGCAATGCAGAGAATGGATGTTCTGCTGCTTGTTGTGAACAGTCAGCAAATTCCTGTTTATCCATTTTCTTTGGTTCAAAGAATACCTAGACGTGATAGAAACCAAATTATTGTCATCTCCAACTGTTCCTGTGGTTAATGATCTCATCAGAAAGCATTCCAAGAACATTGGCCCCAAATTATTTTCAAGAAAAAGCAATCGTGAAACAAGAAAAACCCACGACCCAGAAAAGACATTCCAGAAGAAAATAAACAGGGGATGAAACTGCTTGTTAACCACTACAAATCCAAGAGGAGCCTGTCAGTGTTTAACTGCACCAGTTACCTGTGACAGGGAACACTAAAGCAGTTAAGCACCTTGAGAACCCAAGTCATGGGATAACAGAGCTGGGGCACAGGGGGAGAGAAGGGAATTCCGTGCAAGACACTGACTACAGAGTTCAAAACCTGACTGCTGCCAACACAAACTACATCCTTTACATCAACTCCCTCTCTCAAAACCATGTCCTCACCCAAACAAACTAAAAAAATACAATAATTTCATTTGGGGTTTGGTTTGTTTTTTAATTTTTTTGAGGACTTCCAGGTCATTCCAGCTGTCACTACTACTTAACACAGAATTTTGGCATTTTGCTCATGTTGGATCTCAGTTACATGAGATGCAGCATATTTCTTTCTTTGGCTTCTAAAAACTACACTCTTCCCCCCCAGAAAAACCCAAGTAAGAGAACCTAACTAGTTTAACTAGGAAACAACCCAACCAGGATATACACAAACCTGGCAAACACCCAAAGGAAACAAAATACGATGTGAGCATATTTTTATTTTTCCCCCCAGAGGCAGGTGTTGCTTGTAACAATACTAGTTATTAAGCTCTTCGAGATACAGCTGTGATTAATAAGACATTTAAATTTTTTTTGGCTCAAATGTAGGTTTGGAAATTTCCAGGATATCTCACAAGCATCCTGCTCTGCCTCTAATGGTTGCAAGGAAAAGTCAAACAGTGCTTGAAAAAACAGATATCCAGTGACACCCTGCTGAACCAGTACAGGTTTGTTGTTTCACCACAATCGTGATTATTTGATATTGCCTTGTTTTGAGCTTTAGTCTCTGTTTGAGAATGCTCCAGAAAAATAAATATGCTCAGTATGAGGAACCTGCCTGCTCCTGTCACCTTGCAGCACAACACAGTTCTTACCAAATCCACAACCAGAACTTCCTGCAGTTGTATCCCAGGGATGGTTCCTCCCTCAGGTTGTGATACCACCAATGATTTTATGCAAAAATCAGTGAAAGCTTCTCCAGTAGTACAAACCATGATTAAGAGCTGGACAACAAACCATTAATTCTAAATGATGCTTATTCGCATGTGAAAGATTGGAAACATTTTTATTTCTTTTAATAATCACAGAATTAAAGTGATTCTCTGCCTCTTTCAAGGTCTAAATGCAGGTGTATTTGTTTAACCCTCAATCCCACACCACTTCTCAGCTGTATTTGAAGAACAAATACTGTTCCATAAGATGCTATGAAACAACTGAAACTATGGCAAAGATTTCAGAGTCTTCTGGTCTGTCTTACTCTAAAGACTGGGAGTGACTTTGGAAATCCTACTTGTGCCTGGAAGAACTCCATGGTCAGGATGAATGGAGCATGGCTCACCAAGCTGAAATGGCATTTAATATCCATCTGATTTCCAAAATAACTGTATCCAGAAGCAAAGGGTAAGGCAAGCACCACACACCACCAGAGGTGGGGGGCTGTCCTCAGTCTGACCCAATTCAGCCCCCCAGTTGTATTGCTGTGACCACCAAACACAGACACAACAACAGCCACCAAGTGTTCCAGAGGTGCACAGAGAAATTCCAACACTGCTCCAAAACACTGGCAATCTGGGCTGGGCTTCAAGGCTCTCCCTGCAGGCAGACACCATTTAGTGAGGGCTGAGGACTTGCTTCCAGCATCCCATCCAGATTTTAGTGACATTTTGGGATAAGCTAATGTGAATGTGACTATTAAAGAGGACAGTTATGGAATCACAGAATGGTTTGGGTCACAAGGGGCCTTAAAGACCATCTAGTTCCAACCTCCTGCCACGGGCAGGGATGTCACTCAGAACAGGCTGCACATGGCCCCATCCAACCCGGCCTAAATTGGTTCTCCCACACAGAAAAGACATGGAAAACCCCAAGGAGTGAAGCCATGGAAACCCAGCCTGCCCTGGGCAGCCACAGAACACTCACTGCATGTGGGGCTCACTGGGTTTGTTCTGGATGTGCACATTCCACAGATGCAGATTGGTAAGAAGAAAGCACATTTCAGACTGTCAGACTGTCCTGCTGTAAAACACAGAAATAACAGAAAAAGCAGGGGGGAATAGCTCCAAAATGAGAGGAGGAAAAATATCTAAGGTGCTGAGGCCCTGGCACAGGGAAAGCTGTGGCTGCCCCATCCCTGGAAGTGTCCAAGGCAACCTGGGACAGTGGAAGGCGTCCCTGCCCATGGCAGGGAGTGGAACTGGAAGGGCTTTAAGGTCCTTCCAACCCAAATCATTCTGTGACTCCATGAAATTACTGTCACTATCAGTTGCTGTGCTGTCAATACAACAGAAATCTTATTTTGGGGACAGGTAATTAGCACGTTTATTGCCATCTGCCCAGCAGGACAACACACCAACACACACCACCAGAACAACCAGGCCAGAAAATCTCCTCAGGACTCAGATATTCTGCTGGATCTTTCTTCACCATGGAACAACTCCACATGAACCTCATTCAATGCAACCACTGAGGAGTGCTAATAAAAGGACAAGAAGTCAGGGAAGTATTAAGCTCACCTACAAACAGGTTTTTAAACAACCTGGGAATACAAACTTGGAGATTGCTATCATTATAAGGTTTTGGGTTTATGTTTTGAAAAGCCACAGAGCACCATTCCTCTCATCTGAATGAACATGAGGACAGGCAATGCCAAGGAAGTTTATTTATCAATAGTGAAAAATAACCCCCAAAATATTCTTCCACACTGTTATTTTCATATCTTTAGCCTTTATGTGACTATTGCCATATCACATCACTACCCCTGAGCATGCTCATGTGTGGTAGAAAGGGGTTTCCATCCCTCTCAACACCTCAGACAGACAAGTAATAACCAGCACACAGAAAACGTTCATGCCTCTTTCAATGCTACTGAAGCAATTTCCCTGCCTCCAGTGAAGACATTCCTTATAAATAACATTGCTCTCTATGTATGTGATGGGTGACTACACCTGGTTCTTAAAGGTTAGTCTGAAGAATTACTTCGCTCAAAAAATCCTAAATTTTTTGAATCCACTGGCAGAGAAAAGAAGGGTTATCCCCCATCTTAGGTTTTTGGGGGGTTTTAGCCACATTGTTTCTCTCCTGATGGATGCTCATTTCCAGCAGTTCCTGCACATGGATGAAATGCCTGTTTAGTAACAATAGAAATTAATGGACCATCTCAGTGCACCTTTTACATCAACTCTGTATTTCAGGGGCAGCTGAATGAGAAACAGCCCTTTCACCAAGGGCTGATGTGATGCTAATAAACTGCAGCATTAAACGACCCTCAGCTCTTCTCATCTGGTTCCTACCAAACCATTAATGCTAGAGCACGGCAAGCTGCTCCTTCAGCCACTGACATCACCACCTCCAATACATTTAAAAAAAAAAAGGGCGGGGGAGGGATGAAAAAACCATATTCCAGCACATCCAGCTTGGCCTCATCCCGCCTCGCCGTTGGAAAGCGGTTGGGGAGCCCCTTTTTCCCCGGGTCCCCAAGGACAGGCCCCGTGCCCGCGTCCCCCCGGGGGCTCCCCCGGCCCCTCACCGCGGCCCCGGGGCGGGTCCCGGGGGCAGCC
>WEIV01005657.1:352867-367243 GCA_013390005.1 Calyptomena viridis | reverse complement strand
CGCTCCGTCGCGTTCTTCGCCGTGTGCGACGGGCACGGCGGGCGGGAGGCGGCCCAGTTCGCCCGGGAGAACCTGTGGGGCTTCATCAAGAAGCAGAAGGGCTTCGGCTCGGCCGAGCCGGCCGAGGTGTGCGCGGCCCTGCGCAAGGGCTTCATCGCCTGCCACCGCGCCATGTGGAAAAAGCTGCGTAAGTGCCCGCGGGACCCTCCGCTCCGCTTGTTATCCGCCTTTTCCTTCCCCTCCCGCACTTTGTGATCCCTGTGCGGGGAACGGGGAGAGCGCGGGGTGGGAGTGTGGGTGTTGAGTCAAGTAATTGGGTAAAAGCAGAGAAGCGATGTAAACAGAGGGTGAGGATGCGGTGGTGGAGCTGCGGGTTGTTTGCGGCGTGTTGCGAGTTGGATCTCCGAGTTCCGTGTATCGGGAGTGTTGTGATCCGGCTGGTAAAAGTTAGAAATGCCTCTGCCCAAACTGGGGTACGAACGATTTTATTTAACCGTAAATAAGAGGCAGAGAGAGAAAGAATAGGAAAAAGGGCTGGGGGAGAGGAAGGAAGAGGAAAGGTCTTCATCTTGTCCTGGGGAATTGCACTGAAGTGCCTCTTAGATTTCCCTTGTATCGCGAAAAGCGAAAAAAACCTAGATAATGTCAACTGAAACGGGCCGGGATGGTGTTTTTGCCTTACCAACCCTTTTCGTGGGTCCTGATGGCAGGATCGAAATGTGGCTGTTTATAACTCGTACTCGCTCGTGATGTTGTGAGAGCCCCGGGGGATATGCAGCGTCCCTGACAAAACAGAAAACACTCGGTATCCTGAAAATTCTATATATTTGCTTAACTGCAGGAGGATAGAAGTTGTGGTCCTAAGGAAGGGTAAAGGAGAGGAGAGTGCCCAGACAGGTGACAGTCATCATTCCTGTACTCTTCCCCCTGAGTCTAGTGAGACTGAAGAATTGAGTTTCTGAAAGGTATTTTTTTTCTTGGTAAAGCAAAGGTTATGGCTTAGAGTGACGTTATTTATATATAATGTATAGAGTGTGTGTGTATTATATATGGGTTTATGTATTCAAAAATGAAAAGCACACGAGAAAACCTGAAGATATGAAGACAGAAAGGTGTGGAACACAGAAAATGGGACCCAAAACACAGTGACACAGTGACAGTGGGGCTTGGGAGGGAAACCTGAAGAGCAAGAATTGCACTGAGCACCCCGGGGTTTCAACGAAGTGAGACACGACGTTATAGTGTCAAAACTGATTCGTTTTACTTTTTCTTGAACAGCGAAATGGAGAAGTTGTACAAATGTCAGATACTTGAGAAGATGAGGGGGAAGGAGGGCAGAAACTCTGCAGAAAGGAAAGGGTGTGGATTTTAGAAGCAGCAGAAGTTGCCCACAGCTCTGCTGGGTGGGCACCCTCGTGAGCCGCGGGGTGATAAGAGGGGACATGTGTGAACAGGGCAAGATAAAGAGTTCACTGTTCCAGTTGCTGTGTCCCCGGTGTGTCATTTGTCACTGGAACGCCGTGTGAACACCAAAGGCTGAGGGGTGAAGTGCCAGAGTACAGGAAGCACTGCTTTGGTAATGAGTGTTCAGCAATTACCACGGGGGCTGTGGAAGCAATTTAAATTGTTGTGAGAAACAACACAGCTCTGCCCTGCGAGTCCTCGATGACAGTTTGAGGTGTTTAGTAAACTCCAGAGTATGTTTGGTCTTACTGCTTTCTGCTGCACGTGCAGAACGGCCTGAATTTTGTGAGACAAAAACATTTTATCTTTAGTTTATGGTTTCATGCTGTGTTAAGGGATCCCAGTGCGAATTTTACTTAGAGGAAATAATTTTCCATATTGTCACATGTAGAGCAGATCTTTAACTGTGTGTAGGTGACACTGTGGGCATGAAATGGAGAGCCACTCTTGGAAAGTGGGTCAGAGAATGGTTTGGAATTTTGGTGTGGAGGATGGAGGTTTTATTGTTTCCAGTTGGTTGTGGAAGAAGCTTGCACTCCACTGCTCTGTTGGGTTTTGGAAGCCCTGGGATCATCCCTTAAATCTCCTGGGATAGACACAAAACATTGATTGTGAGAGTACAAGAAAAATACCCCTTGGTCATTGCTGCTAATTTTTGGCATTAATTCTATAGTGATAAAATTCTCTGTAATAAAGAGCTGGAGTAAAGGTCCCATTGGAAGCTACAAATCCAGTTGAGTTTGAGCTCAGTTACAAGGGTGAGTGAAGGGTAGGAGTTTTCAAGTAGAGAGGAAGAATTGTTTCAGAAAGGTGTTTCTGCTCGGGTTACAAAATTGATAAAAATGTGCTTCTGATACTTGGAGAAATTGGGTGAGTGGCTTCAGTTTTAATACTTGGGCTCAGAAGAAAACTGAGCAGTTTTGACACTCTGATTTCTGGTGAGACAATCTCTAAATCTCTAAAAAGTCTCACTGTGCTGTGTTGATTTAATAGTTATCTCTAAACAGGAGCAAGGCACAAACTCCAGTCCCTTGATGATAAGCAGATAATATCTGATTCTGTTGAGCCTAAAATCTGAGGCTGCTGTATCATTCTTTTTCTCACAAGTGGGTGATTTCCCTCTCTGTGCTCCTCATCCCCATAAAGACTGATTTGACTCTCTAATATTTTACTGCTGTTGAGGGGTTGTTACACTGACAGAAACTCATTAGTTGCAGCTTGTTTGCTGTTAAGTGCATGGTTGAAGTCCTCATTACCACTTGGCTTCCTCCCTCATTTGCTCTCCATTTGGAATGTGTTAGATTTAACATCCAGAGTTAAAATTGCCAGACAAAGCACTTCCAATAAGCTGATTGAATGTTTGTGTTCCTGAAATAAAGCTTTTCCTGGGGAGAAAGGATGTTTCAGTATTTGGAACACAAAACTAGAACTCTGTTAGGACTTAAATGTTTAAATTATGCTGTGTGTCTTGGTAGCTCACACTGAGGAAATGCAGCTTTTATCACCACACTGTAAATTCTGCTTTTCCTTCAGCACTATTCCATGTCTTCTTCCATGTCTTCTCCCCTCAGGCATTTGAACATCACTCAGCAGCACTAGAACTTAATTAAGCTGAGAATTTTTTGGTTCTGCTTAAGACTTTACAAGTTTAAAATACCTTTTTTTTTTTTTTTTTTACAGAGTGGAAGGTGTAGTTGTGTTTTCTTTTCCTTTCTTTGCCTGTGTATTTCTTGTGTGTTTATTGTGCCACGGGAAAATCAGGACTACAGAGCTTTGGCAGCCTGGCTTGGGTATTTCCTGCAGACAGCTTGTGTCACTGTGGAATTTGTGTGCTGTGCTGTGGGAGCCTGACTTGTGAAGTGCAGGGGATGTGACAGGGGGATGAGTCTCCCTTCAGAGTTTGTCTGGAGACAGGAGTGGGTGCAGTGAAGAAGAAACACGAGGTTGCTGTTGACAGTTGGGATCCACTGGTGACTGGGAACTTTGGGTTTTGGGCGGGTGCTGAAGTGGGGAGGAGGATGGTCTGGCTGCTCTGTGTGAATGGGGATGTTGTCTCACTGGGGTTGTGGAAGATGAGGAGCTTTGTGTAGACATAAAAATAGGAAAGGCATGAAAGGGAAATTGGGATTACACAAACTGGGGAGAGGAGTGGAATAGGAAGTTAATGTGAGTGTTTTTGAAGGTGAAGCAGTTGAGAGAGGAGATTTCTATAACCATGTGTAGGACACACCAGTGTGTGTTACTGCTCTGAATTCAAGGGATATCTCCTGCTCAAGTTGGATGTTAGACTGAGAGCATCCCTAAATAGTCTGCAGCATTCAATCCTCCAAAAGGAAATTGTTTCAGAAAGGTGTTTCTGCTCAGGTTATAAAATTGATAAAAATCTCCAAAAGTTGAGATGTTACACAGCCTTAAAATGCTGTTATCCAGCTATAAAAGTAAAGCAGCGTTTTCTTTCCTTCCAAGGGGGTCAGGAATGTCCAGAAATCCTGATTGCCAGTCAAACACCCAGACAAAATAATAGAATTTATGACATTTCTACTTCTTCACACAGGGGAGTGAACAGTAAATCTTAACGAAACACTTGACTGATCCTGTCCAGCACTCAAGCAGCACATCTTCCCCTCTGTTCTTTTAGTGATGCTTGGACTGTTAAGCCAGAGGAGACATTTTTGATACTGACTTTGTGTCAGTTTAAAAAGTGCTGCTGATAGTGGGGCTGACCTGGGGGCACTGATTGCCCTGGAGCTAATTACGCTCAGCCTCTGTTGTTCCATTACACACCTCTGCCACTCCCTCCACCACATTCCCCATCCCCTGGAATTAAACCCAGGCTTTTTCCCTGTCTCCTCACTGCAGCAGAGTGGCCCAAGACCATGACAGGGCTGCCCAGCACGTCGGGCACCACGGCCAGTGTGGTGATCATCCGGGGATCCAGGATGTACGTGGCCCACGTCGGGGACTCGGGAGTGGTGCTGGGGGTCCGGGATGACCCCAAGGATGACTTTGTGAGAGCTGTGGAGGTCACACAGGACCACAAGCCAGAGCTTCCCAAAGAAAGGGAGAGAATCGAAGGCCTTGGGGGCAGGTAAGTGTTGCTGCTTTGAGCTGAGCTTGTTTTACGGGTGAGTCAAGCAAGGAGTTGAATTTTGTAGTCTGGTTCTGTTCTGTCCTGTTTTTTTACAGCTTATTGGGGAATTTGTTACAGTGATCCATTGTTACCTGGTTGTGGTTTTTGCCAGTGTGTTTTATGGGATATGCAGAATTTTCATTTCCTGGTGGATCACACAGCTGTTACAGTTCTATGCGTTCACCAAGAACTTTGAAAGTGGAGATGGTGTTATTTCCCCTATTTTTCATTAAATTATGAGGAATCTGGGGGTTGGCAAAACTGTCTTTCCATATAGGTCATGTGAAGTCTGGAATGCCCAGTTTGTCAGATTTTGACACAAAACACAATAATTCTCAGCCATTCTGCTTTGTTACTGAGATGACAATGGCAGCTGCTGAGGAAACTCCTCAAGCCTTCTGTTAGGGAACATAAAAAAAAAAAAAATCTTAGATTTGAATCAAAATAGTGCATTTTGTGTGTTTAAATAGACGCTGTAAAGGTGAGTTGAGAGCAGGGCTGTACAGGAGCCATTCCTGGCCTCGCAGGGGCTGGCAGGTGTCAGAACATCCCCAGGGTGGGGCTGTGTTCCCTGGGGGTGAGGGGGAGCAGGCAGGGCTGGCAGGGGGCACAAGTGTTGGCAGACAAAGCCCAGAGAGCTGTGTGTTCTCTGGGCCCACACCAGATGGATGGGCACAGCTCCTCCTCGGAGCAGGGAGCACTGGAGCTGTTCCTGCTCACATCACTGCTCTGAGAACCCATCAACCTGCAGCCACTTGTGTCTCTGCCAGGTGGGAGTTGCTCAGGTGGCTTTGCACAAGGGGGAACCTGCAGTTCTGCTGGGTTAGGACATGTGTAGGTTTTCAAGTTGTGTGTCTCAGAGATTTAAAGTCTCTGAAGCTTCAAAGAAGCATTTCCTGAGACTTTGTGTCTACAGAAGTGGTTAATTTCGTTCCTTTTGTATTAACTTTTATTTTTACTGGTGCTCCTTCTGTTTTTCCCAGGCTGGCTGTGAGGCACATGGTAGGAGGGAGGTGGAACTGTGCAGCTGTGCTGGGTAATGTCCTCTCTTTCATCAGAGCAAACTGGGAACAGTTAAAGGGAGAGCATAATTGGATCTTCCATTAAAATGATGTTTTCCTAGTAACAGTCTGAGTGTGGGATGAGGTTTTCTTTCCAATAATGACTGAAGTGAGCTTTGTGTGGTCATTAGCTGTACAAGTGGATGAGATCAATTTTTAGGATGTGATGTTTGTGACTTTGCCCCGCTGTGGATGGAGCTCAACATGCCCTTGTTGTTAAGGCCTTTGAAGTCTCAGGAAGTGCATCTTGAATGGCTTCAGTATGAGGAATCTTGAGGCTGTTCCAGAGCTGCTCAGTCTCTAATTACCAATGGCTGTTCTTTGGATAAAAGGAACTTATAAGTATCTAGTTCTTGACTTGGCTGGGACCAAGCTTTGCTAGTTCCTGGTTTCATTAGCCCTTATTCCTTGCTGGTTCATATGCTGTTCTTTCTGCCCCAGTTATTTGCTCTGTAGCTTCTTTGACCCTTCAGTGCCCTCTGTGAGAGCCAAACCAGTGCCCAGTGCCTCAGAGCAGGTGTTCACATGTAAATGCAGAGCTGTTTCTTCCTATCTCCTGCTTCCAGCACACAGCAACTGGGAACAATTCCTCCTTTGTGTCTGCCTTGTGCTGGTGCACCAGTAAGGGAATCCCTGCAGCTGGCTGCTCCTGTCTTTCCTCTTGTTTCAACTGCTGGTGGTGCTTTTCCCTGGCAAACTTTGGGAGATGGAGAAAACTGGAGGAACCACACGGTGTTTCCTCCTGAGTGAGTTGGTGTTGATGGCTCTTATCTGAGGGAAGGATTAAAAAGACACTTTAATCTGTTGCAACCAGCCAGAATTTCTTCCATTTCTTGATCTCCCTGCTTTTTATTTTCTTCTACCCTTCACCTCCCACTTTTCCCTTTGGCTTAATATGGGATGAAACCAAGTGACACCGTGTGTTAGAAAGCGCTTGTGCTGCCGGCTCCAGATTTGCACATTTCACTGTTTGTTTCTCATTGAAAAAACTGTTTTTTTTTCTCATTCCATGCTCATCCCCATCCCTGTTTGACCTCTGCCTCTTTGTGCTGCTTTTAGTGTGATCAACAAGTCTGGGGTGAACAGAGTGGTGTGGAAGAGGCCCCGCCTGACCCACAACGGCCCCGTGCGCCGCAGCACCGTCATCGACCAGATCCCCTTCCTGGCCGTGGCCAGAGCCCTTGGTGAGTCCTGCCTGGGGCCTGAGGCACCACCTCGGGGCTCACCCCAAGCCATTTATACCCTGCTGTGCCAAAAGGTGGAGTTGACAAAGTCTGGGCCTTTTAAATCTATGTTTAACACAAGGCGGATTTGGGTTTTTAAATCAAGCTGTGGGAGAAGAACCTGCCTTGCAACTTGCAGGATTTTCAGGGTCAGCCTTATAAGGGTAGGACTTAATTTCTGGTGCAAATGAAAATGTGTAAGCAGTGCATGTCTCCAGGATGGGAGAGCATATTTGTTTCTCTCTAAGGTAATAGGGCTGTGATTTTTGATGAGGTGCTGGTAAGAATAAGTTTTGCTGCATAGCAAAGTGGGAGCACTAGTAATGGGAAACTGTCTTTGAGGAACACCTTATTCCAAGGACAAAAAGGATCTTGCAGTACTGGAAAACTTGTCATGAATGGTTTTTGGGAAGTAACTGAATGATTCATAACTGAATCATTGGGTACCCCTTATCCATTAGTGTTTTCTGGTCAGGTTTTTGCCTTGGGTTTCATCACAGAATGCCAGTCTTTGGCAGTTCATTTTGTTTCCTTCCTCCCTTTCCCTCAGTGAATAATCTCAGTATATGCTTGATTTTATGGAAGTGTGTTTGGTATTACCTGTAAAAACTGTGCTGGGACTTAATTCCTTGTTGCCCCTGAATCACCTGGCAGTGGGCATGGAATTGTTCTGGGATTGTGCTTGTCCTGACAATTCATGGCCTTGCTGTGTCTTATTTTAGAGGCAGGGATAGCTGTTCCACAGGGATTTCTCCAGGCTTAAGGAGAATTTTGCAGTGATCATGGATGTGTAAAAAGCAGATATGTATCAAGGTGGCTCAGTGGTGATCTTGTAAAATTTGAATTTTATGGATTTTTTTTCTCAGTAGCTTGAAGTCTTCATGTGTCTTAATTTAGGTAGGATAGTTTATTTTGTGGTTAGCAAAACTGGCTTGAGAGTTTGACTAAATCCCTTGGAGTTAATAGATGAGCAGCAAACAATTCTTCATCCACTGAGCAGCAGATCCCTGGCTCCCTCCTGCAGGCCAGGGCAGGAATTCCTTAGGGATTGCAAGAACTGTACACTTAATTTTGATGAATCTTGTGTTCCTGTGATTGCCAGTTTGTTGCTTGTCTAAAGAGCTGGATGACTTTTGATGTGATTCCTCTCAGCAAGCTGAACAAAAGGAATTGGCTGGGATTTGTGTGCAGGTGGGAATTGAAGGAATGATGCATTTGTTAGCCCTCCTCACATTCTGTCCCGTGGATGAAGAGAGGATTCAGGAGAAGGATGAAGGAGAGTTTCAGGTCCCAGAAATGAGAACACCTCTCTTTTAACTACTCTGGGTTTTGAAAGCTGAAAAGGGCTTTGGCATCTTCAATCCCTGGAGGAAGATTTGCAGTGTGGTGTGTTGTGTTTGGAGCCTCCTCCTCTTCCCACCCCTCCCGAGGAGGGATGACAAAGGCCCTGGAGGCAGGAGCACAGCTCTGTGCTCTGGGGGACCCACATGGTGCACAGGCACTTTGGAAACAGGATTTCCCTCCTTCCCACCAGCACTGAGCCCTCTGCATTCCCACTGCCTGACTCCTGGCTGGCTCCCAGTTTATCCCACTTGGCACAGCTCCCTGGAGCCTCTCCCAGTGGGGTAAGAACTGGCAGGGCTGACATGTGCTGCTTCCCAGGACTCCTCAGTCCCTCTGACATCTGCACTGGGAATCCTGCTGCTGGTTCCAAACCCTGGGCTTGTTCCTGATAAAAATCCCCCCCCGAAATTCCAGGCTGGACAGTGGTTTGTAGCAGGACAGCAAGAGTCTCCCAACACTCTGCTCTGCCCTGGGGAGAGAGTCTTAGAGTTGGGAATGTGGTGTTTTTCAAGTGGAAGATGATCTGATTAAACCCCCTAAAATTTAGATCCTCGATGGTGTTTTAAGTGTCTTTTTCTTAAAACACATTAAAATATTTCGATGTGGTCTCGTCCCTGCAGACCTTAAGTGTGGCACTCATTGTGAGGAATGGTCCAAAGGTTTTGCAAATAGGAGGAATAGAACTGTGGTTAAGCATTGCAGTGATCAAATACTCAGCCACAGAAAGAATCCTGGTGCAAGAGAAATCCTTTTGGCCAAACTGATTCTGTTGACATCCCCTTTCCTGTTCTGATTGTGTCCTCCTGCCCTAAAATAAGCATTTGTGGTATGCACAGTGGCTGTAGTGAAGTATTTAAATTATGTTTGATTTATTTATAACCCCATAACAAGTCACATATTTGGGCTTTGTCTCTCTGTGAGCTGCTTTTACTGAATACAACTGGTTTCTGTGCCTTCTGAGCTGCAGCAGAATATTCTGCCTGTTCATAGCTACTTGTGCTCACCTTTCCTGGGCAATGAAAACATCCTTTTTTATACCAAAGTGCCTTGTAATAGATACTTATGAATCCCATGGAACCCCAGAATTGTTCACTTTGAGACTTGCTCCCTGTTCTGGTCAGAAAGGCATTTTGTTTCCTCAGGGTGGAATTGTGTTTCCAGAATTTCATGGCAAGTGTGTTTTGTGTGCCTGTCCCTGAGACAGCTGGGGGTAACTCACATTGTTGGAGTTCCCTGGTGTTGCTGAAGGCTGTGTGTGCCAAGGGCTGTTTCTGGGCTGGCAAACACCCTAAATGTACAAGGGGGGGTGTGTGCAGTTATTTGTTTCACTTGCTGTTGGACTTGTGTACTCTTAGCTGTGCTTTTCTTTGTCCTTTTTTTAAGGGTGGCATCCTTCCACCAGCTTTGACTGAAAGAGGGTGTAAAAAACTTCTTAAAAACTTCCTGCTCAAGGAGTACAGAGAGTTTTAGAGCCTCAAGTGCTTCTGTGTGACTTTTTTGCTGTTCCTTCAGTTTTGTGCCTGTCCCTCAGCCTGGGCTGGGGTGTGTGGTGGGACACTGGTTCCATTCCTCCTCAGGGGGCTGGGAATGTTCCCTCTGCTGCTTCCAGGACTGGCTGGTTTAGGAGTGTAGTGAAAATCCACCCCAGCTCAGCCTGAGAGGTTCCCAGTGCTTCCTGTCTGAATCTTTGCAGGGATTTGTCTCCCTTCCCTCAGCACTGAAAAAAAGGGAAGTTCTGCAAGTCTTCCCTTTGTAGTAACAGACCTTTTAGTTCAAACTTTGATTTAAAAGGCTCTGGGATTAATCAAAGTGGGTTTTTGTTTTGGACTGACTTATAAAAGTAAACTTTTCTGTCTTCTGTTAAAACCAAAAGCTATTTTTGTATGCAAAGCAGCATCTCCTGAAACAGAAATGAAAGACTTGATTTGTGGGACTTCTGGACATGCTTTGCTATAAGAAGACTTTGGGTTTAATCCAATCCAGTCCATTTACATGATGGGTGTTTTTGTGTGTAACTTCAATGACTTCCCTGGCAGCAGCTGAGTTACAAGGAGGCTTTTTGTTGTATTTTGAAAGGTAACAACAGGGAGCACATGAGACACCATAGTTTGATATATTCTTGGAGGCAGCTAAATTAGAGTCCTGCTCCTCCAGCATCTGATTTCAAACATCTATTTCATTTTGCAAGATGCACTTTAATGTCAGATCTCTGTATATTATTCTGGTTTAAGGCAGCAGTTAGAAAAAAGTATGATTTTTATGGTCCTTATGGAAGAAACTACATTACATTAATATAATTTTTTTTTTGTTTGGAAAAGAAATATGCAAACCTCACACCGAAAGAAATATTCCCAGAGTGTAAGTTGTTAAAAAGCAAGATTGTCAAAGAGTTTTGTAAATGTTTGGGGTTTCATTCAGAACAAAAATAGTCTGGCTCCCAACTGCAAGTGTGAGAGCTTGGCATTCCAGTGCTGTAACAGCAGCCTTGGCATATCCCAACATCCCAGGCTGCCAAGGGGTCACTGTCTACTTGCTTTGGAACAGAATTAAAGGCTTCAGAGCACTTTGAAATGCTCAGGGAAAAGTGTACTCTGCTTTCTGGCTTGCTTTCCCTTTTCCTCCCCAGGGCTGGGACAGGGGCTCTCCAGGTCTGTCCTTCCTGGGCCTCTGTGGTGCCAGGCTGGGCAGGGAGGAGGCACAGCTCACCTTGGCATTTCAGCTGTGCAGCAGCTCCAGGAACCTGGGCTCACTCTGTGGGGCTCTGCCCTTTAGGGGAAAAAATAAATTAAATACTATAGAAAATATATATAACATGTATTATATATTTTTATATAATATATATAATATAAATAAAATGACTAAAACTGCAGTGTCCCTCACCCTGTGACATGGATTGGCCTGGGAGGAATGGGGGAATCCCTCCCTAAGTGAAGTGCTCCTGGGGCAGCTCCCTGGTGCCAAGGATTCTGCAGGTTTATGGAGCAGCCTGTGCTGAACTGACACCAAAGACAACTTTCCCTGCTCTTCAGGGCAGTCACAAGTGCTGGTTGTTTCCTGCTAGGCTGAGGAAGGAAGGATCTGGATTTCCTTATGCCTCAGGCTTCCAATATTCTATGTGGACTTTTTCCTGGGTAAGAGAACAAAAGCTTTATTTCCTTGCAGTTTGTGACTCCTGGAGCTCTGTTGAGCTTCCAGGAGCTCCACACAGGTCTGATTGGGCTTTAAGGCTCTTCCCTTGTACCACTTTGGGAATAAATGGTGTATTTCCTCCTTATAAGCTCTGTGACATTCCCAGTTACCCCTGTGAGGAACCTTCTTCCCCTTGGAGAAGATTCCCTGGAATCAGGATGATGATTACTTGGCAATTTCCTCAGGAAGAGCAGCAGATGGACACGATGACACGTTTGTAGATGAACCCAAATTAAACACCACCAGCTTATTTTTATCACCCAGCACAGTATTTTTAATTAAAAAACCTGATTTAGCTCATAACATTTGTCATTTTTTCTACACGACTACGACCAAACAGGCAAATAAAAGCAGCAGAACATTGTGCACCTTGGCAGTGGATGCTGCCACCATTCCAAGCCGTGGTTGTGTATCCCAAACTGATTTCCCTGCCCCTGAGGGGATGACTGGAGGAGCTCTGAGTGCAGGAGACTTTCCGTGGCAATTCACACCCAAGAACTGCTGTGCTGGAGCTCAGCTCGTGTGTTACAGGATTTATTTTGATGGCGTTGCCAGCTGGCTTTGTCCGGAGTCTGTGGAGGCCGAGGGCACCTCTGGACGAGCTCGGCTCTTAATTAGCGCTCATTAGCAGCGTGTGCTTGTGGGGCTGCAGCAGCAGCCGAGGAGAATTGGGGCTCTAATGAGGATGGACCTGTTTGCTGCCGTGAGTGCAGTAATTGAGTTGAAGTATTCCCTTTCCTCGTCCTGGAAAAGTCCTTTCAACCGGTTGATAGCTTCAGGCAAAGCTAATGGAGGGACGTAGGAAGACAAAAAGCTTATTTATTATCTTTAAAAGGGTGGTGATGGATGTGGAAGAAGGTCCAGGGCTTTGTGAGGGCAGCAAAAAGCAGAGAGCCTGACAAAACCTTGCTCTTGAGCTGGGGTTGTTGAGGTTCTGTTTGCTGTTCAACTCTGACATTTTAATTATTTTCTGCTTTTAAAGCTCTGTGTTCTGCACAGAAAAACGTAGTCAATGCTTGCAATTAATAATGTTACTTTTTGTTGCTTATTACTACAGGAAGTTGTTTATGAGCATAGAAATAAATAAAAGAGAAGGTGCCAGCACAAATGATTCCCATTGTTGATTTAAAGGCCCAGCCTTGGAGAAGGTTTTTAATTTTTTCAAGTATACTTGATAAATGAAATGGAAATAAATGGACAGGGAAATGCAGTTTTCTGATGGAGTGGTTTTTGGTGGAGGAGGGTTTGGAGGGATGTTGTGACTGCAGTGCTCAGCTCCAGTGCTGCTGAGGTGACCCCAAACTCACTGACACAGGGAGGAAGGTGTAAAAATAGAAAAGTTCCCTGCAGGAGGCTGTCCTGGGGAGAGGCTTGAGCTCTCATTCCCTGCTGGAACTCAGCATTCCTCGTGTTCCTGTGGCTTCTCTCCAGCTCTGAGTTTGGCACAGGGTGTTCAGCTGCACAGAGGCTCCAGCACAGCCCTGTGGCTTTGCAAGTGATCCTTGTGCTGTGGAAGGAGAAGGAATGGGAAGGAGAATTTGGCTGCAGTCTCTCCTTTGGCCCTTCCCTGTGGCACCTGCACACACAAATATTTGCAAGTTTGGTGTGGGATCAACAAAAGATTTACTTCAGTTTAAATTTTTATAAATTCAGGTGGATTTTAGCTTGGATATTGATTGAGGTTTCACCATTTTCTAGGTATTAATCTGTTATATTTTCCCCTTTTTCTGAAAAGATTAGTTTTAAGGGACTAGAAGATCTGTAAACATGGTTTGAATGTGGTTTGATTTAAATTGCTACATATTAATAAGTGAGATTGGAAGGTGACAGCAGCACAACAGCTGTGCTAGAATTCCTTGGTGTGCCACTGTCTCCACACTGCTGCTGGTGGTTTTCCTGGCTAAATGTTTCTGTAGTTTCCAAAACTGATGCTTTTTTCCTGTGGAATGTTACAGTTCAAACCCATTGTGTGCTTTGCCAGGTGATCTCTGGAGCTACGACTTCTACAGTGGGGAGTTTGTTGTGTCCCCTGAGCCCGACACGAGTGTTCACACCCTCGACCCCCAGAAGCACAAGTACATCATCCTGGGCAGTGATGGGCTGTGGAACATGATCCCCCCCCAGGATGCCATCTCCATGTGCCAGGACCACGAGGAGAAAAAGTACTGCATGGTGAGGGCAGTGCCTCTGGCTCATGGTGGAAATGTCACATTTTACCCCTAAAAATTGCTCAGTCTGGGAAGTACCCAATGAAGGGGTTGTTATTTGGGAGTATTTCTAGTTTTGCCCCAATGTCCAAGTTGTTACAATGTGGCTGATGTCAAATGCCATCTATGTTCACATTGTTGAATTTAGTATTTATTATTGCTTGGTTGTCACTCTGGGGAGATGTGACTACCAGGGTGGTATCTCTGAGTAACAAAGGAGATAAATGTGTTCCTTCTCTAAGGAAAGTTATGCAAAATACTGTCTGAAAATTAAATTTATTTCACATTAAGGTGCATGTTGCAATGCAGACAGTTGCTTAGACTGAATTAAATTATCCTCTGATCTATTTTACAAACAGTTGAGAATTGATGTAGTGGAGCATCACATAGTAAATAGGTTGTAAACCCCTAGAGATGCTTTGGGAAGACCTCTAGGTTGTGTTAGAGCCAGGCTGTTTGTGCAGGTTTGTGGTTCAAAGCACTGTGAGCACGTGGCTTGTACCACACACTGATTCCAGGTTCTGGTGCACGGGGGAGAAAGAGATGTTGGAATTAACATTGGTCTTGGACTTCCCAGGGGAGCTGCTTGAGTGCCTGATTTATGGGAGTACAGATCCTGGGTGCTGGGTGTGTGTGATGTCCCTGTGTCCCCCAGGGTGGCCACTGTGCCAGGCTGTTGGTGATGTCCCTGTGCTGTCCCCATGTCCCCCAGGGGGAGCACAGGCAGTCCTGTCCCGGGATGTTGGGGATGATGTCCC
>WEIV01005657.1:228718-345470 GCA_013390005.1 Calyptomena viridis | reverse complement strand
CGGGAGGGTCGGAGGGTCCCGGGCGCGGTGGCAGCTCCGCGGGTGCCCCGGGTTGGGCAGCAGGGTGTGGAAGCCCAGGAGATGTGACGCGAGAATATGTTCAGGTGCTCCTTGTTAAGGGTGCGGTGTCAGCAGGTGTTGGCACTCGGGGCTGGGCGGGCACAGCTGTCCCGCGGCTGATTTCATCCTTCCTGCTCCATTCTGGCTCTTCTGATCCCTCACTGTCAGGCTGCGGTTGTGTTGCTGAAGGCTTTGCTATTAATTATTAGTTATTAATTTCTGAGTGGTTTTCTTGCCTCAGTGAGCTGGTCCTGACAGAGTGTGCCCTGACAGGAAATGATGCTGATAAGTGATACCACGCCGGGCATTTGGCTTTTTTTCTCACTTTATGCACAGGTTTTTGGGTTGGAGGACACAACAGAGCTGCTGAAGAGCTGCCTGGGATTTGTGAGGCTCCTCAAGTGCCTTTTGCCTTTAGGGGTGGTACACAGAGTTTTCACGTGGGAAACACAAGTGTGAAGAAAAGCTTAAAGATGACCCCAAAAACCTGACATAAACAAGTAGAATGTGTTCCATCATGCTTTTTGAGTGAACTTCAATGTAACCCATCTTTTCAAGAGTACGATACACTTCAGTTGTGATTGTACATTGGTTTTCTATCATTATTTTCCAAGACAACAGCCCATTAGTAAATGGTGGTTTTATGTAATGGTGATAACTGTGTGCCTCTACCACTGCCTTTAATCCCGGAATGGTTTGGGTTGAAAGAAGCCAGTTTAAAGATACTTTTCCACTTTATCATGCAGGTCTGTGGGGTTTTTTTTCTTTCACAAACACTACAGGAGCTATAGTGATTTCAGAACCTACAAAAAAACCCTGTTATCCAGTGCCTGCTTTTCTTTTCCTTGAAAAAAGTGCTCCAAAGGTGCTTGGAGGTTTTCCTAAGTGAAGTTCCTCTCTTATCACTTTGAAAAGATGTCAGGGGGTGGTGTGACAAATAATGCTGTGGCAGTGGCACTAAAGCTGGGGGTGTTTTTGCAGGTGTGACAGCAGCGATGGCCACGGAGTCCCCGCGCCGCCCAAGCCGCTGCACTGGGGGAGTGGTGGTTCGTCCTCAAGCTGCCACGTAAGAACATTCCAGAAGAACAGCCCCTCCTGAAATAGTTCTTATTTACTTACACAAAAACCTGGCCTGAGTTTTGTGTCTTTTCAAGACACTCTGGTTTTGTTGTTTGTCTCCAAGTCGACGCGTTCTGTTCTCGTCTTGTGGGTGCAGGTCAGGCTGTGTCCCTGACTGGGATGCTTTGCACTTGTGCCCCAAAGCAAAGCTGTACACATAAAAAAGCAATTTATTGCAGAGTTTTGTTGTTGTTTGCACCGTTTTGCTGTACAAACACTGCTCTGGTTGTAGATCAATGGTGCAAACTTCCTTAGGCCAGAGGGAACGTGCTGCACGTGTTCCTTTCTTGCTGTTCTTTTTAATAACACCTTGTCCCTGGAGTGGGTATATTAAAACATATAAAACTTGGCATTAAAGCCCCTCACTAAGTAGAATTGTGAATTCTATTTGTTTATTTTACTTAAAAGAACAAGACCAAGAAGCTGAATCTCTGAGGTCAGAGTACCTGAGAGACCATTTTTGTCCTTGGGCATCCTGATTTTGTGTGGTCACATGGAAATACTTTGATGGCAAAAGAGCCTTTGAACTGTAAGACAGTTTAGAAGACTTCTGGTTTTGTCTCTGCCTGTTAAAAGGGTTTTGTAGCAGTTTTTCCTCCTTCTTTGGGATGCTTGTACTGCTGCAAAATGGCACTGTATTGAAATACTTCAGGGGCTGTTTGTCCCCAGAGATACCTGTGTGTTTTAACATCAAGATTCACTTTATTTTTGCTGGAGAGCACAAGAAACTGGTTGTTGTAGGACACAAAGTTATGTTGGGAGTTTGTCTTGCAGCCATGTGATAGAGGAAGCATTTTTTTTGTGTTGCAGAATTCCTCAACAAATGTATTTCAGTTTGTAGTGACCTTTTCTTCAAAATATGCTTTAAAATATAATAATAGGAAAACTCTGTGAGATGATTGATCTGTTTTTTTATTTTAAACATGATGTCTTGTTCTTGAGGTTCCTATTTTCACCTCAAAAATGTCAGTCTTTTTGATGAGTCTGTGCTGAGCAACATTCTGCTGGTTGTGTTAAGTTTTTACATCCTTAATTGAGGAAGATTATTTTGGTGGGTTATGTGGATTTGGGACACTTTCAAGACATCTTCCTGGAAGTCTTTCAACTTCAGGAGAGATTCAGAGCACACCCACTGTACAAAACATTGCCCAGATAACAAATTTGTTTCAAGATGTAGTTGGAGGAGGGGAAAAAAAAGTACATTCCATGGGCTGAACCACAGAGACAGGATGACTCTTGGTGGTAGCATTCCCAGAACTTCACACACTGTGTTTAATACTCTTATTATAATGCTTGGCTACAGGTAAAGGGCTCTGAAGGTGTGCAAGGTTTGGGTGACCTACATAAATCAGAGAAGAATCAGCAGCAGAAACCACAGCTCACTTGTAAGGCCTCAGCCCCAAAGCACTGGGACAAACTGGGATGGAGAAATCCTTGGATTGCTGGTCAAAATCTGCTTTTGGCATGAGCTGGAATAAGCTTTCTAAAAATTAATTTGGTTTAGATTCATCTTTGGTTCAGCAGAGGAAAACTAATCCAGGTGCTACAGCATTTTACCTGAAGTATCTTCTGTTTTCCTCTGTGTAGGACTGAATTCCTCAGGGTTAAACACTGTTTAATTTCTGTTACAACAACCTTGCACAGCTTCAGAAGGAACCTTTGGACATCCAGAGCCTGGAGTTCCTCCTGACAGGTTTCCTTTGGAGCCATTAGAAATTAGAGTTAGCACAGAAAAAAAACTACAACAATATACCAGTTAATTTAAGGGCTGCCCAAGCTGTTGCCTGAAGAGTTGTTGGGTGGGTTTTTTGAGTAGTCTCAGACTTTCTGAAGGCAGTTCTTGCTGCCACAGTGTTTCAGTGTTATTGTTACATAAAACCCCAAGTTTTTGCACAGTTTCAACACCATCTGGCTGCTACACTCAGCCCCCCTCCTGCTACTCAGCAGTTACACAAGAGACTCACCACTGAGGATCAGCTGATCAAATGCATCTCCCAGTCTGTGCTACCCTAAATCAGTGCTGCTAATGAACTTCCAAGAAGGAATAAGCTTCCCAAGCTGTGAAATCTTGCCTGGAAATACCTCCCCTTACTATTGTTAGGTAGGATGTTTCATCTCCTGCCCCGTGTGCTTAATCCAGTTGTACATAGAGCACATAAAAAGTTGATTTATCCCACAAGGAGAGCTCCAGGCATTGGTTAAATCCTCATTTTCGTGTTGTTATAACCAAATGAAGGCAAAAATACTGAGGAATGATTTCTGAAGTGCTACTGGAGGCAGCCCTTGTGGTGTGGGCTCCTTCACTCTTAGGTTTTATACCTTCCCCACAAGCAGTTATTCCTTAAGCAGGTGTCACTTAGCTTTTTTACACACTTTTCTTACTTTTATTTAGTGCTTTCATTACTTAACTCACCATCATTGTTTAGCAGTGTATTAAGTAACTGGATTGCATACTTATTATTTCCCTTTTTGCTAAATATTGTCCCTGTTTCCTCTGGTTAAGTGTGTTTTATTTAATATATTCATGCTCATTTCTGAACTTCAGTGGTAGTTGAAATTCTCCTTCTGTTTTCAAGGGAACAGTCATACATGGAAAGTGTTGTTACCTTCCTCCAGGATGTTGTGCCACAGGTATGTGTAAACCTCTAAATCTCTTTTTTTTCAGTGCACAAAGCAGTGGAAATGTGTGTCAGGTGGATCAAAATAAACTAAAAACCCAGAAAGACAAAAGCCAAACTCTGTTTTTTTGAATGTGAGTCTTGAGGGCAGGTCTGAGCCCAGACTGCAGATTTCCTCTGATGAGTAATAAGAAAATAAAAATCACAGGCACACAGTTGAAGAATATAAATAGCAGGAAGAAGATTGCAGCCTTTTCCTCTGGTAATTTTAGCAAGAGAAGAATTGTGGAGGGCAAGGACAGTCCAAAATACTTGCTCTGCCTTTCACAAATATGTATTTTCTGGGTGGTGGCTGTAAACCTACCTGCAACCCCTGGCTGGATTGGTACAGGACAGCTTTTAGACACCCCTTGTCACCTTTTATCATTGAAAAGAAGATCAGGAAGCAAAAGAAACTTCCTGCTTCTTTTCTCTCTTGTTTCCATAAGTTGCCCCAGTGTGTCCTGAGTGCTGTGGGGAGTTTGCAGAGCAGGAGTCTTTTCTCTGCTTTGGGAATTTATTATTTCATATAAGAAATTTAGTGGTTTTAAATCCATATTTTTGTCCTTATATCTAATAAATATGGTCCTTCCCATGTTGCCCATGGGGCTCTCAGCAGCAGAGGGGAGGTAATTGAGTTTTCCTCTTGGGGAAAGCTGGAGCCCAGAGTGGAGGAGCAGCTCCTTGGAGCCTCAGGAAACCACCCTGATGGTAATTTGAAGGATTCTCTTGGTTACTTAATGTCTTGGTTTCCTCCTGGATTTCCTCTTGGGAATTCCCACTGCATTTCCTCCATAACAGTATAAAAATTCCCCTCACTGATAGCAATTTGTGAGGTACATTTTGGACTTGGGGTTCAACTCAAATATAGTCAGACTCTCATTTAAGAGGTTGCTGCATTCCACCCCTTCCCCCTGCAGGTAAAGGGCACAATCTGTGTTTTATTTTACAAATCAGTTTGCCCTGCAAGCATGGAATGTGATTGGTTTTGAAAAGCAAACCCCACACTTATTTTTTAGATTTGTATTTTTAGTTCATGTTACTGCTTTTCTGGCATGTATAAAGTGATTATACAGGCTCTTTTCATATTTAATCCAAAATACTGCTCAGTCTTTTGCTGTAACTCCTTTGGAAGTGATGGTATTTCTACTGGAGCTCACGTTGTTGCCACCACAGCTTCTCCTGAGAACTGTAAATCCTCCAGTTTGCAAACACTACAAGTTTCCTTCACAGCTTCTTTTTGTATCTCATCTTTTTATGGGAATCTGTAGAACACAGGACTGAAACATGGATCTGTTCTACTGGAATGACACTTTATTCTCTTTTAAATGGTCCTTATATCTAATAAATAAAGCAGTAGAGGTCTCTTTCTTGGGTAGTAAAGGTCTCTTTCTTTCCTCAGTCTTGATTACAAAGCTTTTAACTGAATTAAAGAGAATTTTAATAATAAAATGCCCCCTGTGAGAACCTCCAACACTGATTTTAGAAGCAGTGTACTACTGCTGAGGTTAAAAATGGTGGAAGCTGCTGCATTGGAGCTTGACTAACTTTCTAATCTCTTGACTAATTTCTAACCTGCCCCAGAAGATTTATTGTAATAAATGTTTTGTCATTCCTACATTGGTGAGTTATGTTTAACATGGTTGTGTTGATCATGGAAACATTAATTCTTGAATCAAAGCCTTCCAGGAAACTGGGCACAAGGAGCTACATGTCCCAGGTTTTTCTTTTTAACTCACATTCTCTCTTGTAGAGGGAGAAAAAACAGTGTTAAACTTGATTTCAACTCTTTTGCTTTTTGTCCAGGCCTACAGTGGGACCCCACCAGAAGAAAAGGAGAAGATTGTTTGGGTCAGATTTGAAAATGCAGATTTAAATGGTATGGCTTCATTTTCTCTCACTTATTTTTATGTCTTTTGGGTCCATGCACAATAATTTCAGTCAGTTTTATCCATAAGCATTTCTGACTCCATCTGAAGTATTTAATTTCCCTAAATTCTAAATGAATAACTGCATTTTTGGTCAGTACCTACCAAACAGAGCACACAGGCCTTGTGACTTCATCTAAAGGCAAATAAAGGAAGAGAGGCAAATAAAAAAAATATTTTATTCTCTCTAAGGTAGTTGAAAACAAGGCACAGAACTGAATTTATTTCATCTACAATCTGATTTTAAAGCCACATGATCTAACTGTGAATCCAGTCCAGGCCCCAGATACATTTTCAGTGTGACAGAATTCAGAGTAACCTGGAAAGGAAGAGCAGTTGGATAAAATGAGCAGGAGATTCCATGGGGTCTTGGAGGGAAATAACAGAGCAAAACCACAAAATATTCTTAAAATACAAGTTGTTTATCACTTGCAGTGTGTTTTAACAAATCATCACTGCTGACAGTGCAGAAAGCAGATCTCCAACCTTTTTAAGAGAAAATGGGGATTGATTCCCACTTCTGATCATGGTGCTTCCAGAGAGATTTTGTTCACTCTGTCATGGCTGAAAATATAATTTTACAGGGGCTTTACTCAAAAAAATATTGATATTTGTGATTATTATGTAGCACTTGTTCCTGAGGACTTTCTTCCTTTGCCAAGGTTGATGTACAGATTAATCCCATAGATTCTAGAAATAGTTTTGCCCAGTCTGTGCATTTGTAATTTCTGTATTTGTTAATGCTTATTTTGTTGGTCCTGTGCAGATTTTTCTGTTTGAAGAGTTTGCCATGTTTTATTAATGACTGGAGAAAGAAACAACCCACGTTGCAATCCAGAAGATTTTTCTCCATTTTATATTTTAGTGCTTTCTAACCTCTCTCTGTGCAACTTTAACACTTACTTTGCATAAAAGAATATTCTGGATTGTTCCAGCATCCAACTTGAAACCACTTGGGTTGCTTTTAGTCATGACAACAGAAACCTGGATTGAGGAAACACCATCTAAAGTTACTGACAGCAGCTGTGCTTGATCCTGACCTGCTAATAATGGCTTTGATATTTAAACCCAATTTAGATACATCCAGGAATATGGAGTTCCATGAAATCCACAGCACTGGGAATGAACCCCCCTTGCTGCTGCTGATTGGATACAGTGATGGAATGCAAGTGTGGAGCATCCCTGTGAGTACAGAGTTCATGTTCTCCTGGCCTTGCTAGTTTAATATTTCCCTGGGAATTTTTCCTAGGGAATTGGGAAAAGCCAACATTTCCCATTAGTGTCTTATGGTTTGTTTATAATGTGCTTGTCTTGAGATAATACTGACCACAGATCAAACACTTGAGTTCATGTAGCTTCACATTTGAGGGCTTTTTAAACAGGATTTTTAAGTGCATTTTCAGACTCCAGTTGAGAGCAGTGTTTGATGTTATGGAGTAGTTTGTACCCCAGAAAAGACAGATTTTTTTAACCTACAGACAGGAATAAGGGTGGAAAAATACAAACAAGATTTGTTTGTCCCAGCAATGCAAGTATGACAGTATTCATAATATTTTACAATGACATTTGTCATGTACATGATTTGCAATTTTAATTTTATGAAGGCCTCTGTGTGCAGATGGCTTTGATTTGGGGCTGTCAGACCCACCCCCTGCAGTTTGTGTTGCACATGGTCCTCATTTGGGGAATTTCCCCCACAGTTCATGAAATGACAGAATACAGTTTAATACAGTAGGTCATAAAATTCTGAACTTAAAGAAGCAAAATTGCTCAGAACACCCTTCAGAATAAACAGAGAAGATGGAGTTTCTTCCCTTTGTAAAATAAATTGATTTTTTTTTTAAGAAATGTATACATTTTTATAACTTTTTGATTACCTGTATAGGACTTTTATATCTCAGTAGCTTATACAAAATAATAATTTTTACACCAAAAGTTCTGTTAAATTGAGTTTGAGGAGTGTAGGAGAGTGTTTTCCCCTCTTGATTGTACCTTGTTATACCTCTCCTAATTACATCTTGTTAATTGGAGATGAGGATCTAAACCAGCTGCTGAGCTTTTGCCTCTGAAGGAGGATTTAATAGAAGTCAAATAAGATCTGGGATACTTCACTAAATTTCAGTATTTTGTAAGTGTTAACATACTAAAATCTAGGAATTTCAACCAAAACTTAGGAACATTTCAACCAAAATACAGGAAATTTTGACTACTTACACTGTCCTGATAAAATACATGTAAATCACAGCTTTCATGGGTTTATTTTTAAAGGAGCAAAACACATTTTTTGTCTGTTCCAGCCAAAATGTGCCCGAGGCACTAAAGCTGCCTCGGGTGCTCCTTTGGTCATACAATCATTTTAAAATCTGCCTTGACATCGGAATGACTTCCAAACTGAAGTTGGATGGGATATGGGGAAGGAATTCCTCCCTGGGAGGGTGGGGAGGGGCTGGGATGGAATTCCCAGAGGAGCTGTGGCTGCCCCATCCCTGGCAGTGCCCAAGGCCAGGTGGGAGCAGCCTGGGATAGCGGGAGGTGTCCGTGCCCAGGGCAGGGATGGATTAGAGGATCCCTAAGGTCCTTCCAAGCCTGTGGATGTCCCTGGAAATCGGGATGGGAGCGGCTCGGGAAGTGTCATACACCAACCTCCCACGAGGGGGCGCTGACACACCGGGCTAAGCGAGCGCAACCTGATTAATTAATTAATTAACTGAGGTACCGCGTCTATCACATCGCCTGGAGCTGGAGACTCTTAGGAAACACCTTATTTTATCCAAGTGCTCTTATCCAAATGAAATGAGTAGGGAATGATGCTGTGGGGTCTGTGCCCCAGCGCAGGTGCTTTGTTCCCGTGGGACCGGGGGAGTCCTGAGTTCCCTCCCCAGTGACTCTGTCCGGGCCAAGGAGTGGCTCTGTCCCAGCGTGGGAGCCTTGGGAAGAGCCGTGGGGTGGGATCTGACACGGATGAGGAGATAACGAGTGGCAGAGTTTCAGTTCTGTGGGACAGGGATGGACCAGCTCGGTGTCACCTGCTCTGCCTGCACCGTGTGCATCTGACTCAGTGAACAGGAATAATTTGGTGGAGATTGCTAACAATATGACTTTGTTAATCCTGGTTTAGAGGCCTTAGTGACATTGTCAGCCAGGCAGTGCATTTACATACGGTATGTTACATTTCCTAATGGGGAAGAAGGGTTTTCTTCACGTTTATGGGTGGGTTTTTCCCTTTTTCTTTCTCACTTTTTTTTTTCCCCACCACTTGGTGCCTGAATTAGCTACAAGTTAGGCCATGGAATACCTATTTGACCTTCTTTTTCACTAGGTCCATACAGTCAGGTTGTCTTTTTTTCCCTTCCAGTGTATTTCACTACTTCGTAATTCCTGAATTTTGTTAGTATTTAATATTTCAGGAAAAATAACAACAATGAAATTGCAGGACAGTTTCTCTTAGTGTTGTTCAATTTTTGCAGAACTGTTTGTAATGAGCAAGGAGGGAAGTGCAGTGAGATTGAGAAAATGCCATATGTGGAAATATTTTACAATCCACGTTGAGAATGTCAGCTGTAGAGATACTGGATCACTTTGTCAGCCCTTCATTTGTATGTTCTGTGGAATTCTGAGTCCACATCCAGGGAGTTACAGCTTGGACCTGTGTACTTTGTGTTACTAAAGAATCACTCCAACACTAAATTGTTGTGAGGTGGTCGTGGAGATTGATGTTAAGAGTATTATTCTGTGACAATTTAAAATATATTTTTAGAGGAGGATTTGTATATCCAGCAAATCTAGAGTGAACGTATCCTGGCTTTTTTCCTACATTGTTGTTTCTCCTCATTTTTTCACTTATTTAGTCTGAGCACAATAAAATCTGGCAGTTACGTGATTGACTTAATATTTAAGAGCTTATTTGGCAACACTTTTTTGTGTCCTCTGGTATTAGCAAGGCCAAGAAGAAAAGTTTGTCTGTGTATTTAGCTTGTAATTAAGCACCGTTATTCCAGCCAAGGGGGAAAAAAAAAACCCATTCTGCAGTTTAAAAACCTTTTAATCTGAAAAAGCAACAACTTGACATTTATGTGAAAATCTCCTCGGGAAGGCTATTATCTGTAGCATTGTGCTTTTTATTCCTACAACTGAACCTCTATTGAGCACTTAACAACGTGTTGCAGGCCGAGCAGTTTGTGTGTGAGTGATTATGAAGTGTTTATGACAGATCCTAAGCCCACACTCCCGGGAATGGTGTTACATTGACTTCCCAACACCTCCCAGCCTTTCTCAGCACCGTGTGTCTCTCTTTGCAGTCTGAGTGCTTTCACATTAACGTCTCCTCGGACTAAGATCTTTGACTACGCGGGTGTGACTTGCAAATGGAAGATCCCATTAGGAGCCGCTTCAAAGGCCTGGAATTCTGCTGGGAGCGCTGGGGGTGGGAAGTGCAGCCTCTGGGTCTGTGTGGCTGGAGAAGCGGAAGGTGTCCGTCCAAAGGGCTTTGCTTTCATCTCTGTTTGGAAATGGGGGTAGGAAGGTTAAAAGTGGTCTTAAAATACGCCTGGCTAAGTGGGGAGAAATCTGGGAATACACCAAAGTATGGCCAGAAGTTCCTATTTGATAATCGTTTTGTGTTTTGTTTGGAATTTGTTCTTCCCTCGCTCCCAGTTTCACGTTTCAGACACAATTGGAACTGTTTTCTGCCTGATGTGGTTTCCAAGTATCTGTTCTAGATGTTCCTGTTCAGGGAAATGCATGTTGGCTGCTTTTGTGGCAGATAATTTTTTTTTGTTTTCCTTGTACGCTGGAAGTTTCAAAAGTAGAAAAATCATCTTAATTTAATGGTTCAGGTCAGAAGTAAAAAAAGAAAGAGCAAGCTGGAGCTGAATAAAGCAGGAACTACCAGAGGGAACTTTTAATAACAAACACAGATGTTTATTTAGCAAAACTACTTGAAGGCTGTGGTGCAGTGATGCTGCTGCCCATGTGGCAGGTGACTTCCATGTGGAGACTCTGGAATGCAGAGGACTCCTTGGACAGGGGTGACACCCCACACTGCCACTTCTCCAGTGCCAGACCTTAAATTTCATGCAGTGCTGCTGTCAATACTCGTGTGGGTTTAGCGGGGTCCAAGGTGCAGTTGTGCAGCAGTTGGGGGTGGAGGTGGATGGACACGGGGAGTTGGACACACCAGTTCCATTGGTTTCCTCAGCTGTTCATCCACAGCCCTGCTGGGTTTTCCTCTTTGTATCCCTTCCTCCCTTGGAATTCTTGCCCCTTTCAGAGCTGGGAAAGGGCCTCATCACTTGTCACTTCCTCAGTCCTGTCCGGATCTCCTGCTGGAGGGAACCACTGCCAGGGCTTGGCCACTTGGAGGAACAGAGGGATGGCCTGACCTAGTAATGCTGAAAAGTGTCTGAGGACTTCACAAAACACACATATAAATAATTTTTCAAGGCTTTGGGCTTTTGCACTGAGGGTGCTACCAGTGTGCAAAAATGTTCTTGTCTTGCAGTACAATTTGAAGTACAAGGTGCAGCTTCATACTCAAGCCAGTCACTAGAGTAAATGTCTGTAACATTCTTTGAGCATCTAAATTGTTATGATCTCTAGATAATTGAAGATTTGGTTTGAATGAGAAAGCAGAGTGTTTGAATTTGTAAACTAAAGTGATAAAATTGAACCTTTTACATCCATTCCTTCCATACACTCAGTAGTGCAATGGCTGGAAGTTGTCTTTAACCCAGTGGGATTATATCCAGCAATATTTTGTGGTGGTGTCTGTCAATTGCTTATTGTCATATTATAACATCCTGATATATTCCTTTTCCTTTTATATATCCCCCAGTTTCCTTTTCTATAGTTGCACAGTAGTTTAAACATTGAGTTCCGAACTCAATTTTCTTTCACTTTGGTGGATGTTTGACTTTTTTTTTTGCACCATGTGAAAACCATTTTCTATGGTTGGAAACTATTAGTTATCCTTAGTGTGAACAAAACTTCCTTTGTTCAGTGTTTTTTATGGGTGCAAACTGGTATGTTCCAAACAATGCAGCTCTGTCATCGAAAATTAACCAGTGCTCCACATCTCTGGGCTGTCATATTTTAAGCTCAACATGTCTTAAGTGGAGGAGAGAGTTGTTCTTCCTCTTCCAATCTATCATTGGAAAAGAGTGGTGAAGACTTCACTGGGGTTTGGGGCATGAATTCTTTGCTTCCAGCCTTCCCTGTAGGTCTGGGAGTTGTTTTGATCCTGGGGAAGCTGAGATGTTCTATCAGACCAGCTTGGAGCCATCACTTTGGATTCACTCTTCCATCCAACAAGTACCTGAAGCTGCTTTTACAGCTTAATATTCAATTCTTGAAACCTGCTTGGAAATATTCTTGGCTTTTGGAGTGGGGAAGGAAAAACTTTTAAGAGCTCTGAGAGCTGCCACGGGGACTTGCTACTTAGCTGGACCAACTCCAAAATGGCAGCCACAGCCTCGCTGCTCACAGGTGCTTTTTGAAGAATTTAGAGCTCTGTTTTCAATTCATGAAGTCTATTTATATTTTGTCTGTGCATGTGAGACTGTGGAGCTCCAGGGACTGGTAATGGGATGTGGAGCTTTTTGCTGGGACTTGCCAGCCCACATGTGACCCAGACTGGGAGGGATGGAGCCCTTCACTGGTTTGGGATGGAGTTCCTTGTCCCACTTGAGTTCCTAGAGGAATAAGTGTCCCATTCCCAGCAAAGATTGGCTCTCTTGGCTCTCAGGAGTGAGATGAGGGCTGAGTGGCAGCAGGGTCAGACCATACAGTCCCTCTCCCCTGAAGATGGTGCTTTCAGACACATTTGATACGTGTGGCCTCAGCAATGGTAATAAAATTTTGTTGTCCAGAGAGAAATGAAGGGCATTAGCATTAACCACAGTTAATTCAGAATTTTATAGGACTGCAAATAGCAGGAGCTTCTACTGCTGGTAGTGTTTAAAAAAAGGTAATTGTAATTCAAAGAAAATCTCAGACTCAAAGCCCTAATGCATTTTTCAGTGCCAAGCAAACCAAGGAACAACCAAGCTCTTACTAATTCATGGCATACAACAACGTGCAATGCCTTGTATGAGTTCCTGTCTCTACAGAACAATTAAGGACACACAGCTTAAATCCTTTAAGAAAACTTAGTTTATGAAATAATAGTAGTTTAAGTATTAGTGTTTTAATTTGATCCACATTTGACACCACAGTGTCGTGTCCAGATTTTTTGTAAACTTCTGTTGTGCCTTTTACTGAATTTGAATTTTGTTTACAAATGAGATGCCAGTGGTTGGGTGGCAGCTTGTATTTTCCTTGTAAAATCTCTGGTGGGGGTATGTCTTAAAATTTGCTCCTTTTTGGCTCCCAGGATCAACAACTGCTCAGCACATGAGCTGTAGAGTTGACTGAAGTTACCTGAACCCAAACCATTGCATGATTTAGGATCCTACACAGACTGAGGAAAGGACCTGTTACCCCACAGTATTAAACACTGCAGTGGTCTCAAAACAGGAGCTAAATACCTATAATCTCATCTTTGTCACTGTTGGATCCTGTGGCTTTGGTTACTCCACTGAACCTTTCTTTTTTTAATTTCCCCTCAATATAAAATAACTTGCTGTGTTTCACATAGTGATTATTAATTATTAAAATGTGAAAGCATTATATGCATGAGAAGATCCAGGCTGGGATTTTCATGTTAAATGCTTGAGTACAAATGAAGTTCATTTGTATTTAGACATTTTGGGCTTTTCTTTGAAAATCTCAGCTTTGAGCTCTAGCAGGTCTTGGCACTCCAGGCTAAATAAACAGGCTCCTGGAGTTCAGGATATTTAAGAGCAGAACCTGAGCTGAGGAGGTTTGGCCTTCTTGGGGATCTTACTTTGGGGACTAGAACTTTATTTGAAGTCGGTGGGGCTTAGGGCTGATGTGCTGGCAGAGTTAGAAAGGAGCAGGAGGTGTCTGAATTGGGTTGGGATATTTTATGGGAATCACTTCTTTGTTGTGCTGGTTCCTTTCCCCCTTGTTTTCATTCATAGCCAGTGTTTTGCATACATGTGTGAAACAGCATTTTCATGATTTGGGGGGAAAAAAGCCTTAATTGCCAATAATAATAGTTCCAAAGCCTTATGTTTTTCTTCTTCTCCATTTCCTCCTTTCCCTTTTCACAGAGCTGCTGTGTTCCAGTGGACAGAAAACGTGCTGCTGTCTTAATTTTTTTAATCTCTTTATTACTCAGTTTCTCTTTAATTTTTCTCATTTTCTGCTTAGCTCTGCATTTTCCCAAGCTGTTTTTTCTTCTGGATGCAGATGGTTTTTATCTGTGAACTTCTTTTCCACACTGCACTCCAAGCTCACCATCAGTTAAAACCAGTCAGGAAACCTTTACTGAGCTGGTTTCTGACCATCAGTCCTGTGTCTTGTGTAGAATCTGGTTGAGAAGCTCTTCAGAGAAGAGGCCTCTGCCTGTCCCTGAAGGAGAATTAAACTTGTTTTCCAAAAGCTGGAGCACCACAGTGTTGCATGTTGAGATGGTGGAAGAGGAGAATCCGCTGTGATTGAACATCTCATAAAACAGGAGCAGGGGAGACCAAGGGATTAATTCTCATATTGATCACAGTTCTAAAACTGTTGTGTTCATCAGGAATAATTCCATGGTGTCATTAACAGCAATGATGATTGATAGCAGTGTGGAACTGAACCTGTCTGCAAAGCTCAAAGTGGTTTAAAATGTGATTTCCCCACATTTGTGTGTTATTCCAGGCACAGTAGGGAAAACCAGGAGTTCTCTACATTGTGTTCCTGTGTGCAGGAAGGTGGGCTGCCTCTGCAGTAAACAGAGTTTCCAAAGTAATTTTATTAAAGCCTTGTGCTTCACTGGGGTGGGTTTCATTCCCCTACCTTCTCAGAGCAGTGATAATAAATAATGAGGCTCCAGGTTAAGACTGGACCTGAGCTGAGAGCCTGGAGTTCTGTACTTAGGATTTGTGGGTCAAACAGTAGGAGCATTTTAACTTTTTGAATGTGTGAGCTGAAGTGCAGAAAGAAATGGAAACAGCCATAAAATGACATTTCCAAAAAGTTCACTTGAATTTATAGTTCATTGATTCCTAAGAACCTTATTCCAAATCATGTTCTCCTCTGATATTGTAAGCTGCTTGTTTGGCAGAACTTTATGCCAACATTGGCTGTGTTCTGAGTCTCATTACATCTGTTTTAAGTTGTTGGTTAGTTGGAAATGAGCTTCATAACGTTTGCCATTTTCCTGAAGTTTGACGTTCCGTATCGGATCCATTACCAGGCAGTTATGGAAATACATTCTGACTGGCCATTGCAGGAAATCTGGAAATGCATCCTAACTACTTCTGCTTTAATCTCTTCAACATTGCCATTCCTGACACACTTAAGTAGTTTGACCACCTAGTTTTGAACATAATTTTCACACCTGGGGAGTCTGAACTGATCCAACATATCCAATTCTTTCTTTTACCACCTGTAGTTGCCACTCTTGGTCACTGGTGAGTTGGCATTTTTCTCAGAGGAAGGTGAAATGTTGCAGAAATGCAGATTCATTGCATTTTTGTGAATTTTAGCCAACAGTCAGCTTCCAGTCTTGCTGCTTCTAGAACACGTGTAGTCATGAGTAGTTCACTCAAGGCTTCTAAGTTCTCACTTGGAGAAGTTGCAGTGGTTGAAAGGCAGAGTCTTACCAACATAATTTCCTATAATGTCTTTCTGCCTCCTGTCTTAACTACTAAATGTGCACATTTTTATAGATATCTGTGTTTTTGACCCTGTTTTGCAGATCAGTGGTGAAGCCCAGGAACTCTTCTCCATCCGCCACGGGCCCGTTCGAGCCGCACGGATCTTACCAGCCCCACACATCAGTAAGTGCTGCAACTTCTTCAAAAAAAGGCTCCTTTTCCACTCCAGGAACAGCAACTAAACAACAGAATTTGCTTTTGGGGGTTTAGCTTCTGATTTGTTCCATTTCTGTTTATTTTATGTAAGTTTTACTCAGTTTCTGTGGTTGAACTTTGGACAACTCTTGAGTTCCAACAGGGACCTTTTCTCTGTCCCTGCTTAAATACTGTTTTATCAAGCTCTTAGTTGAACAGGATTGCTCCAGAAATTGAGTTAACCCCTGGAAGAGCTTGCTGCAAAATTTAAGCAACTGTGCATAACCAAGCAAATCCCTTTAAAAAATTACACTGTTCAATCCAAACACAATCTAATTGTGGATTTCTGAAAGGCCTAAGAGCTGTTGGGGTCTGGTTTAAACTGGTTGCCATGGTGTATATCTAGTATGGCCAAGGTGTTTGGGGATTAGGTTGGATTACAATTTCTAGTAGCATATTATGAATTAATTAGTGAACTCAAAAAATACAGCCTAAAATCTGATTGTTTAAATTAGTACAGAACTAGTAAATTTTAATGATTTCGTGTAGTTCACAGAAAGAAATGAAGTTAAAGGTTAATGGACACATATATTGTCTTGGGGATTTCCTGAGCAGAGGAATATACAAAGCATGAGAATGTTCTGTAGGTTAAAATAACTTAGAGCAAAATGCTTCCCAAGTATGTTGTGCCTTTTATTCTGTTTACAGGAACACTGCACAATTCCTGATGTCCTTTTGCTATTATCTGTCATTAAGTAATGGATATTTATGCCCTTTCCTCTCTCAAAGGGGAAAAAAAGGAGAAAAGAAAAATTTAAATGAAAATTAAGTGAATTAATTGAAGAACCTGGAAAGTCTGTTTTATCTGACAATAAAATAGTGGGGTTTGATTTTTCAGCTGAGTAAATGACATTGCTCATGAGCCCCTTTGAGCAGTTACTGTCTTTGTCTCTAAATTCCATATATTTAGCATCTGACAATGGTAGTTGTTACATTAGAAAACTATTCAAATTGGCTCATATTAAATTAAGCCAAACCTTTTAAAAACATGTTTTGGTCTCTTTTTACATGGCTTGCTTTAAATAAATCTTTGATTAAAAGTACATGAATGTATCATTGACCAGTATCTGGAATCAGATAAAAGTAAAGCTGTAACGAGAGGCCTTAGATAACTAACACATGAGCTTTAATGATTCTGACCAAAATAAAAGGAGTTGGTAAAGGAGAAGCTGATTACCATCAGCAGCCTCAAACACTATTTTACTGTAAAGCTGTAAAAAGGGAATTATTGAAAATAGGAGTCTCTTGGTGGATGGATTTGGCACGTTCCTAGAAACAGATCTTAGTTTGTGATAAGCAGCTCATTCCCAGGTGTGAAAGGAAAGCTCATGGCTTTAACTTGGTGACTTTACAGTAGCAGAACTTAATAGTTTGTCAACTATTTTGTTAAAGAAGTGCAGTCCTTTGATGTGAGATCCTGGGCTGCATCAGGTGCCTCACTGCATAAGGAAGCAGTGTTTGAGCAGAGGGATTTGGGGCAGGTTGGTGGCAGGGCAGGTCTCCTCCAGTCTCAGTGAGCAGGTTCTGAGTGCTCCTGGTAGCAGCAGCATGGGACAGGACTGTCCCCTCAGGGGTTGTGCCAGGCTGGAGCAGTCAGTGGCAGCTCTGCTCTGCTCTTTGCTCTGAGCCAACAAAGCAGGCAAAGCCCTGAGCTGGCCCAGCACAGTCTGCTGTCAGTGGCCATGGCATGGCTGGACTGCAGCCTGGCCCTGAAAAACTGGGAGTTTCTGTAAATAATGCTCCAAACCATGGCTATTAACTTCTCTCTGGTCACCTCATACCTACCATTGCCTTCAACAGGGGCTTGAATTATTTTGCAGTTTGGGACTGAAGAGCAAAGTGTAACTGTGACCCAATTTGGGCCTTGCAGAGCTAATATTCAAACTATGAGAATGTCTTAGGAACAAGAGTTCTGAGCCCTGGTCTCTGCTGAGCCACCCTTGGCACAGCTTCTGAATTCACTGCAAATCTGGGAGCTGGGCTGGAGTTCAGTGTGATTTACCTGTGCCCAGGTTCCTGTATCAGTGAAAACCTAGTGTGCCAAGGTGTGTTTGAAGTCAACTAGTGGGACTTTGTGATTATTAGAAGGGAGAGAATAGTGGTAGATAAAAAACAAAGCTGGAGCTCTGCCAGTTAAATTTAACTGCAGTTCTCTGTGAAGAGGAAACTACAGTTGGGAACATGGTTATAGCTGGAGATGGTGAGAGAACCAAGCAAAAATCAGGGTGTATTAACTGCCTCCTCCATTTAATTTGTCAAACTTGTGGTGTCCTCCCTGCTGCTGAAGTTCCTCTGCACTGGGCTTCCTCTCACCCCCACTGCCTCTATTTACAAATCTCATTATTCATATTCTTTGTTCAACATATTTTCTAATATTTCCCCACTCTCTCTAGATGATGTTTCACTATTTTTTCTGAGGTTCCTGACTGTGGGAAAACATACTTGTAGAATTGAAATCATCCTCAGTTGGAGTTGTGTATATTATTAAATATTCTGTCTTAGATACTCCTTGCATTTATTTTGGTTTTTCTCTCCTGATTAGCATTTCCATGATATTTAAAGAAACATGAAAAATTGAAATTAAAAATCTTACTCATTTAGGGTTTCTGCAGTAGCTGCTCTTTGACCTGTGAAGTCGCTGATAAAAAAGATTCAAAACTCTTCTAGTAATTTTCAACATTTGTGTTTTGACTTCATTTTGAGGTCTATTGCAGATAATTCTTGTAAAATCAGTTCTGAGGAAGTAATGCACTTATTTCAGACAGCTTTGCTGATATTTTCCCTACAAGATCAGAATATTGATGCTTTCTGAAGTGAATCAGTGCTACAGTCTCCCATTTTTTATTCCTTATCCCAGGTCATTTTACAGCCCCTGGCCAAATACCTGCTTTGCCTTGTGCTGTCCCATTTATTAAGGTAGAGCTGCAAAGTTTAAAAATCCATCAAGAAACTTGGAAAGCTGCAGGAGCAGCACTGTGTGTGGTAATTCCTGGTGAGAGGGACATGGTGACAGCCTTGTGTGGTGGAGTTCACATCAGTCATTGTCTGTAAAACCTCTTCCCATGTCTCAGCATTAGGGAAATAAATTCCTCCAGGGAGCTGAATTAATTTATTGCCATTTTCTAGATTATGCTGCTTGCAGAAAGATGGTGTAACAGTCCTGCATCTCTCAGTGAATTTGACTGTCCAGCCAAATTGACTGAAAAGTGATAAAAAAGCAAACAAGAAAGGAAACAGAAGAAATCAGAGCTACTAAAACCCATTGAAAGTTGAAATTCTGCAGCAGATTTATTGCTGTTCTCCCATCTTTGATGTTGGTAAAATACAGTTTGAGCCTCAAAAGCTGACTCAGGTTTAAGTGCAGGTGCACTCCCAGAACTCTGATATTTAGGTGGCTTTCTAAGGGAGGCAGATGGGAGGTTTGGGGATGTTCAGCCTCTCTTGGGTGGCTCAGAGGTTTGAAATCCCCCAAGGCCAAACTCATTTCAGACTCTGGCCCAGGGACTGGCCCCAAGAGCTGCACGTGGGCTGGGCAGGTGTGTGGTTGAGTTTGGGGGTTCTCTGCCTGTTCTCTGGGTTGTTCTGGGATAAGGAATGTCTATGGATTATAGAAATTACAGGATGCAATTGTCCAGCACAGCAAAAAGCCTTTGGGAGATATTGCAGGGAGGAGTTTTGGAGCGTGACACTAAAATACCAATTTCTTTGAAGCTTTGGACTGACCTGTTTGTCACCATTTCAGTCCTGGACACATCACATCAGTGCTTTACACCTTAAACTTTCACCCTGCTAGGCTGACAGGGCTTTTAAGTTGTTTTTTCAAACAATATCTAAGCAAAGTAAAATATTTCTGTCTTCAGTGAACGTTGACTCTAGAAACACTGATGTCTACCAAATGTTTCAAGGTGATATTTTATTTTTTTCCATAGAGAAGCTATTTAATTATCAGAGACTAAAATGATGCTGTGCAGAAAAAAAGGAAAAACAACTTTATATAAATGTTCTCCAGCCACTGTTGCTTCTTGTAACTTTGCTGTTTTATTGTGAAAATGGGAGGGTGGAATGGGCTGAGGAGAGAGGAATAATATAAATATAAAATAGAAAATATGAAATATATATATAAAATATAAAATAAATAAAAATAAATATAATAAATATAAATATAAAATATAAATATAAAATAACTGGAGTGGAAGGGGCTTCCAGGGTGATAACTTTTGAGGGATGTAGAAAACAAGTGTTTTGGGGCAGGTACTGGAAAGGGACTTGGAAACTTGAGGTGTCCAAGTGATTCTGGGATTTAAGGGAGATGGAATAACACGATGCTCAGGGTCTGGAATTTTAATCCTAAAGAAGCACCTGAAATTCTGGGATGAGAACAGCAGTCACAGCTCCACTGACCAGGAATGATATGGATTAATGCACTTAGAGTTTATCTCTGCAGGAAATGCAGCTGAGGAGAGAATTCACACACAATTTTCAGGGCAGACTTTTGGGCCTTGTCACTTCTGTTTCAAGGGGTTTTTTTGCATTTGTGTTCCACAGGAAAGCAGACACACAATAGTAGTGATTAAGAAATGTTAAGAAGGATATTTTCTGTTTTAATTAACCCCCCCAGTCCTGAAAAGCAGCAGGAAAACCATGCAGGGTGAATTGCTGCATTCCCAGGTCCTGGCTGACTCCTGCACTGACAGGGGCAGGAGCACGAGTGCAACAGGATTTTCAGGTAACAAATCCAAGGAAGAGGGGATTAATTGAGCAGGGGATGCACTGCATTATGAAATGGCTCTGAGGGAACTTGGTGGGTGGAATTACAGCCCAGAAAAATGTCCTGCATGGTGCATATGTGCCATTGTTAAATAGGTCAGAATGTGACATTCTTCCTCGTGGAAGACAAGGGTCATTTCCAGAGCTTTGAGCAGCTCTTGAGTTGCTGTGGAAATCACTGGGTTTCATTTTTATTCTGCACAAGGATGTGCTGCTGTTGTTATTATTGGCATTATTGGGAGGCCTTAGGCCCAGAGATCTCTATTCACAGTTTGATGAGGACAGTGCATAAGCTGCTTTGAGCTTATGTGTGGATAACCTTTTGACTTCATAAAGTTCTAAATGTTGATTTGTATGACATTTCATTTAGCCACAGATAGATTTTTTTATTCCCATTTTAAGTCTACTAACTGAAGTTAGATTTGAAAAACCCAAACATACATCATTTAGCCAAATGGAGCTGTAGATAAGGTGGTGCCTTGTTGGCAGGAAGGGCAGTTTTCATTACTTTAATTGTGTGATTTGTCAGGATTTCCAGCATTTTAGAAATGCTGTAGTGTTATATGACAGAATTAAAAGGATTTAGAATAAAAGGAGTTTAAGAAAAAGACTTTGCAACAGGATTTCAATACTTTTTGTATTTGGGGGATTTAGGGAGCTGCTTTTCATTTCAATCATCCCTCTGCATTTTGTTAAACACTGTGTGTGCAGCAGGTGTGTGCAATGTCAGCCCCTCACACATGCAAATAAACACCATTTGACAAATGAGAATTAATCCACCATAACTTGGGAGATTAAATCCCACCACAGAACTGGGAGATGTTGCTGCCTCCATTAAGCAGAGCAGAGACCAACACATGTCACTGTGCAATCTCATGAATGGGGCAGCTATTAACCTGATTTAATGCCCTCAGAGTCCTCACAATAATGATCCTTTTCCACAGTATTAATATTTACATTCTGCAAGTATTTGAAGTAGGAAATGGGTTTTTTAAAAATGAGGGATTCGGTCGTTACAGACTGAAATCAGAAGTTTAAGCACCTGTTGTAGAATTTTTGCAAATCTGTGTTGTGGGTATTAAAACTGGAATTCCTTCTGATTTTGGGGCACTTTCTTCCCCAAACTCCCCCTTCCTTGTCATTAAACTGAGAATGAAACCAAAAAGAAACTTAAGAATTTAAATCTCTAATGTATCTCAAATTAAATCCTAAAAAAAGAAGGAAAAAAAGTAGAGTTCAATACTTGAGGTAAAATCCTGGCTCCACCTAAATCACTGCCAGAACTCCTGGTAATCAGCATTTCCCCCTCTCTGGGAGCCTGGCTGAGGGAACAGAACAAATACCTGGATTGAAGGAGACAAATGGCTTTCCAGACTCTTAAGAAGACTATATGTTTCATTTATCAATTTACAGGTCAGTACATACAGTACAGCTTTGACTCACAAAAGAACTTGAAATAATAGGAATAAAAGCAAAATACATTTGGCTGTTTTAGGCTGCCTGTAAAGCTATTGTTGATGGTAGAATTATTGATGGGACCCATTTGACTTTATAAATACCCAAATGTGTAGGAGGGAAGATTTGTCCTTGTACAGATGAGAGGACTGAACAGTGTTTGTTACAAATTAAGTGCATGCACCTGAGTTATTAATAATTAACAGAGTCTGTTATGTGAAAATGCATATTGTTAATTGGGCCTTTCTGAAGAATTGATTTAGTGCTGTACAACAGTATTTGAGAATTAAGTTTTGAGCAGACTGTATCACTAATATTCTTTAGAGATCAAAGGGATTGGTGTGTAATGGAGAAAGAAAAATAAAATTTCATTATTCACCACACACACTGAGACCTAGAGACAGATAATGAAAAAGGCAAAGGTTGAAAGAAAACAAAGGAAATTTAGTAGTGGTGGTTGTTATTCTGTTATTTAAGTTGGGTAGAAACATACCCTGGAATTCAGTAAAACATTGTTCACAAACACAAGTAAGATTTTTTTTTTAGCTCCATTTTAGTTTTATTGCTGTTTGTGTAGCAATAAAGCAAAATTCTCAAAACTCTTAAAACCCCATTTTGAGAAGTGTGGTGTCTTTAGCAGAGTGGCTGTGCTGGGGTGAAGGTGGGGGACAGGGGCTGCTCTGCATTCCCAGTGGGATGGGAGAGGATCCAGGGCTGGGAGAACCTCCCAGCAGCTGAGCTGGGGCAGGGGATGAGCCAAACTGGGGCTGGGCTGGTGTTACCTCATCAAACCACTGCTAGAAATACCTCACATCTGGGGTTAGAGTTGGGATCCAGGAGAAGTGGCCTCAAGTCTCTTGGTGGAACTTACCAAAGGCTGGTTTGAATTTAATCTTGTATTTTCTAAGGCCCAGGGGCTGCAGAGGGAGTGGGTTCTCTTAGGGCTGACACTTTATTCCAGCAGAGAACAACCTGGAAAGCAAGGTGTGAGCCCCAGGCAGAGCTGGGGACACCCTGAGGACAGACAGGCTGTTATAAATGACAAGTGAGCAAATACTGCAGTTACAGAGTCCTTCACCCAACTGAAATGCACAAATTATTGGTGGAACCCTGCCCAGATTTGCTACTTGTGTTTTCACTCTGCCCCATCTCTGGCAAGAGCAGCTCTTCACTGTCCAGGACTGTAATTTGTGTTTGTCACTGATCTTGTCCAGGCTGTGACTTTTGAGTTCTATTTCCAATATCCTCCCAATTTCATGGACCTCCACCTGTATTTGGAAAGGTAACAATGATTTGCTCTTTCTCCTTTTTTCTTTTCCCCCTTATCAGGTGCTCAGAAATGTGATAACTTTTCTGAGAAGAGGCCTCTGCTTGGTGTGTGCAAAAGCATTGGATCCTCTGGGTAAGAATATTTTTCATGTACAAAAAAAAAAGTTCATTATTCACCATGTATTGTGAAGAATATATATAAATATTAAATATATATGAATATAATGTGAATTATATATATAAATTACTATGAAATTATATATTAGTCATATAAATTGTAACATCATCTGAAAAAACCCAGTAAATGACACCTTTAAACCTCTCTTCCTTTTTGCTCAGGGGATAACACTGGGTTGTGGTTTTTAACTTCTTTTCAGTGTGTCAGCATATGTTTTCCTGTGACTTAAGCTTTTGGAAAGGCATAAAAAAAAAGAGATATAAAATAAATAAAGAGGTATTTTAAGTTTATTTTATCTCAGTGTAATCACAATTTATTAACCCTGGTCAGAATTATTGTTGTGAAGTGTCTAAAGCAATGTCTGTGTCTTAAAAGGTAATTAAAAGGTGCTTTCTTTTGGAAAGGCATTACCACATGAATCATAAACACCAAATAGTTTCATTATTAGAGCCACACACTGTCCAGTAGCAAAATACATGTTAAACTTCACAACTTTGGTCACAAAAATGAGTTTACAGTGTTGTTTTGTGCTCTAGGCCAGTATTGTTGTATCACTCCTCTTACAAAAGAGGCCCTGGAGATATTTCATATCTGTTGGATGTGTCACTTCACACAATGCCCAGGATTTGTATCTCTACCTACAGGAAAATATTTGCTTTTCAAGGGTAATCCCCTACACAGCCATTCAAAGGCTGAACAATGGAGGCAAATCTTCTTACAGTTGTAAGACTAATTCTGTGCTGCACCTTTTTTATTTAAGAATTTAATCACTCTGGGTGTGGAGGAGGACTGGCAAGTTTTTAAATGTCTCTGTGTTTTTACTGTGTTAAACTTAAATGGTTAAATTAAAAACCAAGGCAGAAAAGTGATTTTTTTTTTTTTATGTGTTTGCAACTTGTAAAACTGTTTATGTTGGTTTTTCTCCTTCCTCACCCTGTAAGAATAACTGTATAAATAAGTATAAATAAGAATAACTGTATAAATGTGTGTCACCAGAAATGCAAATATTGCTCTCGTAGGAGTTTGTGCCTTAATCCAAACATTGTATTGATGTATATAAAGGATATGTTGGAAAATGGAAAAACCCTCCTTCACATCCTTGTTTTAGAAGCTGAGAAGTGAGCAACCTGTAAAATAATTATTTTCCTTGTGTTATTGTATTCCTCAGTTAATGGAAAATAATTCAAAGATTAGGAGGAGCTTCTGCTTTTCTAAAAAAAAAAAAAAGCCTCTTGTTTTTAAAATGGATGGATAGGTTTGGGTTAGTTCTTATCACTAGTTAAACATCTGCAAAGAGAAGATTTAAAATCAGGTTTTCCACTGTGAGCAGAAAACCATTGTGAAAAAAGAGACTTTGCTGCAGGCTCTCCTTTACCCAGTGAATAAAGAACCAGTTTGCTCGTGGTGACAAACCTTCAACACAAAACTTCTCTGTGTTTACTGTTCCCTGCAAGTTATTTTGCCTGTTTTGTGTGTAGCTTTCACATGAAGAATTCTTTGATGGTTTGCCCTCACTTGGAGTCACACTCCTTTTAAATTGGCTCAAGTGTTGCCCTGGTTTTTTCTGCTGTTACATTCATAGATAATTTGATTATATTTCTTTTGTGGTTGTTATGCATAAAGAACAATGTGTGGAGAACTTCAATAGCTGTGTTGGGAATGGCCTCAACCTCCATCACAGTTTTGGTTTTGTTCTTGTTTCCTGTGAACCTTTGTGGTTGTGGGCAGATAAATCACCTTTAATCAACTATCTGAAGAAATAGTTCACTTTTTCTTGGGCCTTTATTCCAAAGCACTTGGTATTTTTACTACAGTCATGTCCTCACCTGGATTATTGTCTAAAATCTGTCAGGATCATTTACCAAGAATAATTCTGGAGAAAAAATAGTTCAGCCCCAATCATCATTTGGATTTTTCCTACTAATTCCTCTGGGTTTCTGACTTGTGGTTCCTCTGCTCAAATTTGCACCTATTGTTAGTTATTCTTTTCCTAGAACACCCCTGGTGATTTTGACATTTCCAAGTAAGTTTTGTTGTTACCTGCTATTAATTAATTTCTGGAGGAATTTACTCACAATACTTTTCATTTCTATTCTCCTCATTTTGTACTTATCAAAAAGATGGAACTTCTGCCTCATATCTGAGTTTCTGATTGGCTTTTAGTACCCACATTTTTGTCTTTTAGAAGTCAAGTTTTCCATCTAGTAAAATGACTGAAATGTTTAGCAGGGGGTTTGGACTCAGATGATCTTTAAAGGTCCCTTTCCAACCCAAACCAGTCCATGATTCACCCTATAATCTTTTCAAAACAATAGTTTTCACAGCCCCCAAAAAGGATGCAGTCTTGACACATAAATGGGAAACAGATTGTGTGTTTTGGCTGATATTTCTGTGCTGGTTTGGAGATTGGGTCAGTCAACTTCAGTCTTAGATTACGAGATTTACAAATTAAAGGAAAACCAGAAAAGAAAGATCATCTGCATAAATTTTGTTTTTTGTGGAGATTTGTAAAGATGTGTTCCTGGTGATAAAGCAAACATCTTTTTACACACAAAATTAATTGATGGGCTTTGGTGCATATGAATGAATTTTCTAGGTGCTAAACCATGAAGATCTTCCTGTTTTCCCCATAGTTTGGAACACACTGGATCTGTAAAACACCTTCAAGTACTCAGAGATCCAAAGCATATTAGATGTGCTTTTTGTACTCAAATGTGAATGTACCAATACCTGTAATTGAAGTAAATGCTTCATTTTAACTGATGGAGAAGTTTAAAGGGAAACTGAGCAGGATAATTTTGTTTAATTATTAAGAGATAAACCATGGTCTGGGTGATTATACATCTGCCCTTCAGCAGATGACATAGGTAACAAGAAAGCTGAAAAAATAGCAGTGACCATTCCAGGAAGGGAAAAAAGGATGTGTAGGAGCAGAGAAAGGGAGAAGGGAGCAGGGAAGAGGGAACTGAGTAATTGCAGTGCCTCACATAGGAAACCAGTACAGAACATTTTAAATACTTTGAACCTGATGACTCCAGTGTTTACCCCATCATGCTTAATTATGTGTTACCAAACTTTGTTTCTCCTCTAAAGATGTTTTTTTTTTTTTCCTTACATTTTTCTTTTTGTGTTCCTCATTAGCTAAGTAGTTTGTCACACATGGGGGACAGAATTGCTGCAGTGAAATGCAAACCAGGCTTGCTAAAGGCTTGTCTCAGCACAGCTGTGGCTTTGCAGCATCACCCCCTTCAGATGGTGGCTCTGGCATTCACTGACTGGCACCAAAGTCACCTCAAAATCCTCCTCACCCCGTGAGTTTGTGCTGCCACCTCTGAGCTGCTGCTTTTGGCTTCCCTGGGCTGGGGCACCTCAGCTGGTTGTAGGGCAGGGAAGGAAAGGGGATGACAGAAATAATCCAAGTAGCAAATAATGCTCCTTTTTTTTTTAATTAAAAGTATTATTTGAGTCACAACTGCTCACAGAACTGCCAAGTGCAGGTGAGCCAGTGGTAGGATGAGGGTGGGAGTGACACAAAGGATGGGATTTCCTAGGTTGGGTTTAGCCATGAGCTGTGTCTCACTCCTTCCTGTGATGTTGGATTGTGTTGCCCACCCCTCTTTTAACAGAGCAGAACAAAGGAGGTGAAAGTCCTACAAGTGATTTGTCCCAACAGCCACGTTTCTGGATGGCAATATTTCATCTTCTGTTAAAGAATTGTTCAGCAGGAAAAAGACAGGAAAAATATCTTGAAGATCTCCTTGTGATGCAACCCAGATCATGGAATTATAGAATCCCAGACTGGTTTGGGTTGGAAAGACCTTAAAGCTCATCCCACCCCACCCCTGCCATGGGCAGGGACACCTCCCACTGTCCCAGGCTGCTCCAACCTGGCCTTGGACACTTCCAGGGATGGGGCAGCCCCAGCTTCTCTGGGCACCCTGTGCCAGGGCCTCCCCCCCCTCCCAGGGAAGGATTCCTTCCCAATATCCCATCTAACCTGCCCTCTGGCAGTGGGAAGCCATTCTCCTTGTCCTGTCACTCCATGCTCTTATAAAGAGTCTTTTTCCATCTTTCTTGTCAGCTCCCTCCAGGTACTGGTTCTCCAAACCATCCTGACAAAAAGTATTTGATACTTGAGTGCACTTGTCCCTTGTGCAAACAACCAAATATAGATGCAGAAAAGATGAGGGGATCATTCCAGAGTCTTATGTGGGCCAGGATGATAATCAGGTGAGGATGCAAGTGTAGCTAATTGAGCAATCAGTTGCAGAAGATTAAAAAGTAAGAGGTGGAGGCCAGTCAGTGGCTTGTAGCATTTCTTGGGTTTCCAGCATATATTTTTAGAAAGAAGTATTAATTTAATGATGTCAAGTGATGGAAAATTGTGGATGACTTGAAGAATTGGATGGAGGTCACTTAAGGGCATGAGAAACAAGAGGTAATCTTTTTTAATCATGGGAGGAGAGAGGAAATTAGGGTAAATTAAAGGAGGAGGAGTAGGTTGGAGCAAACAAAATGTATAACTTTGGCTAGCCAGCATTTTTTTTTTCCCCTGCTGATCTGTTTACAAGGCAAATCAATTGGCAGCAGATTTTCAGGAAGCATGTTTTATTCACATGGCTACTGTAGATTAAATCCTGCTAACCTTATCCCAGCTTTAACTCAGGAATGTGTTCATGGGAGTGCTCAGGTTTGGGTAGAAAGCAGCTTCATGTGAGATAGAACATTGACAATATGATTGAAGCATTAATATTTTCTCCCATTAATATGTTGAAATCCCATTGAGTCTGTTGTGTGTCACTGGACAGTGTTAAAATCCAGTTCTGAGTGTCTGTGGCTTTAAATATTTAGAATTAACTGGCTGGGAAGGGATTTGTCAAAAAGCAAAGTTTTGTGGAAGAACCACCCAAGAGAAGGGAATGGATGCATGAAGTTCTTCTTCACAGTTCTCACACTGCTCAGGGTGACTCTGCCTGGAATATTTTCCCTGGAATGCCCCTGCCAAGGCAGTGGTGGTGCCATGGACTCAGCCATGCCAGGGAGCCATGCAAGGTACAAAACACAGCCTGGTTTCCCAAATCACACAGAGGAGCCATGGCTTGGCCACATGGTTGTGATTTTCAATTCTATTGGCCACCATCAAATAGATTTCACCAAGTTCATTAAATATTTGTGGTCTTTTGTGGAAGGGCTACACAAAACTCCCATTTTTCTCCCCACTCACTTTTTGAAGACTCTCAAGCCTGTACGAGTTTAAATTTCTAGAGAGCAAACTTAATTTAGTTGGTTTTGTTCTAAAAAGTAGAACCTTTTAAGTTGGGCAGAGCTCTCTCATTTCTGTTACCTTTGAGGGTTTGAGTCCCAAAGGCTTTTGTGGTGCTGGAAAACTGTAAGGAATCATTAACTGCACAGAGTGGTTGTGTCAGCTGCTTTGCAAAGATTTCCTTCCGTTCCAGCAGATGAAAAACATTATCCTCTCTGATCCTTGCAGGAAAATTCAGTTCTTAGCAGGTTGGGTGGTAGCTTTTAAGATCCTGGGAGGTGCAACCCCTGAATAAAGTAGTTTAAATGTAGTGATGCTGGATGGGATTGTTGTGTGCTAAAGGTAGAATGTTCTCCATCTTAAAAAGAGCTCTTTGCATCCCAGGGTTTTTTCTTGTGAGTTGTTTCTGTAATTATAATAATGTACCTCAACTGCCTCTCTAATGCTGAAGTGATGTTTACTGGTAATTCTGTGAATTTTCTCACAGTTCCAAATGCCAGGAGATGCAGCTTTAGTGGAATAAGGTGGTGTTTCCATGTGTAAATACCAGGAGTAGGAAAGCCCTGGTGTTCCTCTGATACACCAAATGTTTCTCTGAGTGAACTGGAGTAAGAAATAACCTTTGAACTATAATAAACTGCTAATTTTGGATCAAAACTGGAAGAAAACGAGTATTTGGGGTCAAACTTTGACCAGTTGGTGAGAACTACGGGTAGTTTTGACCTTCTAAAACTTTGATTTATTAAGCTGTGAAAAGATAAACCTTTTCCAAGTGCTCCTTGGGACACAGTGGAGGTTTGGGAGAGCAGATTTCTGAGCTGGGGCACAGCTTCATTTTGCTGCTGGTCCAACCCTGAGCGTGATGATCCCGGGAAGGGATGGAGGGAGGAAGTCACTGTTCCCTAAATGCACATCCAGACCAAACCAGCTGCAGCACAAACCTCCCATAACTTGTCCCAAGCAGCACCACAGGGAAAAGATAATTCACAGCCCCATCCCAGGGCTGCAGCTTCCAGGGCCACTTGCAATTCCCCTTTAAATTATTCAATACTGTAAACGCTATCGAGTTAATTAGAAGAGGAACCAACTCTAGGAAGATAAATGTGTTTTCAATATGTTTCTCAGGGAGGGTACAGTAGAAAAGCAGTGAATGAGAGGAAATTTCTTTCTGGCAGCACTCGAGCCACGGAGCTGTGGTTGAACTTTTTACCCTAATTACGTCCCCACTAATGCCTGCAGCGGTCTGGAATCAAAGTGGCCCTGCAGGCCCTGCAGAGCCTCTGATGTGGCCAGTGTTTGTTGTGTGCTCAGGGTTTACTTAAGACAAAATGGAATATTGTGACAGGATTTTTCAAAATTTCGCAGTTACCACCCACCTCACTCGTTGCCTACAAAAATAGAGTAATTGTTTGCATCTGTGTGTTTGTGTCTGTCTTGGAAATAAGTGTTGTAAATCAATGTGACAGAGCCGGGGAGAGCTGGGGATTCTATTTGCTTGTGTGTTTTAGGGTTGTTTCTGTGTTTTATACGGTAAGGAGGATTTCAAGTATTTTTGCCAAGCAGACATTTCCAGAGGGTTGAAGTTGTTCTCTTTTTCTGAGGGCACCAACACCATCAGGTACCAATCAATTCATAGAAGATGCTGTTTCATCTGTTTTTTCCTAAATTAGGGCTGTCACTTCTTGCTTGTAGTTGGAGCAGCTGATTGCAAACTGCTCCAACTTCCAGCCCTTGTATCAGTGTTGTTACACAACTCCTACCACTTGAGTAATTCACTGCAGCTTGATGGTATTTGAACTCTGCAGCTCTGACTAAATGCCATTTTCTCTCTTACCGTGGGCTCTCTCAAGTCCTTCTTGTCCTTTCTTTACCTTCAAAAATATTTAATATACTGATGAAACATCCAGGGGAGTTTGAGCTCAACCACTCATTCATAAAGGAGATCCTTTTCTATCTCCCAAGTACAAAAAAAGACAATTAGAACACAATAAGTGGAATCCATTATGAAGTCTGGTATAATTATTATTTTTCTTTAGTTCTGTTTTTTTTTTTGAAGCAGAATTAATATATTTTAGTAGCTTAATTTTGAATTTACGAATTTAAATGTGTAACTCGGTAGGTGTTTCTTCAGTAATTCAAAATAGAGATTTGGAAGGCTCCTACTTTGTGAAAAAGCTGTAAGGCATGTACCTAAAAAATTACCCTCCTTTCTTTAAATTCTGACTAGGTAATATCTTCAGAATATCACCTGAGGAGACCCCTTATGCATTTTTGGATGGCTGCTCACAAACTTGGATTTTAAAATTAATTGTGATTGAAATTATTAATACAAAATTTGTGCTGTGTAATTATCATATTTTACAGATGAGGCATTAATAAAACAACACAAAATGTTTTAATCAATTTTGCCAGCACAGTTTGAACAACCACATCACCCATTTCACCATCAGCTGTGTTGGGTGACTGTGGTGAGAATGCAGTATTTGTGTGTTCTATTAGAATTTCTATTTCCTTAGCAATAATTCTTCCTGGGAATATCAGCCACATTTAACTGTGAAATTCCTCAAATTTAATGAAGAGTTCTCCAAGAAAGGATGTGGCTTCACTGAGAGAAAGGCCATAACATAAGCTAATGTTTAAACAATTTGTGGAGGATTTCAGCTTTAGGACCAGCTCAGGGAAAAGCAGTGAGAACCTTTAGCTGCCCATGGGGCTCTGTGTTCAGAATCATTATTTCCAGGCATTATTTCATCATTTCAAACCATCTCTGAGTTCATTTACGGTGACAATTGTGCACATCTGTAGAACATGGTCTGTGTGGAGTCATAAAGCAAGAAATAGGTAAGAACATGTAATTAATGGGCACTTAGGAAAAAATCATCAGGCCTACCTGATGTGACCAGAGCCTTGAAGCTTTGCTGTTCACAGCCCTTTTCAAGTGCTTTGACTGCAAGATCCAAGCTCATTTCTGCCCAGCTTCACTCATAGACACTCTAAAACCCTCTAATTATTTCTTGGAAATGGGATTGTTTTCGAGCTGCTCAAGAATTGTAATTTGAGCCATATACTATCCCAGGAACAATTAAGGCTCAGTAGAGTCCTCAGCAGCTGAAAGATGTCTTGTAATGATCCCTGTGTGCAACTGGAGGCAGAGGCAGCTTAATGCAGAGGTGGTGAAGTGTTGCACAACCCCCTTGTGCTGTCAATGCCACCACCAGCAAACATGTTTTACACAGGACAGGTCGGTACAAGGTTTTGTGCTTAGAGTTGAATCCCCAAAGTGGTTTTGTGTGGGGTTTGTGGAGCCACTGGCTTAGTGTGGCCTTTGTTGGTGGTGATGGCAAGTGAGGGCAGCAGATGCCAATGGGTCTGTGAATCACAAGGGAAGGCACAGAAAGGGAAAAGGAAGGCTGGAATCTGAAGGAATTTGTTACAAGAACCAACAGGAGGAAATATTTGGTCCTTCAGAATGTTTCTGCCATGTCAACACTAGCAGGTAAAGCCTTTTCAGTGGTGATTATTGAGTATTCAACCACACACGAGCTGAGAGTTTTAATGTATGAGGAACATGCCTCAAATATGTGTAATTAATTGTAAATATGCTGTAATGATCAGCTACCATCTATATAACTTGCTCTATCTTCTGATACGACATTGATCAGAAAATACTGTCCATTAAAATGCCTCAAAATAAAGGAAAAAAGCTTTGGTGTTAATTTGGAGTGTTACAGCTATTGGCAGTTTATAAAATCCAGGTCTGGCTGTGGCTCTGAGCCTGTAAGTGGCTCCACAAAATGCTCTGGTTGGTTCCTGCCTGTGCTTGGTGAAATTTGGCTGGGACTTGGGTATTTCACCATCAATTTGCTCTCAGAGTTGTGCTGCCAGAAATCTGATCTTTTCCTATTAAGCTGTGACATGTGGCTGTTGATCTGCAAAAATTTGTACATTTTTGATTTTGGTCCATCTTGGATGATGTTGAAGATCTGTGTGGCAGTTACTGACATACAAATTATGTGCCTTTATTTCAGTGGTGAATTCTGCTTCATTTGACAGTCAGATGGGCAAGACAACTCTTTAAATTTATTGAATTTTGTATTTTGGGGGGAAACATATCTACCAGATTGTAGCTTTATAGAAATATCTCCAGTTTTGTGTGTATTCACAGAACGACCAAGGGCAGCCAGTGCAGGTTTGTAAATTGGGTATAAAAGGACTCTTTGGTTTCACACAAGCAAAATCTAGTCCAGAATATACCAGGAAAAATGATCCTGGGCAGAAAGTGGAGCTCCAGCTGTTCCTTCCCTCAGTGATGGTGAAGCAAACCTTGTAGGGAACCAAATCCCCAGAGATGCCACCAGTCCTTCTGTAGTAACTGACTGCAAATCTGAGGGGGCAGCTCTGGGAGCAGGAAAGGTTTATACACTTCCACACCTTGCAGTAAGAGTTATTGTCACCTGAAATAAAGATTTTTGTTGCTGCAGAGATAGAAAAACCTGGTACTGACAGTTGTGCTGCAGTGGTTTATCACCTTCCAGAGCTCTGGAAACCTCAGGATTCACAGGTCATGAGACACAAACCTGTCCCTAAACCAACCCAAAACCAGCTCTCAACTAATTCTTCAGCCAGTCCAAGTCAGTCCTGGGTCATTTTACAGTTCAACCCTCCCCTCTGGAGATGTGACTTATTTAGGAAATAACAGAAACAAGTGATTCTGTCCTTAAAATCCAAAAAAGGCAGAAGGGGAAATGATTCCTGTACCTGTAACCTGGCTCAGTTTACCTGTAACAAAATGCTCTGTGCAGCATTGGTGACTTTTTGGAATATTTTTGTGATGTGCCCCTGAGAGGATGGAGATGGTGAAGGATAAAGTGGAACTTTTTCCTGAGCTGACTTGATCAAAAGATTTTGTGTCTCTTGGTATTTAACACAAATATTTTAGTGCTGTATCAAAGAATTCCCTGCCTTGTGTTTAAAGGATTAGATTTAGTAACATGTGCCTAAGGTCACTACAGGTTTTTCTTATTTAGAAATAAGTGTTTCCATGCTTTTTGCAATTTGTGGTGCACTTAAAATGTCTCTGCTGCTTTGTATTTCACTGCTGCACACACATTTTGGGGGAAGTGTCACTTTCTCAGAAGTCTTGCCCTGCTTTTCCTGATTTTGAATGAATCTGTTAAGTACCATGAATGAGAAAATTACTTACAGAGTGGAGTTTTCAAGTTCTGATTGTGAAAAGGTGGGATGCAGAGAGCCAGTTTTAGGGGAATACATGATGGAAATCTCAATAAAAGCTTTTTCTGCAGTGGTGTTTGAGGAGTAAATAATTAAATTTATTACTTTTTTGAGGGTCTCACTCTGGTGTGCATCCTTCCCAAAGAAGGGGAGAATTGCAGTACTGATGAGGGCTCACAGGAGCACTTTAAATATGTGTTAGGGCTGGAAAACAAACCTTACAACTTCAGGCTTAAAAGTCCTTTTCACTTTATTAGTTATTACACAAAAGATAACTGGATGCAGTGACCCTTTTTTATGTTGTTGACTGAGATGTAGAAGCCAAAACCCAGAATATGTACAAATTCTGTCTTGCACTAAGAAGTCATTTCATAAAAATAAAATTATCTGAATGTTGGAACAACTCACCATAAAAATAGAGGACTCGTTGGTCAAAGTCTTTTAAGACAAGATTAAGTTGCTTGGTAAAAAATCATTTCTATGAGTTTCTGGGGTGTTTTGTGCATGGCCTGGAAAGAGAAAATTGATTTTGGTCCATCTTGGATAATGCTGAAGATTTGTGTGGCAGTTACTGACATGTAAATTATGTGCCTTTATTTCAGTGGTGAATTCTGCTTCATTTGACAGTCAGATGGGCAAGACAACTCTTTAAATTTATTGAATTTTGTATTAGTTTTGTATTATGCTGAAATCTGTTAATCTGAACAAACCTTCAGGGCCCTTGAGGAGAACATTCACAAGAATTTTATTTGTGACAATCTTATTATCATAATAATTTTAATTTTATTATCAATTATAATTGTATTAATTTTATTATGTGGAACGTCTCTTTCCACATTCCTGTCTTAATTTCTCCTCTTTCCATAATCATCACTGATAAGCTGAAATAAAATCAGAGCTCTTCTCATCCATGAGATGTACATGAACCTTTGGTTATCAAGGAAAAGCTTCTTGGCCACAGTCTCCTGCCTTTATTTTCTCCCAGATGATGGTGATTTATCAGCCAGACCTTCACTGGTGCATTCCAGGCACAGTTACCTGGGATGAAAGGAATATTCCTGGTTATTCCTGAACTGAAGCAAGGTGCAGTAATTTTAGTTTCACACAATTCAAATGTTTTGAGAACTTCTGATGGGCAGGAGAAGCTTTTGCAAGTGTGTTGTTAAATTGGGGGGTTTGTTCTCTGGGGGTTTGGAGCCTTCTGGTTGTGTAGCTGCCATTTAAATATATTTATTTTGCTGAATGTTGTGGTTTGTTCTCATGGGTGAGAGTTTTACAATCACATTTTTAGTCCTTGATGGTGATTTTTTTTTTATAATTTAGTGAGGGAAGTTCAGTGGAGGCCACCAAGTTGCACTGTGCTGCAACTGGGGTGGGTTTTGCACTTGTTTTATTGCTCAATCCTTGTGCTTCTGCTTTCCTTAGATCCATGTCCATAATCCTCACCCTCCTGTTGTCCNCATCAATTTGCTCTCAGAGTTGTGCTGCCAGAAATCTGATCTTTTCCTATTAAGCTGTGACATGTGGCTGTTGATCTGCAAAAATTTGTACATTTTTGATTTTGGTCCATCTTGGATGATGTTGAAGATCTGTGTGGCAGTTACTGACATACAAATTATGTGCCTTTATTTCAGTGGTGAATTCTGCTTCATTTGACAGTCAGAGGGGCAAGACAACTCTTTAAATTTATTGAATTTTGTATTAGTTTTGTATTATGCTGAAATCTGTTAATCTGAACAAACCTTCAGGGCCCTTGAGGAGAACATTCACAAGAATTTTATTTGTGACAATCTTATTATCATAATAATTTTAATTTTATTATCAATTATAATTTTATTAATTTTATTATGTGGAACGTCTCTTTCCACATTCCTGTCTTAATTTCTCCTCTTTCCATAATCATCACTGATTAGCTGGAATAAAATCAGAGCTCTTCTCATCCATGAGATGTACATGAACCTTTGGTTATCAAGGAAAAGCTTCTTGGCCACAGTCTCCTGCCTTTATTTTCTCCCAGATGATGGTGATTTATCAGCCAGACCTTCACTGGTGCATTCCAGGCACAGTTACCTGGGATGAAAGGAATATTCCTGGTTATTCCTGAACTGAAGCAAGGTGCAGTAATTTTAGTTTCACACAATTCAAATGTTTTGAGAACTTCTGATGGGCAGGAGAAGCTTTTGCAAGTGTGTTGTTAAATTGGGGGGTTTGTTCTCTGGGGGTTTGGAGCCTTCTGGTTGTGTAGCTGCCATTTAAATATATTTATTTTGCTGAATGTTGTGGTTTGTTCTCATGGGTGAGAGTTTTACAATCACATTTTTAGTCCTTGATGGTGATTTTTTTTTTATAATTTAGTGAGGGAAGTTCAGTGGAGGCCACCAAGTTGCACTGTGCTGCAACTGGGGTGGGTTTTGCACTTGTTTTATTGCTCAGTCCTTGTGCTTCTGCTTTCCTTAGATCCATGTCCATAATCCTCACCCTCCTGTTGTCCCAGAATGATTTTGCTGCTGTTTGAGGAGATATAAAGGGTACAGGGAGGATAAAGAAAGACCATTGAGCAGGTTCTTACTTTTGGAATGGTTGAGAAGTAATGAAAATAAAAGTGTTCAACACAGGCTGATGTAGAAATAATAATCTTATCAATTCTGCTGATTAAAATTTTAGCTGCATCGAGTTTTGTGGTTTGTTTTGACATTGGGATCTCTGTGTCCTTCTATCAACATCATCATTTGCTGTAGGTAATAAATCAGTTAATTTTAAAACTGCATAGACCTGCAGTGGTTTTGTGTGTTTTTCAGCAGCAGTGAAGTTTAATGGAAAGGAACTGAACTCGAGTCTCACTGCTTTAAAAGTGTTTTTGAAGGACCTTTGAAGTGTTTGAAGTAATAAATAGCACCCTCTAGTCTTAGCCTAGCTATGTGCCTAGAAAAATGTATATTTTGGGAAGAATTTAAATAGGCAAAATGTCAAAACTTATTTTTTCTATTCTGTCTGTGACAGTTGTCTTTCTGTGCATTCCCTGAACATTATCCCTGAGTGTATGAAGCAGTTTATTACCTGGAGTTGTTGGAGCTATAAACACTTGCCATTTGTGCTCCAGCTCTCCAGAATATTCTCGAGCAGCTTGAGCAGATCCAAGAGACGAGTGAGTGTTGTGGCAGGAATTGTGTTAAACTCTGTAAAATAAAACAGAAATGGGCAAGGGGAGCCACCCTCTTCTCCCAATGCTCAGGAGATGTTTGTACAGCTGGAAGTTTGTGCTCCTTCGTGTGCCTTGACCTAGAAGTAGCCAACATTTTAATGTGTTCCTGGAGGGGGAAGAAGGTGTTGTGGAACAGAACTGCCACATCAAAGCCTCTCCTCAGCCTGGAAAATGGTTTCCACCACTGCCTTCCTCAGCCCTATCAGAACACTCAGCACTTTCTCCCACTCAGCCTTTTTATTAAGAAATGGCCTTGGAGTTTTATTTATGTTGAAATGATAAAAGTGACACGAAGCGGTTGGAAAGATGGATGGAGCTCAAAGACAAGTCCAGCAGAGGTAGAATGTAAATTCTGGGGGTCTCTGTCAAACCAAGTCGTGGCTCAGCTGCTGCACTGGGTGTGGTGAGTCCTCCCTGGAGGAGGGTGTTGCTCTCTGGAGTAGTTTTTAACTGGGATGTTGTCTAAAACTTCATGGCTTGTGTTTTGCTGCTGTTCCAAAGTCTTACTCGTGGCAAAGGAAATGAAGTGTTTGACCATCAGTTGCACAATAAAGGTTCATGACCATTGGGGAGGTCATAATTCAGTTTTCATCACACCTTCCCTTTGTGTAGGAGGCTTATCCTGACCCTTTGTTCTCCAGAATTTCTCCTTGGATTGCTGGAATTATGAGTCCAACCTTTGGTCAGAGTTTGGACTCGATGGTCTTGGAGGTGTTTTCTGGCAGTAATGGTTTTGTGATTCTATGATTTTTCCTTTAGTAATACAAGGAGGCTGAAATAATTGAAAACTGATTTTTTTTTTTTCAAGTATCCCTATTTCCATTCAAATGTTCCTTTTATTATTCATTTCAGCACCAGCCCACCCTACTGCTGTGTGGATCTGTATTCCCTGAGAACAGGAGAGATGGTCAAGTCCATCCAGTTCAAAACTCCTATTTATGACCTGCATTGCAATAAAAGGTAAGGATGGTTACTCTGCATTCCTTCAATAATCAATACAGTTATTTTGTCTTTCCTGTAAGCACAGCTTTGGAGCTCTGTTTCCCAAGGAATATTTGAACATCTGAAAATGTTCTTCCCCAAAGGCTTTTGTTTAAGGAGCTCAAACCATTTTGCATCATTTAAGCTTCTTTCAGTTGTGATGAGGGTGAGCAGGAGTCGTTGAAATCCTTCATCCTCCACCTACAGCTGGAGAAATGGGATCCTGGGAAGTCTGAAGTGCACAGAGCACTGAGGGGTTTATTCAGTGTTCCATTGTTCTGTCAGATGTCTCCTTCCTGCACATCCACCACATTCCTGCTGTGCAGCCTGTGGTTTGCAGGGAATGATGTTCCAGTGAGTCAATACCAGCAGCATCTCTTACTGGGATGGAGGGGAAATGGCCCTGGGGGCTGAGGATCAGAGGTCACACAGAACACAACCCGTTGTGGCCACGGAATCACGAGCTCTCATTTTTCTGAGTTCAAATCCTCATCTCTCCCAGACACACCAAGCTGAACCCCTGGGAGTTTTAAGGCAGAGAAGTCCCAGGATCCCTGTGTGAGCATCTGCTGATCCCTTGGCACTCCTGGTGGGAGAGGTGGGTGCAGTGTCTGTGCTGACATCACTGCTCCTTTCACCCAGTTATTACTGGGATTAGTCACTGGGTGTCCTCAGGTACCCCCTGGGAGTGGTGCAATCACATCCCTGAATGAAGAAATTACTGCTTTTCTTTGGAAATGTTTATTTGCTGCCAGAACTGATGGTCCTTCACTAAAGAAGGTGGATAATAACAAATAATTAAGAACAAAACACGATTTATTTGCCTGTTTTTTATGGCAGTGAAGACCACAAAAATACATGAGCACATATCTGACTTGTGCAACTAAGGGGAGTTAGCAGTGTAAAATAAACTGCTGATGAAAATACATCAAATAAAATAACGAATAAACCCCAGAAGCCACAAAGGTTTTGTTAAACAGACATTTGTCTACCATTGCACCATTAAAATCTAAATGTAATGATATTAGATCAAGTAGAAGTTACAGAAGAAAAGCAGTTCTGAACAAACACCTCAAATCCCACAAATAACCTAATAATGAGGGTACTGTGAGGATGTAACATCTTTAAAGAAGTCAAGGCTGGTAGTTTTTCTTATCCCCATCAATCTGCTATTGTGGAATGTGGGTAGAAGTTTTATATCAAATAATAGTTTCCCTGAAGTGGTTGAGTTGGTGAGAGTTCTGTGCCATGAGGGGCTCTCTGTCCCTTTAAGGTGTCAGGAGCATTTCAGGACTTTTTGGGGCAACTGTCCCTTGAAAAATGGGAAGTTCCCTGGAAAAATGGGAAGTTCCCTTGTGTCCAGTGTGGTGACAGGAATTCTCTCCAGGCAAGAAAAATCCAATTGTAAAAACAGTCAAAAGGCAAATCACGTTCCAAGGTTCTCCCAACTAAAATGTCTTTCCAGGTGCTAATGTTCCTTTTCCTAAGTGATAAAAACATAAAAGGTACTTCAAAGCTCTGTGGCCACACCCAGGGTAGCTGCTTTTCTGGGATGTATCAGATCCTGTTGTTATCCCAGCAAAACTCACTATTTCAGGTTGAAAATGCATTAAATGCATTCAGGTGCTGAGCTTAAGGTGTCCAAACTAATGGAGTCCAAAATGTGAATTTAAAATAGAACTTGAGTTCCCAAAGGAAGGGAGAGCTGTTTGTTATCCATATTTTTATCCTCTGGAATCATCCATTTGGAGGGGGTTTCTTTAAGCAGAAAGACAGTGTGTCTACAGGGAGGAGACAACAAAAATCTACAGGTTTGGGAAATATTCCAATCAAATATCCACAGGTTTTCAATATTTACATGACACTTCCACACAAAGTCAAAGTCTTCTCATTGGTTTTCTTTATTTTAGGCAAGAAATTAAAATTGATACATTTTTCTTGTTTTTTTTTTCCTCCTGCAGTTTAAGCAATTGGAAGAGATGCCATTTAACTAAAACAACTATTTTGCCCCAAACTAATATTAATTTATATTATTTATATCTCTGAAAACATCAGCAATATAAGGGGATGGTATAATTTTGATTTCAGTGTAGTCCTTCAGCAAAGAGTCTTACAGGTATTGAGCTCTCTTGGGATAAGAGGAAACTTGTGGCTAAACTGATAAAAATAAGAAAAAAAAGATTTAAAGGCTGATTTCACACTGATGGGGGATAAGCATCACCCTTTCCCCAGGGATATGTGCTGAGACTGATGTGATTCATCATCTTTTTAAAGGTGATTATTCCAGCCTGTCCTATACAATTATAATTCAGCATTAGGTGTGTGTTTTAGTCAATGAGAGATGTGATTAATTTTTTGCCACATCATACCTTTACAATTAAAACTATTAGCATTTAATTATGCTCCATATTGTCAGCTAATTAAAAAAATGCTGTCTCTCTGTCTGCCTAATGAGAGAATAATCAGATTATTAATTATGTCCTATTGCTCAGTGTTCCAGAGAGCTGCTGGGTTTTATTTCTTGCCTTCCCAGGTGGTTCTTTGATGTCAAGAGCTTCAGAACTTGGGTTTTGGGAAGCTCTCAGTGTGGGAAAAGGTGTATCCTGGTTATAAAGCTTCCAGGATGTTCTACTTCCCACATTTGCATCTCTTTTTCAGGCAGCACAGTGTTTCCCATGTGGCTTTTGCCCTTTGTTTCAGGTATTTTACAAGAAAAACCTGGAATGTACAAGCCAATACACAAACATACACCTGTAATTTTTGCTAATTGACCCAATTTCTGCTTCTCTCAGCTGCATTTGTGTTCTGGTGCCCTTGGTATTAAAGCCTCCCCTGCTCTTAGTAGATGACCTGGTGTAATAAATTTGTAGCCAAGTGGGCAATGGGATTATTTCAACTGGAACTCGTGTGCTGTGATTGTTGATTTGATTGTTATTTGAGTCACTGAGAGTAATTCAGGATCTTTGCAATTCCATTCTTTGTTTTTAATGGAGCTTTTACTGCAGGAGGCAGATCATAAATGTGCTGTGTTGTCCTGTATCAGATCTGTTGTACTTCCTGAAGTGAAGGTTGTGTGGTTGGGAGGGGAGAGAACCTCAATAACTGCCAGGGGTTGGTAACCTGCCACTTCATCACTGCAGGCTTTCTATTGATGCCTCTCAAATAATTACATTTGGGTATTGAATCTTTAAAGCAGTGCATTTAATGTCTGCTCTGTGTTTGCAGGATCCTGGTTGTGGTTCTGCAGGAGAAAATTGCTGCCTTTGACAGCTGCACTTTCACCAAAAAGTTCTTCGTGACCAGTACGTACAGTGGGCTCAGCCCTGGAGCTCCAGGGGGAAAACTGCCACAAAACTGCTTTGTTTGGGGGTTTGTTGGATTTCTGAATCCTCCACTTCTTTTGCACTTCCAGGAAATGTGTTGCTTCCAAAAAAAAACCCCTACTCTGTGAATATTTGACTCTTTTCTATGGTTTTTATTTGCTCTCACTGATTTCTCACTGCTGTAAAAGGAACTTACAGCCTGACATCCATCAGGTGAAAAATTCTTTGGTTCATTTTGCATAAATATGTGTAAAAGCCTCAGGTCTGGAATTTCAGATTAGAAACAACGATTAAAACCACATTGGCAGGGATCTGCCCACTGCTCATTTTTGGTTGTTCCTTAGCCCCAGGTATATTGCTTTTTTCCATGTGTCCTTACTTTTTCAGGCCCCAAAGCTCCAGCAGCTCGTGATTTATTTGGAAAGGTCAGAGTTTTATTATTAAACAGGAGAGTCTGAATTTTTCTGGACATATTTTCAGTCACAATTAGCAAAGTGTTAAGTTATCCCTTTATATTATCTGTGTATTTAAAGAAAAATCTCATTAGGAGAAGCTGTTTCTTGGGATAGTTTGGAGGAAAGCAGCTATTGCAGTAATATTAAAGTTGCCAATAGGTGTCAGTTTCTTCCTATCCATGGATGTAAGATCCTGGGAATGTGCTGGGATTCACTGACAGGAGCCAAATGGCAAAAGACTTATTTATGTCCTTCTCTTCCTCACTCCTCCTTTTTATTCCACCAAAAAGAATTGGGGTACAAACCTTGCTTTATTTTAGATCTAAAGTAGAAAAATGCCTCACTTAAATGTGTATTTTGAGAGTTTTGGTGCTTTTTTCATTCCAGTTACTGTGGGGTTTTTTTTAAAAGACACTGCAGTTTTTAAAAATCAATCCACTGAGCTGTGTTTTGAGGAGCAGGGTTACCCTTTTCCTGACCATAACTGTGATTTGCTGTGATTTTTTTTTTGTGGAGGAACAGCAGTGGAATTTAAAGAGGCTAAAATAAAACTTTGGGAGATAAAGACCAAATTATTTGAAAAATCCAGGCTCCTGAAATGTCTCTATTCTCAGTGTATTTCTCCAGCTGTGCTGTGTTTTTAAGACCAGAAACTCAAGATTTTCTCCAAGTTTTTTCCAATTGTGGAGTCCCAAGGTTTGGTTCAGGACACCCTGATTTTGGGGGTATTTTGGACAGTGGCCTGACTCAGTGACTGGGCAAAACCATGTGGTTTTTCCCTGGCTAAATGAGTTTGTGGGACCTGTGCTGGGCAATAGTTGTCCTGAGGATTTTGCAGCTCAGTTGTTTCCCAGGGGGGTGTTGTGCTCTGACATGTCAGGGCTGCAGCAAAGCTTTTGTCTGAGCTCTCCCATCTCATGTGCTGAAATCTCCTCGACCTGAGAGTGTATCTTTAAAGGCTTAAGTTGCTCTGGTGTGTTTGGAATTGGATGTAAATGAGCTCCCTCGTTAGCTGCAGGGATTTTTGGGAGGCAGCCAACTGGCCACCACTGGGCTCTCCTGCTGCCTTTTGAAAAAGAAATTATGAAAGAGCAGTGCCAGTTTAAATTGGAAAAGTGGAAATCCCTCAAAAGGAAGCTCAGCAAAAGGTCTCCCAGGCTTTTTTGTTTCCATTCTGGGAGCATCCCTGTTCCTGTGTCCCCTGTGGCCTCATCCTGGTGCACCTCAGCTGGACAGTGGCTGTGACAATGTCACTGCCTGCCCAGGGAATCTGTCAGCTGGAAAAGATCCTCAGCTGTGATGTCTGGCTGCTTTTGGTCCCTAAAGGTCAGAAATATTAATGAGGATCACTGGCTCTTTGGAGACTCTTCTCTTACTGTGTAAACCACTGTAGGGAAAGAAAACCTTATTTTTCCACATGATTTGGTGGGGATGTGGCAATCACATCTTCCATCCCTATCAGCCAAGTGGTGTGGGAGCCTTGGAGCCTCACTGGGACAGCTCAGAAACAAACATCATCCAGCAGCAGCTCTGGACCATTTTGTTGACTATTCATAGAAATGAAATGCAGATTGTACAATTAAAAGCAGTGTCAGGAATTCTGAAGTTGCTCAGAAATGCTAATGCAGCTGCGTTGCACATGAGGAGTATTTGTCTTTCTGTTTTTGTTTTTGTGGTTGAATGTGTAGCTTAATATATTGTTACAATAAATATACCATAAAATATTCAGGATGTAGAACACGGGCAAGTTCATGCTGCTGTTGGAATGTTTAACTCCTGCATTTCCTGGTTTTCCTGGAGCAAATTTGACATAGTACTAACCTTTATTTTCCCCTGCATGGGATTAGATGGAAATGAGCTGATTTGACTTGGATGGCACAGAGCCAGCACGTTTTATTTGTGCCTTTTGTAACAAAACCTCAGTGTACAGGTGCTCCAGTCTGGGGGAGTAGATTTAAGACAGGTGCTTAAATGTGGAGAGAAAACATACTGTAGCTATTGTAGAAAAATTACCAGGATAGCCTGTAATCTACCCTGTGGGGTATTGGGATTTTTAAATGTCTGCTCAGGGAAGGCAGAGCATCAGTTTGCAGTAACTTGTATCCATCACTGCTCTCCCTGTGCTTGGAGGCAGCTCCTTCTCCCTAAGAAAGGCCTTGCACCAAGGGAGGGATAAAGCCAAGCACTAACTTCACATCCTGCCCTGTTCTAAGTGAAAAAGAAATTAATTTGATGCTTATAATAAGAAAGTGTTCCCCTTGCTAGTTGTGGGTGTCAAGGTGCAGATTCAAAATAGATTTTTTTTTTTAATAATGAAGAGTTTTCTTGTGGTTCACTTCAGATTTCCTTTTCTGAGCTCTGCACATGACTGAACAATCAGAAACCAAAGTGATGTACAGGCTTTTTTTCCCCCTCCCCTTTACTTTGCTCTAAACAATAGCTGCAGAAAAGCTGAATTCCATTGATTTCTATTACATCAGTGTTCCCTCAACCTGTCTCCAAAACTGCTTACTGAGTGCAACACTGATGGTTATGAATGTGGCCTGATGGATATTCTTCTCTGTAAAGAATATCCTTCCCACCCCCTGGGCCCTGGGTAAAGATTATCCCAGATAACATCATGCATGTGGCATCATCTCTGGGTCCCAGAACGAGAGCCTGCTCAGTTTCTCTGGCCCTTCCACCCCTCATATTGATATATTCTCCATCCCTTATTCCCCAGGGATGGACACAGTTATTGCAGCCATTAGCTGGCACCACATTTCTATTGATGCTGTGCAGCTTAGAGCCCTAAGAGGTAATTTTACAGATTTTAGTCAGAGTACTTTATTGTATAGAAAGTCTCAAAAGGCTCTGCTGACCACAAGCCCAAAATTATTCAGTGTATGTTCAATGCACCCCACCTGCACCTCTCAAAGTGAGGGAAAACTCCCAAAACAAGTGGTGTTTGATGCTCTAATCTGCAATTTGGACTTGGTGTTCCTGTCTGCTGTGTGAATGTCAATGCAGGAATAATTGGGTGCTTTCAGTCACAGGGCTGACCTGGAAATGAGCTTTTTGGGGCATTTTTGTTAGAATTCCTTTCCCTGACAGGCTCACAGGGAGCAGCTCTTGGAGGTAAAAACATGGGGTGTCTTGTGAACAGGTTTAATGGCTCAAGAGTCCCATTCTTCAGGAAGCTCTGGGTGTACCTTCAGCTCCTCAGCTGTGCCCTCTGAGTGCCATTTATCCTGTTATCCCACACAATAATTGGGATAATCATTGCCAGGATTCCTGTGTCTGGGGGGGATCTTCAGCTGCAAGTCCTTGAGGCAGGTGGGAAGGAGCTCCTGAGTCCCAGGATTTTCTTGCTCAGTGAAGAGGAGCCAAGTGTGTTCCTGTGAATTGGAGCACTTTTAATTTTCATATACACATGTATGAACACACATGTAAATTTTATGTCCCTTCCCTGAGAAATGTTGATTTGATCTTGCTTTTACTTTTTAACAGCCTGTTTTTTCCTGGCAGTGGGAATTCAGGATAATGCTGAAATACTTCTTGAGGAGGTTTTTAGGGCAGATTTCTGGAAACAAATGTCTTGGTTGCTTACAGGAGGTTTTGCTACACTGCAGGGAAGTGTAAATACAACAGAAAAACTGCATCAAGCCCCAGCTCAGGTCCCCAAGATGTGTATCTGTCACATCTCCTGGGCCTGACAGTTGGAAAAATTATGTGTACAACAGGAAGTGCTGTTTGTATCTATATCTATTTTTATCTAGAGCACCCAAATCCTTAATGTTAAAGGCCAAACAAAGCCATGCCACTCCCACTGTCCTGCTCAGAAACAACAATATCTGTGGTAACTTTATTATTTATCACTGTCCAAGTCTCTGAACAAGAAAAGAAGATAAACCTGAGATTAAGCATTGTCCTAAAATCAGTCAAATTTGTGCTAAATTGAACAGCCAGGCCTAATGAGCATTAAAGGCCACAGATATTTTTACTAAAAGCTCTGGGATTGGTGTTGGACGTTTGAAGTAGCAGTAAAATCAGAGAATATCCTGAGTTGGAAGGGAGCAAATGCTTAAAACTGCCTTGAGTGGACAGAGAAGGTCTTTGTAGGACTAATAATAGTAGTGATAATAATAAGAGCAACAACTATGGCAATAATAATGCTAATAATAATAATGTTAATTAAAAAAACCTAAATCTGTGGTCCTTCCACAAGCTTGTGTGAGGGAATTCAGTTCTTCTGATCCAAGGCAGCACAAAATCATGGAGTGGTTTGGGTTGGAAGGGACCTTAAAGCTCATCTCCTACCACCCATTTTATGGGTGATCCTCAAACCAGAAGGAAGTACAAGAACAATAGAAGAGTTTTAGAAAGTATGTGACAGTGTGAGAGTAATAACATTTACACAGGGCCTTTCATCTATTCAGAGGAATTTATAAACAATATTACTTTATGCAGTTTATAAACAAAAAAAAAATTGGTTTGCTAAAAAAAAACCCCAACAAACAAAAAATATTAGCTAGAAAAACTTAGATGATTTGTTTTCCTTGGAATAAACAATGCTTTTTGCCACGAGGGTATCACTGTAGCAGTTATTTATTGTATATTCCCTTTCTGTGCTGTCAGGGATCTGCTTTCTGGCTGCTCTGAGCTGCAAGACTTAAGGATGTAGTTGTGTAATTCCATTCCTGTGAAGTTCTGTGTGTTTTGTAAGGCCTAGAAAAAAATTACAGATTGATTATTAGAGAAGTAGCACAGCTTTAGTGGGTTCTTAGAGCAATTTATTTAAAAATGAACAATACCACTGCTGTGATATCCAGCAAATCCCTTGAATGATTAAAGGCAAATAATTTTGGTTGAAATGAGTTACTGCTTTTGGAATTTGGTTAGGAAACTGTGTTTTAAAGCACTGTACACTTCAGCTGGCACAATGTCATCTTTAATGAACCTTTCCATGCACTGAGCAGAAAAATCTTTGTTTCTCCAGGAATTTTCTCCTTTGGGAAGGTTTCACTTGGGATGTAGGTGAGCCTGGGAGATCTCTGCCTTAAAAAGCACTCCTTGTGTTTGCTGGCTGTGTCCTGTCTTAATCCCATGGTCATCCTACCTGGGAGATGCCATTTCTTCTGCATTTTGGGATTAAAGACAGAATTCTGAGAAGATTTTGTAGTAATACTGCCCATCCCCACATATTGTGGAAATACTGGCACAAAGAAGCTGCAGCTTGAAATAAAAGTGGACTATTCCAGTGTGGATTATGCACAGCTACAAGGTGTGAGATATCCATTAAAAATCCCCCCCAGGAAACTGTAAATCAAAATTGACACCAAAAAAAAAGGATGGGTAACTGTCAGTGCAGAGGAAACTGAGACTTTGTTCCTCTGAGAAGTATTTTCTCAATGTGCTGTTTGTTTAAAAGCAAAGTGGGAGGACAGGAATGTGTTGCCTTTCTCCTCTTGGCTGCTGTGTGTTCACACTGAAGCTCCAGGATGAGGCTTTGGAAAACAATTTAGGAAAAGGTCTGGAGTCTTAGTTTTCTGTAGAAGTTTGACCAGTGGAAAGATGGAGAGTCAGAAAAGTGGATATTTGTGTGAGTTTTCAGAGATGGGTAGAGGAGGTGATTTGGTTTGTTAGGGGCTTATGGATATGAATCTCCAAAGGGTGGGAGAGATTTTTGTAATTACCACAAGAGTGGTAATTGCAAAATAATGTAAAATAAATATATCTTCTCTTTGCTTAAGCAAACATTTGTGTAGCTCTTCAGAGAACTGTAAGTAACTTCTCAGATTCTTGGGTTCTCAGTAAACCCAAATATATAAAGTCAGCAGAGCAACAAAGATGCTAAAAGCATCTTTGAATTCAGTTAGTCACAACCTATATGCTTATTTCAGATTATCATTTTATAACTCTGTTATTTAAAAAAGGGAAGAAAATCAGAAATGGTTATGCTAAAGAATTTACCTATGGGACTATTTTGATTTAGGTAAAACTTGCATTGTGGAAATGGGAAAAGGAAAGCACAGGATTTGAGGTACCAGGGTGCTTTTAGCCCAGTCTCTGTTTGGAGGGAACCTGGATCCCTTTTCTTACTCCTCAGTGCTGCTTAGGCCAGCACCAAGTGGAGTTTTGGGCTGTAGGAACTCAATCAAATGAGAAGAAAAACTTGCACTTTGACTCTGATTTTCAAAATACAATTTTTCTACTTTTTTTCACAGCTTTGAAGTCATGCATTTAGAGGGAGAGAGTAGCTGTGTACTCGAAAACTTGTAGTTTCCAGTAGGTTTTCACCTATATTTTGAGGGATTATAGGCCCAGTAAAGTTTACTCTGAGCTCAGATATTTTTTAGTACTTGCTTGCTTTGCTGTGCTTTTGGAAGGACTTGCCCTGAGTGATCCCTTCTTGGATGACCTCTCCATACTGTCATTAAAACTTGGAAACTTTGGTCTTCTTGACAGTTAGTTCTGCATTCTCATTATGTTCATTCCTATTGTAAACACGCTCAAGTTGCTGCTGTTACTGCTTAGAATGGCTTTTTCCTCTGTTGTTTTGAAGTTTAGAAGAAGTACAAGTTAATCTTTAAGAGAGTGAGGCTGGTGAGGGTTGGATGGCCCAGCTCGATGGGTCACACCGTGTCTGTCTTTTCCTTTGCCTCGTAGATGATGTTCTGCTGACTCCAGCTGGTTTTTTGGAAAGCAGAAAAACAATTTGCTTTTCCTTCCCATCAAGTATAACCCTTTGTTTATCCATATGCTGCTGCAAGTTTTCCAAAATGCAGAGACTTGCAAAGAAAAGAAAGGGAGGAAATAGCTCTTTTTTTTGCGCTGTTTTTCGTATCGGGGAGTAGATTTTAGGACCGAGCTGAATTGTTGACCTCTGTGGAGTTTATTCTTAGAATTGGGTGATTTGTGTGTGGAGTCTGATTGACTGAGTCCAGTTCATGGAATAAACCACTGACAGTGGTTTGGGGAAGGCAGTCCCAGCTTTCCTCAGTAACTCTTGTATTATATGATCAATTTTTGATTTGAAGGATACTTTCTGCAGTTCTTCATTTACTTCAGTGAACTGAAGTAATTGAGAACAGCTCCCTTTTCCAAGCAAGACTTATTTTTTTGCAATGAGTTGTAGAATTGCTGGGACTCCTTTGCTTTTCTCCTGCAGGGATGTTAGAAGGCACTTGAGGAGTTTGGGAAACACGAGTCACTGATTCTAAAATCACTGTAGAGATTTACATGAGGAGGGCTATCATCTGGCAGCTTTTAGTGCTATAGTTTATACATAAAAGGGAAATAAAAAAGGCACCAGAGACCTGAATTCAGGGAATTCAGGGAGACCTGAATATCTTTACTGACCCAGATAAGAGCTGCCGAAGCAGAAGTCGGCATTAAAACCTCACTGCTCCTCATCTATAATGTCATCGGAAGAACACGTTTGTATTTACAACCCAGGCTTGTATTTACAACCTTTTTTTGCTTGCTTTGTTCCTTAAGAGGCTCTGGCTACCCACATTTTATGCACTTCTGGAATGCAATAACAATTGTGGCATCATCTCTTCAGAATTCGTTTTCCTTCCTGAGATCAGGGCGGCGATAAGGCCCAACAAAATACTCACTTGGTTTTGCTTTCCTGGCCTGAGATGGGTTTAATTGGGTGAATTGCTGCTTCTCTCCTTCCCTCGCTTTATGACCTTTGAAAGAACTTGCTGTGATCTTTTTGAATTTGCAACCCCCTCAGTTCTGTGCTCTGAAAAATGAACTCCAGAGCTGTTTATGTTCGCGGCAGCTGGGCCTGCACGGGCCCAACAAAACGCCCCGAAAACGTGGTCAAATGTCAATTTAAACCTGTTAACACCCTCCCACACACCTTTCACACCACTTTGCCAGTGTTGGAAATAAAGCCACTCTGCTTTTAATAGTCCTGTTCTCCTCAATAAATGTTGTGCACCGTTTTGGGGCCTGTTTGAAAAGTCACGACTATTTGCGGAGGCCGGTTTGGTTTTTCCCCCTGAGGTTGGCACGGCAGTGTCAGAGTCTGAGACAAGAGATTTTGGGGAAATAGAAGCTTAGCTGGCTGTGTCCTGGTTTATTTTTAATTTTTTTTTAGGGTTTGGTGCAATAGACTGCAGTTGTGTGTTATTTGTGTTCTTCTAAAAGGCTGTTTGCCTGATCCCAGCGCTCCTTCAGATGGGATACAGGAGCAGCTGCCCAGGGCTCCTTTAAATCAGGCACACATGTCTACAAGATTTTAAATGTTTGGTTTCTTGGCCAATCAGTGAGAGAATTTAAATTACTAAATTGACTGTATTAGGCTAAGAACTGATGAAAACTGAAATTAACCATTTGCTTGATAGTCTCCTTTTCTCCCATTCTCTCCCCCTTATTTTTTTAATGTAAAAACATGTATTTAAAAATACAAGTTATTTATTTTATTCATAAAAAGATGTATTTATTAACTTTCATAAAGATGTGTATTTTTACACTTCATGTATTAAATGCCATTTAACGTGGGCCTGATTAATTTTAAGCCTTGTCATGCTTTTGTTCAAAGCTATTTTCTCTTATAGCTATTTTCACCTTTTAATCCTCAGGAATAATTCTCTGTTTTATGCTCATTTTTATCCATGTGTACGTATCTATTTTTAATGATATTATAAAGCTAATGGAAAAGAGGTGAACAGTGGAAGTGTTGCCACTGATTTTAAAGAAATTGTGAATTGTTTCACTGTGTAAAGTTAAGTGTGTGCAAAAGTATATTGAGAGGCTGAGGGCTTGTATATAGAATTATTATAATAAAAACCAAAAGCATTTTGAAAGACTGAGGGCTTTTACACAGAATTATTAAAACCAAAACCAAAAGCACAATACACACCCTTACATGCAATAAAAATGTAGAAGAGCTTGAAGTGAACAAACTGTTCACCAAGATGTCAGTCAAATAAAATCAATTAAAATGTGAAGATACAGAACCAAGCGAGTCAAACTTCAATATCCCCTCTCCCCACTCTATCAAAAAGGCACTAAAAATGCAAACATAAGGAAAAATGATTATTTACACATAATTAAATATTCAGAATAGCTCATCTAACCACAGCCTTATCTTGAGGAACAAAAATGCAAGCATCCACTGAGTGATATTAGCAACTAAAGGACTTTTGTTTAGACTTTGTTTTCTTGGCAATAAATAAAATTCTTTGCAAGAAGCCATTAAGATATTTCTTAATGCTGCCTTTTCCAACTTTGCAGGCTGCTATCCTTGTCCAGGGCCAAACATGAACCCCATTGCCCTTGGGAGCCGTTGGCTTGCTTATGCAGAAAATAAGGTAAGGAAAGGTTTAACTGCAAAGAATATTCCTGGGTTTCATTCTAGATTTTGTATTTATGGGGAGAGGAAAGAAAAAGTCTCAGAAAAAAAAGGATATGTGAAAAAGAAGGTCTGTAAGAGGAGTTGCATTAAAATGGCAAACCCAAGAAGTATTTTTATATGGCATATATTTATTCTGGATGTTTGATTTAAGCTCGTGAACTTGGAAGGCACAAGTATGTGCAGGCAGAGAAGGCAGCCATCAATGTGTGTTTGCACAAGGTAACTCAAAAATCAACCCGTTTTGTGCTTTAAAAGTTTAAAGCACTTAATTATAGACACTTCTGAAGGCAGACAAAACACTTCCTAAATTCTGTTTGGGGGAGCTGAGTCTGGACAGAGCCCGTGGGTTTGTGTGAAACAACACAGCAATGCAATTTGTAGGTTAGAAAATAGCATTAAAATGTCCAATTTTAACATTTTTGTTGAAAATATTAAGCTCCATAATATGTTTAAATATTTTTAGAGAGAAAGAAAATAGATCCCAAGCAAAGAAATGATCATTCCTTTTATTGAGCCCTAAACCAGAGAAATGGTTCTGTATTTGAAGCTTAAAGTGTTTGAAAAGTCTAAATTCAGCTTCTAATGCCTTATTTTTCTTTCAAAGGAGATGTTTTTTCTCCCTTGCACCTGTGAGTGGAGTTTCTAGAGCTGAGCCAGAAGTTATCAGAGAATGTATTTGCTGTTACACCTCTCCCAGCACAACTGATTCCATCCCAAATCCAGGCCTGCCTTTCCCTTAATGCCACACCTGTCTGGTGCTGCAAAACTTAACCAGTCAGCCTGGGATTTAAAAAGTTGCATTTTGCTGACAAAGTGTAAGTCACTGATCAGCAAAAGAATTGTATCACAAAGGGAATTTCAAGGATTTCTCTGTTCCCAGGTAAATTCACTGGGGGCTTCCCCTTTCTCCCCAGCTGAACTAGTTTTGTTTGGATACTTAAGGCAGAAAAGCCTGTAGAAACAAATCCATTTTTAATTTTCTTTAGCCAAAACAGTCAAACAGGCAACATGTTCTGTGTGCAAGCAACAAATCCCTATAGTTTTTTACCATTTTATTTAGTCAGAAGTACAGATTCTATTGTCAGTTAGGGTTCAAAGGCAAACCTTTGTAGGCTGATGGCAGGTACAAGAGCCTTGTTTTGATTTATTCATTTTGCAGGAAGGCAATATAAAGCAAAGCCCCTGTACATTCCTTTAATCTATTAAATATAAAGTTTCAAGCAGCTCTTTCCCTTTGTCATTTCTTTGCTCGCTCGTCACAAAGAGGAGGGGAAAAGCCACACTCGGATTCTTAGAATGTCTGATATTGAATGTTACATATACATGGCTAAAGCTTTTGATTATATTTATTTAAATTTATTTGTGGTATTGCTGCCAGACCAAAAATCCCACCATTTCAAAGTTTATGAATTCTTAGTGACTACTCAGCTGGTAATTGAAAACTGGAGCGGAGGACGCGACAGTCTGGGTGGCACCCAGAAGATTATAAAAAGGGGTTAAGTGTCTCAGCAGGGCTTTTTGCTATTTGTAGGAAAAAACACACCACTGTACATGATAAATAAGAGCTCTGGTAATGGGTTCTGGGTTTGTGTAGTTTAATAGTAGTTACTTGGTTGCTGTCTTTCTTCTCGTAGCTGATCCGATGCCATCAATCCCGTGGTGGAGCCTGTGGAGACAACATTCAGTCTTACACTGCCACAGTCATTAGTGCTGCCAAAGTGAGTCCATCATCTGCTCTGGGAGAGGTTATCGTGGAACATAATGATTAGGTTTCCCTGCTGAATTGTGCTGTGTGTCATCACCCCCTCCCTGCTCCCAGGGAGCACAGGGAGAACCCTGCAAGCACCAGCACTGTGCCCGTGCTCCTGACCCTGCAGCCTCTGAGCAGCCCTGCTTTTCCAGTGGTCCTGGGTCTGAACTGGCTTTTTCAGGTTCTCTGTATTGCAAGCAGCTATTCATAGTGGGGGGAATGGTAGTGAAATGGGTTTGTGTAGTGGGGATTCACAGGGCTGTGAATTTGTATGGTTAGAAAAAAAAACGTGGTGAATTATTAGTCTTTTGGCAGCATGAAAAGTGACTTTACAAGTGCTTGGTGCTTTTTGGGCTCCATCACACTCACATTGTACATTTTAATCTCTCTGAAGGATGACAGTGCAGTACTGGAGCTCATTAATTACCTTTTATGAAGGTTAGAGCTTATTAATGGCTGTTTACATATAGGTTCCATTGTCTCATTTTCTTGGTTCAGATGAAGTTATAACATCTCTCAGTTTTCAGAGAAATGTCTGGGGTTTCATAGTATCAAAAGGAGACCATGGCTTGGAAAAATCTTAAACAGGACTGAATATGCACAACTTTTGTGTTACTCTTCCCCCCTCCAGCCCCAACATTTTGCAAAGTAATTTCTTTTTCTCACACACACACACACACACGAAGTGAGTTCTGGCACTGTCTGGTGAACTCTGGTGCTGATTACAAGCTTTCCTTGTAACCACCAGCCTTTTCATTTCTGATATGCACAACAAAACAAACCTAATAATAGGAATGAAATGACAGCACAGGACAAGAAGGCTCAGTGTCACTGGAGAAAACAACACTTAAAGAAGCCACAAAGAGAGACACAGGGCAGGCCAGCTCATGTGAAAACAAAACAAAAAAACAAACATATTCCATCACAATCACAGTGTGGCTGAAGGAGGAGAAAAATCACAGTTTCTTACATAGTTGAGGAGAAGTGGAATTGCTCCTCTCCTGCTGTGATTTGCTGGATCTCTGGGTACTTTCACCACCAACAGTATAAAAAATAGGTGTGTGAGGAAATCTCCCCAAACTCCTTCAATCTCAGCATCATTAACATCTTTTTTTATAGCACAGATAAGTGTGAAAAACTGACTGGCTTAGTGTGTTCAGCTACAGTTTGGATCAGATGTGGTAGAATCCTACAAACAGATCCCTGCAGCTGATGACCTTCCCTGCTGAGTAGGACTAGCCAAGGATCATAATCCAGAAATTCTGATGTTGAGCTGAATTTATCACACTGGAGTAGTGCTATTGCATCATGTGAGTAGATACTGAAGATAAAATGTGTTTATCATCATAGGAAAGAAAAGATTGTTAGTCCCTGTACAGAGAAACTCCTAGTGAGAGTCAGGAAAAGGGATAATCCTCTGTCCTACTTGGTGTTTGCACAGCACATGCCTTGTGCTCCTCACTCTTAGATGTTACTGTAATAGTCAAGATTAATTCTGATATAGTTTTAAATATTTGCACCATTTGGCTCATGAGCCTCTCTCAGCCTTAGTGTATTAATTTGTCATCCCCATCCGAGTGCACAGCAGTGAAGCTGCAATGTTTAATTTAGTAGTGATTTCATTGACTCTTGGCTTGCTGTCCAGCAAGTTTTCATCTCTGATAACTCAGTGCTGACTCCAAATCTCTGCTGCTCTGTGTCCATCTCATTGCCTCACCACTAACTGGACTCCATCCTCATGTAAGTCTCCATTTCTGAGCCTCTGCTGTTGTGTCCTCAGCCTGCAGTGGTTTGTAATTCCTTTGCTTTGATCAGAGCAGGTGTCAGCTTTGGGGAAGTGGAGATCCTTTTCTTTTCTCTACCCTGCTGCTTTTTGGCTCACATGTGGTTCCATTCAAGGTCTTGTTTTGGCAGATTCTCTTGGGTTCCAGCTTCATATAAAAGAGGAGGAAAGCTGGGAGCAGAGAGGTGTTTCAGAGACTTTGGAGAATTGCCCTGGAGATCCTCTCCAGAAGCTCTTGGTGGCAGCACAGAATATTTATTTTAATGGTTTTCCCTTTGAAGAGACTTGTCCTGGTGGTGACAGTGGGTTTGGCCTCAGTGGCAGGTCCTGCACTTGGTGCAACAAATAAATTTCCTCCTTGATCAAATAACTTGGGAGTCAGGAGGTCCCTGTTAACCAAGAGCACTGAGATCAATTCCTGGAAACAGAAAATGTGTCAAGATTCACATTTAGGTTAATGATTAGCAAGGGTAGAAATGGATGCATTTGGAAAAATGAAAATATCATTCCTTCCAGGTGTGGAAGAATACACAGTGCAGGTAGACAGGAAAGTTTCCTTGCACAGGATGAAGATTCTTTTCAGTCCAGTTGGACAAACCCAGCAAAATGGATGTAGATCTTTCTGATGTCTCTTTCTGTTTTCTATAGTTTTTTCATCTGCAAACAAATAAAATCATGTAAAACGTATTTATTATGAGAAACAGGAACAACATATTGTATTGTCAATAATAGGATGCAAGGCCTTTGTTGGAACAAACCAGCCTAAAAGGCACTGAATGATGTGTTTTAATTCTTTTCATCTAATTAAAGTTGTACTTACTTTTCAATTAAGTGAGATATGAGTGCATATATTTATTTTAATTAAATATATGTGTGTATTTATATTTCAATGAATGTGAACAGTCTTTTTTAAGTAGATAGGGTACATGTGAGCATCTAAATAATGTGTGTGTCTGCACAAAGTGCATCATTCCTTATAAAAGGAACTGAATCAAGTACTTTAATTTTATTTAGAAGCAGAGTTCACTGGCAGGTTCCCATCAGTGACAAAGGAACTGGGACACTGCAAACTTTAACCTATTTCATTTAAAATGTATTTGGTCCGTCAAAAGTCTCCCATCAAATTATAAACCAAGTCCTTCTCACCTCATAACTCCTTTGGTTGATTCTTTCCCCATATCTTTTAATCCTGTAGTGATTTAGCAAAGGCTGCATCTGTTTTCTCTTGTTACCTGATAACTTCTTAATGAGGACTAACAGCTTATGTGAGAGCAAGGTCATTAGTCCTAATGGATGGGGGGACAGCTGATACGGCCTGGGAAAGGTTAAAGATTACCCTGGAAGTTGTGCAAACACACACAGCACAGGGCAGTGAGTGCTGCACTGGTTTGACACTGATATTCCCAGCTAATGGTCCCTTCCCCGCACACCTCCTGCTCCTCGGGATTGTTCCCGCAGTCCAGCACGGAGCAGCAATTCGCTGGGCTGCATAAGATCTTTTCTAGAGAGCTATAAATTTATAGCTGCCACTTTGTCATCTGATTGCTGCAGGTATAAATATTCCTAAAATAGGTCAGTTACAACTTCTGGCCTGTTCACTTTGCCGTGTATTTACTGATTTCTCCTTCCCGCTTTATGAGCTCCCAACTAATCATTTGACAGGATTTTAACTATTGGCCAAAAAACTGCCCTGTCAGTTTTTGTGAGGACAGTTGGGGCTATTTTAGCTCTGTCCCTCACCCATCAATACCTGCTTTATGTTACACTCCTCAGCCTTTTCCCTTTGCCACCGTTAAAATTCTGCTTTATTCTCATCTGCCGGAGCCGGGTATAAAAAGAAATAATAAGAAACAAATGGCAGGATATTACTAAAGACTTTAAACCCCAAAGCCATTGCTGTGCTCAAGGCCTGGCTCGATTTTAAGTGGAAGTGTGTCCATTAGCATTAATGGGGTGAGTCCATCAGCAGAGGCATCTCAGAGGTTAATCAGCCTTCCTGCCTGGGCTGCCCATCGATACCGTGTGGCGCCTGCCTCTGTTGGCCCTGCACAGGTTTTCCTGACAACACACTAACAGACTTTGTGTAAGTCATTTCCTATGAATTATTGAAACAAAACGTTTGGCTGCTAATTGATGAACACTAATGTGTTTTCTAATCACTGCAGTTTGAGATTTTAGCACTAAACAAAGCAGTTGCAATTGATTTGTGGCTGCTCCTTGGTTTCAGCCTGGGATCTGGACCTTTTTTTTTTTTGGCTTTTCGATTTAGCAGGCAGCTTAGCTTGTCTTTTTAGTTAAGAATTGGCTTGTTACAGTGTCATTCCATTCTGATCTCTTTTGCTATTTCTTATTTATATTGCATAATAAATCTGCTTGGTTCTTTACAGGCAAATCAGGCCCAGTCCTTGATTCAAGGAGAAAATATTTTAAGTGTTAGTTGGGGTTGTTTTCCTTTAAATCCACATCTCTCCTACTGTGTCTATTCTCCCTCTTTCTCCAAACAAAATAAAGCAACATAAAAACAATCTCAAGCATCTTTAGCTGATCAAAGCTGGTGCAGAGAATAAGTTTTCTGGAAAACATGCAGAGCCTGGAAAGTCCCATTATTTGTGCTGGGATGTGCAGTGAGGACTTCTCCTTTCCAGGACTTTGAAGGTGGCATTTTTAATTTTCCTCGATTTGAATCCCGTGTTCGGTTTTAATGCTGAGGAACAAACGAGTGTGTCAGACCTGGGGAAAGCCAAATTCCACCTCTTGCACTGTGCAGAAGACAAAACTGTGTGAGGATCAGCATTAAAGGCTGTGTGTGAACACTGCCCTCCTGCACACCCATCATCGAATCCTCCCAACTATCCACGCACTTGGAATAAGCAAAAACAAAGTTCAAGTGCGAAAAAACCCGGAATATTTAAATTATTAAAATATTTGAGCTTTTGAATACATTTTTCAAGAACGCTTCGGAATAACCGAATTCCCAAATAAAGCTGCACACTTGCAGTGGGTAGGATGCTAAATCTTTTCAAGCTGTCTCTGCTCCAGCCCCTTGCAGCTCATACATCCCATTTATTCCGTGCGTGCTCGATCCGCAGCGGGGAAAAAAATTGGGGATAAATCCCCCGAGCAGCTCTGACCATCCTTCGCTGGTTTTCCTGCCCTTTGCAGACCATCAAGACGGGGCTGACGATGGTGGGGAAGGTGGTGACACAGCTCACGGGGACGCTGCCGTCGGGAGCCACCGAGGAGGAGATTTTGGCTCACAACAACCTCCGCCGGAGCCCTCTGGTGCCCGGGATTGTCACCATCATCGACACCGACACGGTGGCAGAGGGACAGGTAATGCTTTGCACACACACACGGGCTGAAACCTCAGCAAAACGTGGGTTGTGCTGTTGGAAATGAGAAATAAATGAGATTTTTTTTGGTTTTTTTTTTTGCTTCATCCCAGCTGTGTGTGTGTGTAAAGTCCTCTTTGGGGCTGAAAACGAAGCCAAAATATATATTGTCCCTCCAAGGTATTTACGTGACGCTTTGACGAGATGGGGTGTGAAGTGTCACGTTTTGTCTCGCTGACACTTGTTGCTAATTGACGTTGATTGATGCTGAGCAGTTCAAGTGGAGATGTAGTCTGATTATGTTTATTAATGTATAATGTGGCTGGGAATGTGGTTGTCTGGAAATACAGGGAATTGTTGAATTCCAGGTTAAAAAACCCCGATGAGTGAAGTTGGATATTAGGTATAAAAGCTTCTAACTGCATAGAAATCTCAAAACTAAAATGCAGTCAAGCACGATGTTATTTTTGAGGTATTTGTACTGTTTTACTAATAATACAGTAAATTTACTTTATGTGTAATAGACAATACAGTGCATCAGGCAAAATCATTTGTTAGGAAATCCATACCATTATCCCACAAACTATAAATTGGTGGGTTTTACTGCTTTTATGACAGAGAAGATTTCCATGTCTTTGTTTGTTTCTCTCACTCATTTAATTTTTAAGTGTCTGGTCCTGGAATTCAGTGTTTATGCAGAACTCCCACACACTTCATTATTCTGCAACTAGTCTGTAAAATTTTTTTCCTCATGGTCACATTTATTGAATTTAAAGAGAGAAGCACTTTACTTTTTCTTGTTTTCCCCTATAGTTATGGTGCTTATTGCAGGTAAGTTAGTGAGGTATTAAAGGCACTTCAGTAGTCCAAGTTGACTTGACAGGAAAGTAAAATGTTTTACTTGAAAAGAAACAAAAGAGAAACCTTGTTATGGTTGTTCCTGGGAATTAGTTTTGGAAGTACTTAGCCAAGCAATGCTACATTGAAAGGGAATTGTTCATAAAACATTATAGGCCTTTTCTTCCAAAATTGAAATAAAAGAAAGAGAGAATGGAAAAAGAATTTATTTACTGAAGATCTTAGAGTCGGGTCTTAAAATAATTCTGTTGGCTGTTGGAGTTTGTTTTTGTTTCCAGGGGAAAAAAAAAAGGTCTTTTGGCTCTTCATATACAACCAGGGGAAAAAAAAAGGAAAATTTTGCTTCATAAATTTCTGATGAAGCCTTTTTAATGTGGTCATTATTTCTGCTGGTCGTTGTCTGTGCTTTGATTCTTCTGCATAGGCCTAGGGGGAAAAAAAATGATAGATCTTGGGTTTTTAAGTCCTGTTATGTTTGATTTAGAGGTTTTATGAACTTGTCCTCTGACCTGAACAATAGTAGGGAGCTCTGGAGCCTAAAGGGCACTATAGGAGAGTAGCTGTAAAAATGATAACGTTTGCCTTGTCCAAATACTGCTGCTGTAACATAAATAAGCCATCAGTTCTAGGAAAATCATTTTTGCCTTAAATCTCTAGGGAAGGAGGCTCGAGACCCTCTGCATGTATTGCATTCATATTTTGGGGATCTGAAGTTTTAAAGTGTTATCAAATTATTAATTTATTTTTGGTGCTGCGATTTGCTTTCAGAGTTAGTGTTACATTTCTTTCCAGGAAAAAGAAAGGAACCTTTATTTGCATTGTTAGAAGGCTTTTTAACAATCTTTTTTTTAATGAAATGTGCTTCTAGTAAAAAGGAAGGTGATTAAAAATAAAGAAATACACTTTGTACTGGGTCTTTCCTCAGACCCTCCTCACTGTGGGGTGTCGAGGATGCTCCCAGTCCCCACTGGGTTCTTGCCCATCCCTCCAGCTCTGTTTCCAGGGAGAATGGGAGTAGTTGTGTCCATGTGGATCCTGATTTTGGCAGGGAAAAAACGTGTCCCTGGCAGGGACCCCTGGTGCTGTGTGCTGGGTGGCACATGTTTGTAGTGCCCGGGCAGCCCTGGCTGCTTTGGGTGGCACAACTGAGGGAACCTCAGGCCAGGGAAATGTTTCAGCAGCTCTGACCTTTAAAGGAGGCAGAGATCAGCTTGAGCTAATTGTGATTTTGGTTGCAGACCCCGGGGGTGGAGCATCCAGGTGATCCCAGGCTGCAGCTCCACAGGTTCTTCCTCGTTCTGGTTGTTCCTGAAATGAAGTTACTGCTCCGTGGCAGATCTGTTTGCTCCCAGTGCTCACCCAGACTGGCCCTGGGCTGAAATGGCAGCTGGGGGAGCTCATGGAAAAGTCACTGGGAATGCCTGGTGGGATCACTCTGTTTTCTTGGTGCAGTGGCTTTTCTCAAGTTGCTGGTTTGTAGAATCACAGAGTCATTAAGGTTGGAAAAGACCTGCAGGATCATCCAGGCCAACCTTTGCCCAAATCCCACCAGCCCATGAAACCAAAGTGCCACATCTGCTCATTGTGTGAACACTGCCAGGAATGGGCACTCCCTTCCAATGAGGAGATCTCCCCTTGTTTTATCAGCCCAGTTTTCCCAGGAATAAAAGGGGGGTGTGGGAACAAACCCACCCTCGGTGACATTGCTGGTCCCTCCTGGGGTGAGGTGCCAGTTTTGGGCTGTGCCCACCACAAGCTTTGGTGATGCCAACCAAGTGTTTTCTGGGCTGAATTTGCACTTGGAAAGCCTTGCATCCCATTCCTCAGGATGGATTTATTGTGCTTCCAGGGGTGTCAGCCTGCTTGTAACTGAGGGGAATTTCAGAAGCAGGAAGGAGTTATTTTCTTATCATCAGTGGACTCAATATAAAATAAATACCTCACTCCTTCAGGTCAATAAAGATTTCTATCACCCTGCACAGCCTGACTTAGAATTTGGGTGTTGCAGGAAAATAAAACAATTTCCAAGTAATAAAATATATCTTTAAGATAACATAGACATTATAAAAGAAGGAACCAACTGGGTTTTAAAAAGAGAAAATGGAAGATAGTAGTGAATCTAAGGTAGGCAAGCATGTCATTTTGGAGGAGAAATAAGCACTTTCTTCAGTGGGGGTAGGAGGGGTTTTAGAAGTAAATATATTTAAAAGCTTGCAAAGTAAAGGTGCAAGTGCTTGTCCAGTTGTTTCAAACACGACAGCACAGGTTTTAAAAATGGACTGAGCTGCTCTGTGCAAATACAGCAATTTATTTGCCAGTAGGATGATTAAGGAACATGTTTTGGACAAATGCCAGAAGGACTCATTATGGCTTCAAGTTTTCACTAATTTTTTATTATTTCTCCCATTTCAAAGACAACAAATATAAGGAATGTGAGATGGAACTCGGTGCATTTCATGCACTGCACAGGGGGTGAAATGCAAACTCACCACTGAAAAATACACAATTAAAGACCAACAAGATCTCCTAAGGGAATCTTCCTGGATTAAATCTGCAGGGGAAATATTTTTAATAAACCTGATGAATGTAGATATTGTAGTAAACTCCCATCCCCAGCAGTTGTTTATGTGATAGCTCCTACTTTCATAATTGGCAATACTTTAAGAAAATTTGAATTATGAGGTAATTAAATAAATGCAGAGGAATGCAGAATTATTGACCTTGGCTGTCATGAGATATTTGCAAAAGGAATAAAAATAATTATCGAGATGCCCAAGTAACTTTGTGGTCAACCAGAATATGTTAACAAGGTTGTGTGCTTGTTTAAACTTCCTTCTAATGAAGTGTTAGCAAACTTTCCAGTTAGATGGAAGGACTATTTATTTGAATCTGTTAATTAGTTGAAATGGATAAAACTAAAGCTGTACAGATGTCCTCTTCTTTCAGTAATTGGAATTAAATGTGTAAGACTTTATTGGCTCGAGTTTGAAAGAAAAATGATTTTCTTTCGACCTTTGTTTCTGTATTTTAATTAATTCACCCACTGGGCCACCCACGTGCAGGTTGCAATAATGACCTTGCTCAAAAGTCACCCCTTTTTGGGACTGAATGTAAATCTGTTCAACATCCAGCAGTTGGTTGACACAGAAATATGTGGTCATTTAAAAGTACAGAACTTGGTTCTGGGTGCTCTGGGCATTGATGAGACATCCCAGCTCATCCACAACCCAGGGAAATATTGGGGAAATATCTTCAAAATAGCTAAGGAAAAGGAGATAACATGTTGATCTGTTTATGTTTGAAGATGTGATTGGGGCTTTTTTTTTTTTTTTTTTTTTTTCCTGTTCCCTATTAAGTTTTTATTGCATTAAAGAGGAATTTTTGGAAAAAACCAGCCCGACTGCTGCAGTTCCCAAAGTTCATTTTCATTTGGTGACGACTTGATAGCAATTGAACCAAGTCAAGATGCTTATCAGGAGCAGGAATTGTTGGGAGACTTTGGTCTAAAGCAGAAAAAAAAAGCATATTCCATAATAAAACTTTAACTGCAGACATAATTCCACTGGTCATTAACACCAGGGCTTTTATTTCAGGACCAGCTTTTGCAGAGTCTAATCTGATCTTCTCATGAATTCTGCCTCCATTTTCTTCACTTTTTATATCTCTGTATTACAGAAGAATTCGTTTTATATATAAATATAAAAAGAGCACCAGGATTCCCTCGGAGCATAATGCTGTCTGCCTCACTTTTATTAAAGGAGATCTGGTTTTTGTCAAGAAGACATTTTTGTCTCAGATAAATGGTTCAGGCTGAGCACAAGGCTGGTTTGAGTTTGTGCTGGATCCTATTAAAAGGAGTGCAGTAGTTAATGCCACAGATCTATCACTTTTAGCCCCTTTCCACTGATGTTTGACCTTGGCTGCAAGTTGGGGGAGGCTGAGGGGGTCTGTGTTTGTGGGCAGGAGCTGAATCAAACACCACCTTCAGCTGTTTGAGGCACTGGAGATCTCAACTGCCCAGCAGAGATCTCTCCCTGATACAATATTTATAATTATTGCCCAACCTATTTGTTTTTATGATGATGGGATTAGTCTTTCTTAATTGTATTAAGAGTAGGACCTGCTTGATTAGATTTGGGCCCATTTTTATTTGTGTTACTTTCATGTTTTATTTAAAAACATGTCTCCACTGGGATAAGTGGTGTAATTTGCCTTTAAAGATTAAAATAATTGAAGTCATAATTACTAGTGGCTTCTGTTGAGCAGTATGGAAAATACAGGGGATGAAGAAAAATATGGCACAGGAGGAAAAAGCTCCAGCTCCAGCCACTCCTGCCCTCCAAGCAAACACTGCTGGCTGGTAGTAAATGAAACCTCTTCCTTTTTTTTGAGTGAGATAAAGAGGATTTGATTCATCTTCGATGATTTGCAATGCTCTGTGGAACAGAGCAGCTTGGGGACATCCAGCCAGGGGCTCCTGGCTGGGCAGCTTTTTGGAAAACAGTGTTGCAGCTCTTGATGAAACACTCTCTGGGCATCAGGAGCAGCTCATTTATTCCCAGGGCTGGGGAGAGGAGCTGCAGGCTTTGGTTCTTGGTGGTTGTTTTTCATGAGCCCTGCGAGGAAGGTGCTCCTGATGGACCTCAGTGACTGCAATTATGGGAGTCATGCTGAGATTTATGAACTTTCCCAGGGAGGGAGAGACTCTGCAAGGGCTTTTCCTTGTCCTACTGGAGTGGTGAGAGGCCACTGCCTTGGAGAAGGAAGCTTGGTTGGGATGAAAAAAATTGCAGGCTGGGGATTTTTGTGAGCTCTGGGAAGGAGCAGGAGCTGCTTCCCTGGAGCTCCCTGACATTCCATGTGTTAGTAGGGAAATTGTGCCCTGTGCTGATTTCCAGGAAAAATGTCCAGCTCTGCAGTTTGCAGAAGGAGCGAGGGGGGTGTTGAATTGTTGAATTGATGGGCCATTTGTTCCCCTGCAGACCCTGACCCCTCCAACAACCCCTGCAGCCTCTGCAAGAGGTGCCTCTGAAATCTGGGAAATCTGTGGGACAGAGGCCTTGGATGATTTTTGGTTGTTTTACAGCTCCCCCTCCATCCTTGTCCACCCCAAATCCGTGCTCTTTGCTGCATCCAACTTCATATAAACCCTGTTGCACTGGGGCATTTATAGCCATGTACAGCTCTGTAACACAGAAAACATGGATTCCTGAGCCATCCCATCTTACATCAGCATGATTTTGAATTCCTCAAGTTGTACAAAAAGGGAAAAATCACACTGGGAGCTCTGAACTGGGACAGGAACCAGGCTTTGGTTTGGTGGCATCTTAAGGAAGGACATTCCCAAAAAGGCTCCACTTTGGTTGATGATGTAGTTAAGTCCAATTCCTTGGATTTTTTTTTTCTCCTTGCTTTGTAGTGTTGGAATTGTAAAAAGTTATGCATGTTTTCCCCAACTGTGCAGAAGAGCAGGGGAAGGACATGACAAATCCTGCAGTGCAGCCTGAAGATTTAAATAGAAAATGGGGATTTAAAAAAAAGCACTTTGTTCCTAAAGGATTTATTTTTTCGTGCTGACTTTAAAAAGATGAAGAATATTTTCTCAGCTCCATCTTTCCCTGCAAAGCAAGTGTTGTTTCCACGTGTGTTTCCAAAGCCAGAATGTCCATTCTGTGGTCAGTCCTGGGCAGTGACACAGATCAGCTGTCACAGCCCTGAGTGTCACATCCTCCAAGGAGTTCCAATTTTTTGAGTAATGAAGGTACTTTTTTACTTTTTCTTTTTTAAGGTTTTTTTTTTGCTTTACTTGGCCGGTGCAGGAAATGAACATATTTGAGTTTGGATCTCAAAACTCTTCCTAAGAGCTGATTTGCTGTACCTAAAAATTAGCTTTTACAGGAAAAAGCAGAGATTTTTACAAACTCCTTTTGGAGTGGTTTTTTTCAGGAGAATAATTTTAAGCAGTGATTGAAAAAAATAGAATAGAGCATGGAATCAGTTAGCATTGCATACAAATGGAGATTTGGGCTTTATTGTATTCTAAAATTGGTGTAACTGAGGTGTTTGACAATTTTTAATGTTGTGACATTTTTGCTTTGTCTCGTATTTCCAGAGGAAAAATATTTAAAGATCATCTTCCCACGCAGAGTGTTCCTGCCTGTTGGACAGGGGTTTGTGTTGCAGGGCTGATAACAGCAGTGCATTTATCATTTTTATTTTTTCTTAAATAAAGCCACGTTGAATTAATCCAGTTCACAGAAAACGCTGCACATGAAATACCCTGTATAACTTTTTTAGCAGTGATTTAAATACTGTCCATACCAACACATTTATATTTTTGTTTAACAAACCAGACTCGTGGGAGGAAAAAAAAAATCCTTCCTTAAACCTTTGTGATGTTACTTTATAATTTAAATTACGTTATCATTTAACCGGACAAAAATATTTAAGAAAAATATTTAAGCTGAGACCAAACTCCCTGAGAATGGGAGATGTGAGGAGATGATGGACAGGAGTTACTGGGTGCAGTTTATTTGGGCTGAGGGGAGAAGAGGCTCCTGGAAAAGCCCCTTTGGTTGGGTGGTTGGAAGAAGCACAAACTGGTGCCAGGGAAAGCCAAGGCCCAGTTGTGCTGCTGTGCCAGTGCCAGGGGAAGGGAGCAGTGACAGCAGGGCTGGCTCTGCACATTGAAATATTCAAAAGGTTTAAACCTTACCTGACTGTTGGAAATGCTTAAAGATGAGCCCCCTGTTTGAAGCGTAAAAATATCTTCAAATTATTGTGATATCTGCTCAGAATGGGAAGTATTGAAACCCCTCAGATTATTTTGGAAGCAGCAGACAGATTATTCAGAATTTGGGATGGGCAGATTTGCACTGTGTTGTGAAGAAGGTGGGATTTGCTCACTGCAGAAATCCTTTTTTTGAGTCCTTTTCTGACAGATCTTTCTCTTTGTTTTGCTTAATTTAGTTTTGAAGGTGATGTAATCAAGGAATAAAATACTCCTGCAGCTCTTGCATGTGTTTTGTCCACACAATTTTCAGTTCTTGTCTATAAATCTAAGAGTATCTTTGCTTTTCATACAAGGAGACATTGATGTGTGTCCTTTTGGATGTCCTCACAGTCACCTTTAGTTTTGACTGGCCCAGGACTTTTATCAGCTTCAAATTGGCTTTTGTTTAAAACCCCAAAAGTTCATCCTTTGTCCTTTTCTCCAGAAAATGTTGTGCAACACAGATCTCAGTCCAGGTATTTTCCACTGAATTTCCCTCTGTTATGAAAACTCTCTCCTATCTGTTAATTCCTGGTTTTGTTCACAAGAAGGTATTTTATGAGAACATAATTTTTTTTAAGGGATTTTTGATAAACAGCCTTTGTAATAATGTTATTTTATGTTCATTGAGACGATTTCAAGACAGAGAAAATTGATGTTGCAGTGCAGCTGCTTCCATGCACACTCCCAGTCCTGGCATTTCTTGCATCCTTTGGAAATCCAGATCCCTCAAGTCCAAGCTGTGGTATTCCCACTGTGTGACTGATGGGAATCAAACCCACTTTCTTTGGGGTTTTGATCTGGTTTTCCACTCACTTGCCCTGTATCCTTTGAATCCTCCCAGAGAAAATACTATTTATGTAAGGATTAAATATTCCCCTTTCCTTGCAAATCTCTGTGCTGCTTCTTGTTTTTCTTTCTGTTGTGTGATTTTTGTTATTGCTTACAGAAAATCCTGTGATTAAAGAACTCATCAGTTTAATTACAGTGATAATTCCTTCAGTGAGTCCAGTGGAGCCTGGTGGGATGGGAGCTCCTGTTGTGGGATTGCTGGAGGAGCAGGAGAGTTCCCTCACAGATGTAGGAGTAAAAGACCTCTCAATTTTGGACATGCAGAGAGGTCACAGCCCTGCTTTAGCCAAGGGAACTGGAAACCTCAAATGTCTCTCCTCCTCAGAGTCCTGCTGGAATGAACTGCTGTGCAGCCAGGAATAATTCATGGAGCAAACCAGCAATATTCTACCATTTTATCCTATTTGAATAGGATAAATAACTAGAAAATCCAGGCATAAAGTGCATAATCACTCCCAGTTAACAGCAGGTTATTAAAGCAGGTCTCATATCTCTGTACCTGACAAACTTCCTTAGGATCGTGTTACATTCTTATATAAACCTTGTTATTGCTACAACATACTGCAGTTATAATGTGAATTTACACCACCATGGGCACCTTATAAAGCCATTGCTGTGGGAGGCAGTTGGCCTGGTGCCTTTGGTGTGTTTTCCTGCCCAACCTGGCTGTGTTCCTGTGCAGGTGCTGGTGAGTGAGGACTCGGACAGCGACGGCATCGTGGCCCATTTCCCTGCCCACGAGAAGCCCATCTGCTGCATGGCCTTTAACCCCAGTGGTAAGAGCTTTTCCTGCTTCAAATATCCCTGGAGGTGTTCCCTGGCACTGGGACACCTGCAGGAATCCAGGGCTGTGCCCTGCTCCGTGCTGGACGTGTCACACTTCACTTTTCCTTTTCTAAAAGAGCTTTTTCAAATTTGTCTTTTCAAATTTGAGCAACTGTTTTGCTCTGGTGGAAGTGAGGAGGTTCATTCCCCCTCTTCCAGAACTGGTGGTGTCCTGCCAGCCCAGGTGGGATACACAGGGAGGCAGAGGATCTGCACATGCATGAAATTATACTCCTCCATAAATAGGAAAATCAAATCGTTTCGCTGGTTTTAAAGTAACTTACACTGCCATTATTTGTTTGTTGATGGAGAGTTTGTGGTTCCACCCTCTCTCCTGAGTGAAATCAACTCTAAACCAAAAATACTTTTGAGAATGTCCTCAAAAGTCCCTATTTCTCTCTTTATAAATTTATTATTAAATTTAATTATAAATGTATTTCTCTTTATAAACGAGCAGTGACTGTGGGCAGCAGAGAACAAACCTTGTCAGTTAACAAATCTTATCAATCTGACAATTAACATGTTCATTGTCTATAACCAAATGTTTGGGCTGATGGCAGCAGCACTCAGGGAATCTACAGCTTCCACTTGCCCAAATGAACAATTTCTGTGATGTAGCAAATGCCATGAAGATCATGAGGGTGAAGTCACATTTCAGAGAATAAAACAACGTGTCTGTCATTGATGTTTTCACTTCTCCTGAGCAGTTGGTGTTACCCTGACACCCCATCTGTTGTGTCAGAACCCTTTAATAGAGCTGTGCAGTTCACAGTGTTTTCACTGGGGGGTTGTGACAGAAAAAGCTGTATTCTCATCTGCCTGGGCTTTCTTTTAAGAGATTTTTTTTTTGTGGAACTGAGCTATTCCAGAGCAGTGGTTTTGCTGTGTGCTCTGGAAGAAGGATAATACCTGGAGTTGAGCAATGCTAATTAAGTGAAATAAATACAGCAGCTTAAATTAGAATGGTTTATAGATATTAATTAAATGCCTCCTTAAGACAGTTTTTATGATTATATAAATTTCAGGGAGTATGTTTATGCAAAACCAAATTAACTGGTTATTTTTAAAATTGAAGGATATTTTTGCATGTTATTGTGACACTTGTATTATGATCAAGTTGTTTGTTTTGCTCAGGTACTGGAATTACAATAATTTGTAGGTGATAGAGCACAGTCATACTTTACATCTGATGATGTTTGATGGCAAAACACTATTCTATAAATAAAAATTTTATATAAATACATTTATGTAATTTATATCTAAAACTTCTTTGATTGTTTATATAATTTATTTATGCTATTCTTTATATTAATTTACATATAAAACTTATATTATTTTTGCCTCCTGTAACTGCTGTCAGCTCTGGGGTGTTTGCAGGAGGGCTCAGACCTCGTGTTCTGGGCACAGCAAGGGCAAACCAGGAGAAAACTCTTTTCCAGTGAGAGCAGCACTTAGCACAGGGCTCTGTGTTCTTTATTTAACATCAGGGCAGGGTTTTGTTTGAAGCCAGGGCTGTAACATCATCTCAGGCCATTCCACAGTGCTGTAGTGGCAATCAAGCCAAGCTCATTACAGAGCACAAAACAAGAGGTGGCTTTTGACACTGTCCTTGGCTGCTTGCAGTGAAAAACCACTTTTACTCAGCATTTCAAGCACCAGAACACAGCAACTGCAAACTGGGGCTGTAAAGGCAAACAGGGAGCTCTGCTCTGCTTCACTGAACTCTTTTATTCTCTGTGGTTGATAAAATTTCATCACATCTCAGCCCACGGGTGCTCAGGTCTGAAAACTGCCAGGTTTGTGTGAAAAAATCCAAAATAAAGCCATCACTGACACAGGGAAGCACCAAAGGTCAGAGGATATGGAAGATAGATGTGATTTTTGTGTGGTAAAGCAGTGCCACTTTAAGGTGTATTTTAAAGGAATTAGTTGCCAGTTGCTGCTGTTTTCATGTTGGACACAGAGCAGTTAATTGTGATAAAATAAGAGAACAGTATGGTTACAATTGTGAGAACAGCTCCTGGGAATATATTGCTGCACTGCTGGATCTCCAGAAAACAATCCAACAGGAGGAAAAACTCCCTAAAGTCAGTAAGTGACTGTCAGATTTCTCCCCCCAAATACCTGGTTTTTGAGGTATTCAAATAAACTAACATGCAGAGAGCATTTCTTGGTATTAGATCTATGTCTGCTCTGAAAATCTGGGTGAATAATAAAGTAACAAACTCCAAATATCATTTCTGAACATACTTAAGGGGCACCATAAGGTTTTTTCCTGCATCTCTTTCTTCCAGACCCCTCTGTTAATAAAAGCCTCTGAGGCAGTTGATTTTAGGGAGACTGTAAAAGTCTCAGGCTAAAACTTGCAGCAAATCATATTTATCATTAAAAGGAAAAAATAAAAAAGCCATAAAGCAACAACCCTGCAGTCCCTGGCAGTTCAGGTTTTCTCTCTGTTTTTTCCTGTGTACAGCAAATTTTAGTTTTCAGGAAAAGTTGGTGTTTTTTCTGGGGAGTGGCAGGGAGAGAAAGGTTTCTACTGCAGCTGAACATTTGCAGCCAGGCATCCCATTCCCCAAATCCCTCAGTCCTGTGGAATTCCTAAAAGCCAGGTCCCTTCATCTGTTGTTATGGCCTCTGTGCTTGACATGTTTCATGTTAATAGGTAAGACATGGAGTAGGTCAGTAAAAGTGAACAGGAACTGCTCCTGCTTGGAGTGAGTCTTTGGGAAGCACACATGGAATGCTAAGGGGGTCCTTATTGCAGTGGGAAAAACAGGAATGGTGAGGTGAGCTGCCTTAATCCCTCCCTGTGCCCATGGTGGTGTCACTGGGGGGACACTGGTTCTGCCTGGGGCACAGTCCTGGTGACATCCTTGTTCTGCTCTGGGAAATAAATAAATTTAATAAATCCCATCCCAAGTTTCCAGTTCAGGTAACCTGACACTGTGAGTTGGGTTTTTTTCCCCTTCTTTGAATTGCTGGAATATGAGTATTTCCTGTATCATTTTCTTCCACAGTGTCACAATTTTTCTCTCTACTTTAAGTCAAAATCAAGATTATTTATGTAATGCCATCTGTGCCAGTGACTTTGTGACTTAGAGGAAGATAAAGTCCCTCTCGTGGAGCACTCCTGGTTTGATTTCTTTTAGACACCCATCCAGTCTTGAATCAACTAAATCAATGTTCTGATAGTCATTTAGCATTGCCAAGTGCCATGGAAGAGATGCTGGGGATTGACAGGAAACAGGGATTGCATTTTGCTGTGTATTTGCTTCATAAATAACCCAGACACGTGGAATTGATTTCTCTTTTACCACAACCCCTTCCTGGGAAGGGATATTTGCACCATGGTCTGTGGAGAGGGTTCTCCTGTGCCAAGGGGAGGCTCAGGTTGGACAGGAGGAGGAATTCCTTCATGGAAAGGGGCTGCCCAGGGAGGGTTGGAATCCCCATCCCTGGGGGTGTCCCAGGATGTGGCACCCAGGGACAGCTTGGACTCCGTGATCCTGGAGCTTTTCCAACCTCAGTAATCCTGGGATTCTGTGACTTTTTGGGGAGCTGTGGGTGATGAGGCACAGTTTGGGAGCTGCCAGGGCACAGAGGGTTGGAGTGGCAGTCAGGGATGGCTCTTGGTTACAGCACTGGGGGTTGGGGAAAAATCATGATGATGATAATAATAATATTATTAGAATTAATTCTTCAAGCTGCTCCTGTACTGAACCCCCCATGGTGGGCTGTGGCAGCAGCTGCTGAAGGCACAGTTACAGCCCCACATCCACCCCTTGCTGCTGAACAAAGGCTTTGGGGAAGACTTTTAAGCCTGTTCTGAAAACTTTTTAAGATGAGAGGAAATAATACGAGGAAGTGAAGTAATATTAATAGTCTGGGGACTTTATTAATGTACCTCTGGCAGGGATGTTGGTGCAGTGGAAACAAGAGGCTTATACTGACAAAGAGGCTCTAAGAACAGTTACTTTAATTCACTTAGTAAATGAAAATCACATTAAGCTTTTTGTGTGGATGCTTTTACTTAGCATTAACATTTCCTTGATTTATTTTTGCTTGAATATTCAGTTTTGGCTGAATTGGAGGCCAACTTACTGTGGGCAGAGTGTCCAGACAAAAAAATATATTGCTATTTACTAATTCACATCAGGTAATTTAAATGAATTATTCAGGCTGCATAAGATCTGCTCCCAAAATTGTGCATCATATTTTCCCTGGGAGTGTCCAAGGCCAGGTTGGACAGGGCTTGGAGCAACCTGGGATAGTGGAAGGTGTCCCTGCCCTGGAAGATTTTTGAGGCCCCTTCCAACCCAAACCATTCCATGATCCTCTGTACAATCAGTAACAGTTTTATAACCAGTAACAACTCTGTTATATGATGTAAAGCAGCACTAGTTACACCAAGGTCTCTGTTATGGTTGAATTGTTGCCATAATTAAAATGTATCCAAGATAAAAAATGAAAGTAAATATTTTGGTGGTTATTAAGATGATTTTCTGTCATTACGTGAGAATTTATCATCGGGTGGCTTTGAACTTTTATATGTCTATAGTATTTATATATATTTTTATATATGTAGATTTTATATTTATTTCTATAATTTAAAAAGCTGGCTCCAAACCCTTTGCAGAGTGACGTGGTCATTAAAGTGGTGCAGAACAATCCTCTGTGCTGCAAACTGTAAATCCACAGGAGCTCATGAGATAAACTCTGGCTGGAGGTGAGCTGGACTAAATTTTGGAAGTTCACAAAAGGCAGGAACACCCATAGGGGGTTACTGAAATGATGTTTACAGCAAAGCCTCCAAGCTTTTAACGTGCTGGGGAGAGTCTGCCAGGAACTGTAAGTGTTTGCAGGGCTGGGAATGGGAGAGGGAAGGGAAGGATTAAATGTTACAGTTGGAATTAGTTGCTCAATGATAAACTGGATTAGTTTGAACTGGAGAGTGTCTAGACTGGAGACTGAGGGAAGAGAGCAAATATCCTCATTTTTCAGTAAGTTGTGTTAGACACTGTGATTTCCAGAGGAGGAAAAACCTCCCCAGGTCTGATGTCCATGGAAATGAATTCCCTTTGTTCCTGCACAGGGCAGGGGCTGCCAGGGCAATTCCCTGCCTGCCTTCCTTCACCTGCTTTGGTTATTGCTGCTCCTTTTCACTGGGGTCTGAAGGATTCCCTGTTTTATTTTCATGTCCCAGGATTTGAGCAAAACTGTGGAAGCAAATATCCTGCATTGAGATGGGACTGGGAATTAGGACTGCAGTGGGATTGGGGAGATTTGGGTCTCCCTCTGTTTCTACTTTTAGTTTCAATATAACAGTGTAAATTATTTGGCAGTTGAATTTCCACATATTTAAAATAAGTAGTTATTGGTTTTATTTTAATTTTTTAGTTAAAATGTGCTACATACAGAAAGAAACAGTATTTACTTGTGGAGGGTTGTGAGGTGCTACTTCTTATCTTTTCACATCCCAAACCTGAGAGCTGAGGAGAGGAGGATGGAACATCTTTGAAAAACACACCAATGTGCTCTAATTTTTGGCAAAATATATTTATCTGTATTTTCCTCCATACTCAAAGAATATATTCGAAAACAAATCGGAAATTCTGCCTTTCTTACTATCCTAATGTTTAATCCTCAATTCTTTATTTGTATCTACAACTTTAAAAGGATGTGGCTGTTCTAAATGGATTTCTCTCAAGGATGTCCAGGTTGCTGATTCTCTAATTAGCATGTGTAATCCTGTGCGTTCTGGAAAGGTGTTTTTATTAATTTTTATAAAGACATACTAAGAAAAATAATTCTTTTGTTTTTAAAATCAACAAGTCCATTTGGGGAAGTCAGTGGAACAGCAGCAGCTTCACGTTTCACCCTCTGGATCAAGTTTTTTGTGTGTTTCTGTAAAGCATTTGTGGAATAGTTTCTAAAACATGAATCCTGTGCTCACTGGATGTGTTGAAATGGGCTCTGGCCTGAGACACCAACACGTTTTATGGATACACACGGAATTCTGGTCACTCGTGTGAGGGTGGAAACACCACACAAACCCTGTCCAAGGTGAGGAACCCCCAGGAAACAACTCCCCACCGTTTGCTGCCCTCAGCAAAGAGGGGAAAATTAAAACTACGGGCAAATTTCCACGGAGCAAAAGGAGCTGCTGAGCAAACCCTGCTGGGGGAATGGAGGGATGGGGGAACAGTTGTGAACCATCCAGGGCAGCAGCTGCACTCGGTTTGGGGGCCAATCCCTCCCTGCCTGCCTTGTTTATGAGCTGGGACTCTGAGGGCAGAATTAAAGCAAATATTTTCATGGCAGCGTTTGGTGGCTCCGGCCGAGGGGGGTGAGGGAGCCCCGCGGCCCGGCCGGAGTCGCCCGTGGTGAGGCTTCTCCAGGAGTAATCCCTGTAAATCCCAGCCTGGAATCTGCCTCCCAGTTCTTTGAGCGAGCTGGACATGCTTAAAGCATCTGAGTTTCAGGAGGCCGGGAGGGAGGACCCTTTTATGGATTTTTGTCACGTTAAAAATGAACAGAATCCTCTCTTCGTTTGGACAGATCGGAGGTATAAAGGCCTTTATGAACTGTGATAATTAAAACCAACTTGTGTGTAAATTATACACTTCTCTCCATGCTAGAGGAATTGTTATATGTGCTTTTAAGAGTAATTTTAGAGTCTATTGGGCTGCAGCTTTATTCCAGTCAATTGTCTTTACTTCACCACATTTAAAGGTGAATTACGGATGTTTTATTTGTGCTAAGCTGAATATGAGTTGCTAAATTCATTGTTGTCTACACTTGGGCAAGTTCTCTACAGCCATAGATAATACAATAAAAACAGAGTCTGTAAGGAAGGAAATCAGATCAGTGCTTCAGAAATCAGTTCCAGACAGAGAGGTTTTTACCTTATTTACCAGTTCTATTACCCAAATTTCGTGATAAACTCTTAAGTTTCCTCTCCACCCTCTAGGAAAACAGAAAATTTTATAGCCATGCCAAGATTAATTAAATTTTATAAACACTGAAGCTAAAAAAAACGATTTTTTTTTTCATTTTAACTTTTTATTTAAATGTGGAACGTGTGTGTTGTTAATATCTTGGCATTTCTGACTGGTATTTTGAAGAAGGTAAATAGTCAATTATTTGGAATTTGAAGGCTACAGAGATCAAGGGTTTAATACAGATGACACAGGGGCAGAACTTAGAGAATTTCTTTTCACCTCCTTCCACATATGAAGGCTGTAAATGATGCTCTAAATGGGACAGGAAATGGGACCTCCAGCCTTTCAGGCTGGACCAGCTGCTCATCCCACTTTAGAAATGTTATCAACAGGCCTGGAAATAACCACCCTCTCCTGATTTTTAATTCTATCTCTACCTTTATTATTTTTTAAGGCCAAAATCTCTTGCCTACAGTAGGATCTTTTGTCCACAAGACGTGGCTCGTGTGGGACAGAATTCTTGAAATTGGAAAACAGAACTTATTTCTGAGCACTCACAGTCAGTGTTGTAGCTGACACGTGCATTCTGTTTATTTGGAATGGTTTGGGGTCATAAAATTGGGATTTTTTTGGATTTATAGAAATATGAAGCACAAGAACGAATATTCTTTTTAGGTTAACTCGAGTCACTGATCAGACTGGGTTTGACACAACAAATGCAAGTGTTTTACCCAAAACTGTTCCTGTTCCTGGAGCCACTGAGAGACAAAAGCAAGTTGAGTTGTGTATCAGGGCGTAACTAATAAATCACAGTTTTCTTTCCACATTGTATTTCCAGTAAAAACAGTAAGATATCGATATTATCAAGTTTTTAGATGGAAAGAATGTGTTTTGTGATTGTAAAACTTGGGTCTGTTTGCTGCTTCTGCACAGAAGGTGCTTGGGGAGCCTCACACTGAATCTGTGATGGACTTTGGCCAGGAGGCCTTGAGAGTGAGGATGTGGGAGTAAGTGGAACATGAAAACGTGTGTATATGTCATTATCACAATTTGTAGATTAAATAAAGAGCAGAGGAATTAGCCCTAAATTTTAGATATATTCACTCTTTCCAGAATCTTGGTATTCAAACACTGAGTTGGATTTTGGAGGGTGGCAGGACATTATTGCTGTGCTGTGACCCTTCAGTGCTGCTCCTCCTCTGGAGTTCCACTTCCTACAGAAACACCAAGTTGTTCAGAGAAATGCAGTGAATGATTTTGGGGGTTACACAGTAACTGAGATAGTAGCAGGCAGTAACTTGTTGCAGGGCTGCAGGACTTCCCAGTGCCAGGATTTCCCTTGTGCAGTTAAGCTGGGACTGGCCAGTTCCAACTTTGTGGCTTTAGGCACCACTGGAGAGCTCTGCTCTGCTCTGATCCCTGGTTTCCAGGAGCATCCACACAAATGTAGCTGCTCCTCGTGTTTGTTTTGGGAGTCTGGTTAAGGGTAAAAGTTTGCACATTTATTTGAAGGTTGTTTCAATCCCTCCTTACTGTTTTTGTAAGGTTTGTGCCTCGTTTCTCAGTGGGGCTGGGGAGGGAAGGCTGCACTGCCAAGAACTATATGTACAACAAACCCAGTAGGTGCCTGTGGGTAGCCAGGAAAGATGAGAATTATCCTTTGTTTGATTTTTTTTTTAGAGGTTGTGCTTCAACTGCCAATTTACTAAGGCAAGGAAGTGGTGTGAGAGCCCTTGAAAAGGACATTGTTACAGAAGCTTCCTGGTGGTCTTCTCGTGGGACAGTGTTTCTCAATAAAAGCTTTTCTCTGCACTTCTCTGCAGCAGAGCCATGTTTGCCAGTGGCAGGATTCTGTCCTGCCTTCTCATCCTTTTTTTCACAGAGACCCTTAAAAACAAACTGAGAATACAACAGTTAAAACATTTCTGCAACTGCAGCTCAGTCCACTCTCAGTTTGGGAGTAGCTTTGAAATGGATGGGATGGGGCAGATACATTCCCATATATATAATTACTAGGTTTTATTACATATATTGCATAGAGAAGTGTAGATTCACACAAATACCTTGTGTGTTCAGAATGGGATGAGGTTTTGGACCAGGAGAGGTTCTCCATGAGGTGGAAAAGATGGAGGATGTGAGACCTGTTTTTTTTGGAGTTAAAGGCAAGATGGTAAGGAGGATTCCAAAGAAACAGGTTTGGAGAGGAAGAAAGGAGTTCTCAGGGAACAAGAAGTGGGAGATTTTCAAGAAGACTGAAGGAATGGGGGTGAAATTCCAGCAGTGCCAGGGGGAGGGAATGGGAGAGGTTTGCAAACAGTATGGAAAGCAAAGAGCAGAAATCAGTGCCGTGGATAGGGCTGCAATCCAGGGAGTCAGGGCAGGTTAAAAAGAAGGATGTGTTGAAAATGGACTGTAAGAACCTCAAGCTTTGGATGTCAGGGATTGAAAGGGAATTTTAAGAAAATTGGAGGAATGAGTTGTCTCTCAAGGTCTTGCAGCAACGCTGTGCCAGAGGAGAATATTCCATGGGATCCCTGGTTTTTAATCCAGTGCTGAAACCAGTAAAGGACGTGTCAAATTCAGTCCACTTTTGTACTCAGTTTATTGTTTCATTGTGGTAATTTTAATGTCAAAGAGAAAAAGTTTTCAAATAAGATACTCAATTAGTAAACAGCTAAAAGATGGTGCTGGTTTATAAATACCTGGTTTTTTTTTCCTTTTAAATGTGGTAAATAAATGATCTGCTTTCCAGGAGTGTTACTCCTGCCACTTAGCAGCTGAGAGCTGTGAAGTGCAACACATTGAAAATTTAAAATAATTACGCTTCCTTGGCTGCAAAAGAGATTTTCCACTCATTAATAACGAGAAAATTAATGTTGGGCCAGCAGTAAAACAGATTAAACTGTGTCCCCCTTTGGATGCCTGACTGCACCTTTAACAGACCTGAAATTGCTCTGATTATTTAAATGTTCTATATTGAAACGTGACAGTGGCCTTGAGTTAATAGTTAAAGAGGTTGAAATTGGAATGTCTCTGCACAAGTTTTTCCCATTGATCAGAGCAAGTGGACAGAAAAATACTCATCTAGAGGGAAAGGAGCTGTAATTATTTAATGACAAAATAATTATTTATTTTTCTTTTTGTTTTGGACCTTTGTTTTTCAGTTTGAATCATTGCCTTGTCCTCAGTGTTACAGTGTCTGGAGATCTCCACAGTACAGTCACAGGGAGTTATTTATTCACAAAATAATATTTTCTTTTTCTTCTCTGCTTTTTGACTCGCTGGGATTTTAAAAAATATTTATTCTAAATATATTGGGTATCTTTACCTACTTGTGTTTATTTTGCAGCAAATTTTGTTATAATCCGAATTTCATTATTTAGATAAATTTTTTGGAGACCAAATTCTGTAACTGTAGCACGTGTTACATGTGGAGTCTCCCAGGGCAGAGCAGCACTAATGTTTGGCTGTATTTTGACTTGCATCAGCCTCAGAGAGGAGTTCAGTGAGTATAAATAAAGCTACTGTTCCTAGGTCGGGTCAGAAGCTTCATAAAACCGAGGGCCATATAAACTTTGTCACATCTTAACAAGATACAACTGCAACTGCTTCTGCCAGAGCTGCACTGGAGCAGGAATCCCCACAAGGAGCATGGGGAAGGTGGGAATGCCAGGAGAAATCCACATGGGCTGGAGCAGGAGGGAATGTGAGTCACTGCAATTCCACTGAGGGCTCCGGTCCTGTAATTTGGAAACCTACAAAGCACAATATCAACCTGGCGTGGGATCAAAGGTGGTATTGAAAATCTGAGAAGATCATCGTTTTTAATCACTTCTTGTGGAAATAGGGAGTTTGTGCAGTGGCTGAACTGCTCTGGCCGTGGCTGTGCACGGAAATGGGAGAGTTCTTTTCCTAAATTAGGGAAATCCATGGATCCAGTGTCCTCCACACAGATGTGTGCCTGCTTTCCCAGCATTGCTCGTGGTGTTTTGGAAAGGAATCCAACACATCTCGGACGTGTCGAGTCCTTCAGTGTGTAATGACAGAATGACATTGCTTTGGGAGGTGCAAAATATCCCCGTCCCCCTGAAATCTGGGAGTTAAAATCCCAGAATACTCTGAGCTGGAAGGGACCCACAAGGATGAAATCCAGATCTCGAGTGAGCGGCCTGTACAGGGATCCACGGCACAGCCCCGGTGTTACCAGCACCGAGCCCTGACCGAGTGAGCCCGGAGTTCCTCACTGGGGTGTGTGCACTGCACAGCTGTGCCCTGGGATAAGTAGGATGTGGAGGGGTGCTGAGCTGCCAGCCGTGCCAGCCTGTGCCCAGCACACACACGTGTGCCCAGCACACACACGTGCCCAGCACACACACATGCCCAGCACACACACGTGCCCAGCACACACACACGTGCCCAGCACACACACATACCCAGCACACACACACGTGCCCAGCACACACACGTGCCCAGCACACACACACATGCCCAGCACACACACGTGCCCTCTCATTTGCCCGCGGGGCCGACGCCGAGCGGCAGCACTTGGTGCCCAACTCCAGCATCCCGGCGGCTCCCTCGGATTGCGGAGAACTCTGTGTCCCATCAGCAGCTCCAGTCCCACCCTTTAGGCCAAGCCTCATCTATCAAAGCCGGGCCCAGAGCGAGTGAGAGGAAGCTCCCAGATAAACACACGGCAGCGCCTAAACTCCTAATCACTCTGGGCTTCCGCTTCCAGGCCCTATAATTAGAAGTCCTTCTTTTCCTTGTATTCCCAGTTGACGCAAATGCTTTTTGTGGCTTGGCACCTCATTTAGGGCGTGGGCTTAGTTTATGGCCAGGCCAGAGTCTGGTTTAGTCTTCTGATACTGCATAAATAGCTCTTAACCCACAGTCTACATCTGTACTGGTTTTTCCTTTTATGCATATATTTTTTAAACGTTTCCATCCTGAAAGAAGCTTATTGTTTCCCAAACAGAATGCAGGAAAAGTAGGAAGCTGTAAATTAGGGCAGGTAAAAACAAAGCTTTGCTAATTTTTTTTTTCAGTCTATGGTAGCTGTTCCCTTAAAACTGGATTTTAATCATCTCTGTGGATTTAAAGCAACCACACAGTAAAACAGTCATTAGTTTATCTGGCACCCTCCTACTGTGGATAAGCAAAATCAGGATTTTTGCAGCGAGATACATATTAAAAAAAGTCTGTTTTATACATAAATTTCCACTGGGTCCTGTGTATGCAAGACTTCCAATGGATTTCAGCTGCTATCTGTTAAACAGGGATTATTGCCAGTTTGAAAAACAAGCAGGAAATCCTTGAGAATTATTCACTTTTCATCTCTGATTATTCATCCATAAAGTACATCACAAGAGAAAACATTCTGGACTGAACTTACAGCAGCTTTAAACCGTATTTCCGTCTAAACAACTTTTTGGGAAAACTGTCACAAGGTCTCTTAGAAAGCTGAGTTGAAGTTTCCTGCACTTGAAAGTGAAAGTGAGGCAAGGACCAGGATTGCAGGTCACGTTTCTCCACTGGGATTAGGAATTCCTGCAGGGATACGGAGAGAGAGACAAAATGGCTGAGCTGTGATAATGGAAAACTGGGATTCTTCAGCGTGAAGTAACAAGAGCTGGAAAATACCACCATGAAACCCAAGTCCAGTGTTCTAAACCACTGGTGATTTATTGTTTGAATAACGGGAGTGAGGAAGATATTTCAAAATGCTGTTTTATAAATACATGTTCTTTCCCATCTGTGGTGTTGTGCTTGGGACCTCCGTGTTGATACAAGTTCTGCCAGGATATATTTGTACTTCAAATGCAAATGTGGGTGTGAAAGGTCCCTCTTTAACTTACTGAAAAAGAGTTGCTAGTACAAGTGAAGGGCCTGTTTTCCCTTGGCTTTCATCTACTAAAATGCATTAATTCCAAACAGGACAGGCAGCAGGAGTTTAGATTAGGTGAAACTGCCAAATCAGATACCACCCATCTTTCTATTTTTAAGTCCATTCCTTTCCACCCACAAATGTATTATCTTTCACCTCTGGGCTCCTTCAAGTTCACAAAGACAGAAAAAAAACCCCCAACAAAACCAAACCCAAAAAACCCGAAGGCAAAGCACGTGAATATGGAACCAAGGACTGTGTGGGATCATCTGGAACCGATCAGACCCCAGACAGATGAGCCGTTCCACGGCCGCAGCCGCCGGGCTCCGGTGTGTGAACACACAGGTACCACCGTGGGCTCCTGGGGTCGTGTGCCACCGGTTGGGCTGTGTGTGGCCGAGGGGAGCACCCGAGCTGTGCCCTGCTGGGGTCACAGGGGTTATGGAGGGTGACATTCCCTCCCGTGTGGGATCGGGGCTCCCCCGCCGCCCGCACACACCTGCGGTTCTCGCCAGCGCTGGAAACGAGACCCCGGTTGGCCCAACACCCCTGGATTTGATGGACAACCCAGGGTGGGAATTCCGGTGTTTTCACTGGCAGCTTTTTGTCTCCAGTTCCAGACAGAAGTTTGGCTCGTTTAAAGTGTGTTTTATGATCTTCCTTGTGCCATGGCAGGGGATGGGATGGGATACCGTGAGGAACGCTCTGCTGGGATCTCTGGGTGCACTCAGTCCTCTATCTGGATTTATAAAAGATTTCTTGAGCTTTGGAGGAAGAGAAGGATCTATGTTTGCTGAGGCCGTGTGCTCATTGTTGAGAGAAGCCTTATGGATTGGTCTCCTCCAAAGGTCCTTTCCATCGGAAATGAGAGCTCAGAAAGACTCCACTTCTATATAAAGCTGTCTAACACATGAGGAGAGAAAAACAAGAATAGAGAAAATAAATTCTTACTGGGTTGAATTAGACCTTTTGGAATATCCTTGCTCCAGGAACAGTGGCAGCCTAATTCCAGCACACAAACCCCTGTTTGCTTCCAGCTTTCTCCGCTGGAAATGCAATATATTATTGGGGACCGCACACTTCACTAGAAGGGAAGTGTAGTTTGTGATGTTGCAGAACAGAATTAATGCAAGTTGTGTGTATAATCCCACACTAAAGACTTGGCTGACTTGCACTGGAGCAACTTTAGCTGTATTTCCTATCAACACAGTCACTACAAATCAAGAAAATTGCCAGTTAAGCCAACATTAACATCCAGACCAACCTCAGCTCACATGCCTTCCCACCCAAACATAATACCCCAATGCACTCCCGGGTTTCTCAGCTCCATAACAAACTCCCTTTCATTTCTAACACCCGGAATCACAGGAACAGCCGGTAACAGTAAAAGTATGTCTGCTGGAGGGAATCTTGCTGAGGTCAGAGCTGAGATGCTGCGTGTGTGTGATGGTGAGGAATGGCTGTGTGCACCGTGGGTGGCCTCGCCGTGTCCAAGCCCTGCAGCCTCAGTGGTCAAGCCCAGGGGAAACTCGTCGGCAGTTTTGTCTCCACTGGCAGTTTGGATTTCTCTGATTCTGTACCGTGTTGCTGGTGGGCCCCATGGCCTCCACAGGACATGTGTGCCCTCACAAGGCCTGGTTTCACGGGTTCCTGGATTCCCAAGCGCGGGCTGCGGCTCTCGGTGCTCCCACCCGGTGCTCCACCATTCCTTGTTGTCCTGGCTGGAGGTGGCAGGGCTGGGCTGTGCCTCCCCTGGGCTCCAAACCTGGGAGACACGTTGGGCCACACAGTCAAGGCCTTGGCCACTGAAATCTTTCTGTCTGGGCTGAAGGGAAGGTGGATTCCAGGATTGCCAAGGAGGCAGAACGCTCAGGATACTGATCCAGCCATGGAATGTGGCCCAGCAGAAAAATTAATTAAACTTATTGTTTACTGAGAGAGTGTTTCTCTGCTGCTCGGACACAAGAGGATTTTATTCTTGTTTAATTCCAAAATTTCAGGTGTCCTGAGGTAGGACTTCAGTGGGATGGGTGAGAGGTTTCCAATGTGTCCTGTCTGTATCAGAGGGAAAGACAAATCCTGGAGCCACATGTAAATGAACCAAGGAAGCAAATGCTTTTTTATGACGGCAGTAAGAGAATCATTTATGCTCTGAGTGTGTCATGTAAAACGTGGAGATTAAGTTCTCTTCCTGAAGGATAAAAGATTTCAGTTATGTGGAGAACCATCACAACAGAGTTATGTGGGAATTCCTGGTTTCCTTTAATAGGTGGCTACTTTGAAAAGTATTTAGAAGGCACTTCAGTGTCACTATTAACCTGCTAAAATCACTTTATACTTGACGTTAATTAAATGTCACAAGATTCCTTTGGGTGATAACTTATTAAATGTCATTAATAAGCATGGTCATATGGACATTTTTGTACAGAAAAGTGAATCTGAAGTTGGTTACTGTAGTCCTAAGTTCTGCCATGATGTGGCACTTTTATTTGTACAAAACCCCTTAATTTTTGGTATAAAAACATGCACTTTCATGGCAAATTGACTTCAGATATATTTGTAAATTTTAAAAATTGAGTTATGGACTGACACATAGTGGAAGAAAAAAAGTAAGTAGCAAATACAAGTTACTGTGATTCTGCTGATCTTTTAATTGAATCATTTCGGTACCTCCACCAGTGACCTGTTTTCAATGAAGTTAATACCTAATTTAGTATTTCACTTGAAAGCTCTCAGCTCTGATTTTCTGCCTTTTACCAATAAATCAAATAGTTTCTTTCATTTATAAGAAAGATGCTCCTTCAGGATTGGTTTGGTCTGGATTGTTTTGGCTGGATTTTGATAATGTCTCTTCTTCCAAAAATTGTTATTGTGGAAACATCAATCTTTTTTAGACTCCTCTTGCCCAGGGAAGAGCATTTTGGGGTTTTGCTGTAACATTCATCATTTCAATGCTTCATATTGGTCACACAGCTCTCAAATTTAGTTAGAATATTCAGATTTTTTAGTTGTTTTTTTTATAGATTTGCTCTGTAATGCTATATTAATACTTAATAATATATTAATACTTAAGTAGTAATACTATGGATATGATTTCAGTTGAAGTTCTGATTCATTTCCACGAGGTGAATCCCTTTCAATTCAGTAATTTTCTGTATCTCTTTTCTTCTGTTTCCAGAAACCCAAATGTAAACCACGCTCTCTTTTTTAAATAGACATTTTAAGCCTCTTCCTTTGCAGTGATTAATCTCTTGTGCTTTTGTGTTTCTTTTTTTTTCTTTTTTTTCCCCAGGGATGTTGCTGGTCACTACTGACACGTTAGGCCACGATTTCCATGTTTTCCAAATCCTGACACATCCTTGGTCATCCTCCCAAAGTGCTGTCCATCATTTGTACACACTTCACAGGGGAGAGACTGAAGCCAAAGTAAGTGAAACTCTTTGCTGAACAATAATCCCCAGACACCTTATACGTTGTGTGTGTGTTGGCACTTTAATGTTTGTTTCAGCACACAAAGAGCCTTTCTTAGATTGCAGCCACAGAAGGGATAAGAGCAGAGCGTTTAACCTGGACAAGAATAAATTCTTGCCCTTTGCAATGAGGTGCTGTCAGATTTATTCAGCTCTGGCACTGCCTCCAAAGAGCCCTGATTATTGCCTGTGTTTGCACTTAACCTTTTCTCATGTAACTTGTTCAGCATTTGTCTCGTGCCTGTGAAGCCACTGGCAGGGTTTGCTTGACTTTGGTGGTGGAAGCCACAGACAGACAATTAAAGAGTTGAAGAGTTAATCAAAAGGTTGTGATTAACTGGCCTTGGCCAAGGGGGGGAACCCGCGGCCATCCGTGTTGGACTTCCCAGCTGGAAAATCCCACCCTGAAGATGGAGGAGCCAGTTGGGATCCCAGCCAGGGGTGGGAGAGTGTGATGTTCCAAGCACTGCTCAGCTGATGTGCTGCAGGAGGGGGCTCTGCCTGGCACTGCTGTGGCTGCAGCACCTTCTGCTCCACTCCTTGGCCGATGCTCCCGGGCACCAGGAGAGCCCCACCTTTGTAGCACTGAGTAACTGCTGAGGAACCTGCCTTAAATACAGAAATAAAAATGTCACCACGGGGTAAGAAATGAGTATTGCACTTGCTGATGCAATTGCACACTGAAAGCACAGCCCTGTGACAGCCTGGCAGATGGAAAGCAGCGTGACAGGGAGAGGCCTCGGGCTCTGTGATGATGACCCTGGCACTGGGAGCTTGGAGTAGTCTGGTACCCTGATTACAGCTCCTTCAAACCTTGTTTTCCCTGTGAGTTGTGCCATTTCCCTTAAGTTTTTTGCCTTTGTAACAAGTAGAATCTGAAAGCCTTACTGAAGGTGGTGGTGGTTGATAATGTTTTAACCTGTATGAATTTAATTTACTCGTAGTTTAAATTAAGCTTTGCTGCTGCTATCCTGGAAAAGTGTAATTGCTGTTATAGGCAATGTTTTACTGGATGAAGGAATAACCAATCTGGAAAGTGAGAGGAAGTTAGGGAAAACTCAGCATGTGGGATAATATGTATGGTGCTTAAAAGTAATTTTTATAAATAATAGAAAGAGCAATGAGATCTGTGTGTATACACACACTCTGTCATCTACTTGAGCATGTTCTGTAATGTGTTTAATGTTTTAGAGTTATTTTTGTTCTCCTTTCATACAAAGACTCAATATTGAAAAGCAAAGCACAGGACTCCAGTCATGAGGAACAAAGATGTTCTTCTGGTTTTTACAGCTGATAAATTTGTTTTCAAGGCACACATTGGAAACCAAACAGAACATGTTTTAGAGAAGAAACCCTTATTGATACCCTGGTTTTGGGGGTACAGTATTAGCATCTCTGTGAAAGCATTGCATTAAAATTCTCAGAATCAACATAGTAAAATTTTTTCCTAGTTTGCCACACAGTTTTCATTTGGGATGTGAACAGTATAGCTTTTGGAATGGCATAAGATGGAGAAAATTCTAACCAGTCTGAGGTGTGTTGGTGGATTTCACAACTCCCTGGATAATTAAACAAAATCTCATTGGTACCTGTGATTCTCAATACACATCATTTAAAATATTCACATAATATGATGGATTGTTTCACTTTCTTCTTTTGGAATAACAGCACTTTTGGCTGTTTAGTGAGAAGGGCAGTGTGGTGCTGCTCCTTTGTTGTGTGCATTTCATGTACAAGTAGCATTAGACAAGAATTTTGGAGACTGTTCAATGGAGAATTCTCAATGCAGATATTCTGTGGCCCACACTGGGAGCCTCTGTACCTCCTTCCTGGTTAGAACAGTATTTATACATTTGCAACCACACCATTTGCCTTTTTCCCCCTCCCCTGGTTTAAAACTAACTGTGAATCAAGGCCAATGGTCTTAAAGGTCACCTTCTGTACTGGAGCTATAAAAAGTTGTAATTTGTGTTGATGGACATGAGTGATTATCAGTGTCACAATTTGTTTAGCCTGTACTCATTACAAATTCCTTAAACACCCTCATTATACCCACGTTATATGTGGGATTTTAATGTCCAGGCTGAAATCATCTGCTGTTGGACATGAGATTCTGGCTGACAGAGCTTCACCCCACATTCCCCAAATCTCCTCCTTTCACAGGCTGAGGGGGGGTTTCTTTTCTTGCTTTGTGATCCATTAGTGTGTTCTTGCACATACTTGTTACTGATAATGTAAGAGCATCCAGTCCACGGACAGAGAACTGGTACATGGGTGGTGTTTCTGGAAGTTTCACATATTTCTCTGCTTTGCCTGAGTTCTGAACACAAGGAAATCCCTGTATGGGATTGCTGCTCCTGCACAAATTGACTTAAGGAATACACTGTGAGATCAGTTTTTCCAAGAATTTCCAAGAATTTTTTTCCAACTATTGGATCTGCAGTGTAATCCATGACAGGCCAATCTCACTCTGGGGCCAGAAATTTGGGAACCAGGTTTATTGGTGTTCCAAATATTGATGAATATCTGGTGTTACAGCAATGTGTGAATTGCAATTTCAGTCAGTTTGGAATGCCAGCCCTGGAGTTATCCCTGTTTGCAGCTGCAGAATTCCTGGTCTCTGTTTTACCTTGGAGGGAAGAGCAGTAGTTTTCAGGTCTCATCTGTCTCCCAAGAGAAGGTGATAGGAAGTCTCCTGTGCCATTCCTTACAGGAGCATCTGAAGTGGATTAAGTTGCATACCTTGAATGTTGAAACAGAGTTACTGAGTTTTAAAGTGTTGTTACTGCAATTTGTGTTATATTATGTTGAGCAGCAGATACAGGACGAAACCTTATGTGCTGAATCAAACATTGGGTCAGGACTGTGAAGACCACTCAGTTCCTGAAAAGCCCCTGGCTTTTTTGAGTGACTGGAAAGAAGATGGGGTAAGAGGAAAGTGGACCTCTGCCTCAGGAGGGAATTGCAGGGACAAAGGCCATGGAAGAATGTGAAGGGCTCAGGTAATTCACTGCTTGGAGTGATGTGAGTCCCAAGGTCACAACGCTCAAAGTCACTTTTCTGGGAGCACAGACAGAAGTCACCATTTCAGTTACATTGGATTAATATCTTTTAGTCCTTAAGTGCCACTTTCACTTTAGATTTTACTTTTTTTTCCCTTAAGAGGACAAAAAGCAGCGTGTCTGATGCACTGAGTAACAGCAGGAAGGTCCTCTGTGAGCACTGGTTGTATTTAACTGTGCCACAGAGAGAACTGGAGCTCTTAGAGAATCTAAGCTTGCACAGTTCAGCTGTAAAGAGGAAAAATGTGCACGTGTAGGTGCTGCACAGTTTGGTTAAGGAGACATTTTCTTGTCCTACAGCTCTTGCTTTGTGAGCCAACACTCCCTGCACTCATATTTGTACCCAAGAGCATTTTGGAAGCTTTTTAATGAAGGTATAGCATGTTCTGAACTGAGGAAGCTCATTTACTTGCAGATGAAAGTTAGACTGTCACCTGATGATCCTTCCTCTTTGATCTGAAATTGTAAACAGAAAAAACAAAACCCCTGCAAACAGTTTTATCTGAGCCTCGAACAAATAAATGCAGTGATAGCATCAGTGGGCTGCTGGCCAGGGGCCTCTGGAACCTTCTACACTGTCACACTCTTGTTGTTCTGACTCTCCAACTGCTGCTCTCACTGACTCCAGTCAGCACAGAGGGAATGATACAGACATTCCAGCCTGGGCTGCCACGAAACACGTGCAATTTCATGCTTTTCTAGGGAATGTGGGAAGGATTTTGTGATGTGATTCCAGAGGGAATGTCCAAGGTTGTGTTTTGTCCCATGTCCAGGTAGTGAAACACTGGACAACTTACAAACTTTGATGTGAGCCTTCATGGCCAGTAGAAGTTTCTCCCTCTCATCTGACACCCTCATATAGTTGCAATTACTGGAGTAGTGTCTGGAAGAGAGACTTTCTTATTTCTAGGAAGAAGCTGGGGACAGACTTGAAATAATAAAGATTGATTTTGGGAAGTTGATCAGTCTTTGATGAGAGCAGACAAGAAGAAATGCTGCAATTAGGAGTATCCTGAGTGCCTCGAGGAGCCAGAGCTCGGAGCAGTGGCATTTGCAGTTTCACTTATTAATAGGGAGCTCTGCTCTGGCTGAGGGACCCCACGTGAATGTCTCCCTGTGCCCAGGAACAAACCGAAGTCTGAAATCAGTTTTGAGGACTTGGGGAGACAGAGTTGGGTCTGTGTGGGTCTGATAAATCATATTGTGCAGTCCATGATGTTATTATTTTTTCATTTGTGTTCGTTGCTACATCATTTCCTTAATTTTCTCAACCAAAAAAATTCACATACAGACCAGTTTTCTAATTTATTTTGACCCTTAGCTCCTCAGTACTGCTGCTTTTTCTCATTGTTAATGATACTGGTTTTTTCTTTCTGCCATCTCCCTGCACAGCATCATTAAATACCCAAGTCCTGTGCTTCAAATAACGGCGTGTTTTCCCTGTGACATGGCACAGTGAGCATGAACAGGTCGAGTTCCTGTTGCAGCAGTGCTAGTTCTGCTTCACTGTTGTTTCAATTAACTATCAGAGTTTAATTAAGTGCAGTGAAATGCACCAGAATACACAGATTGCACCTGGTGTAGCTCCCTACAACCGAAAAAAGAGTGGTGGGGAAAATAAGAGCACTAGGAAGATAAAAATGTGTTTTATTTCTTCACTGTGAGCCTGTTTTTTGGCTGTTTCATGGTGCATCAGGAGTGGATTTGCCTGGGAGGTGCAGTGACAGCCCAGTAAAGCTCCTTCTCCTTCTGAGGAGATAAATGCTGCTGTTTGTGTGTGCTGTGCTGCAGGTGAGGGAGGTGGCACCAGCTGACCCACTGTGGTCCCTGCAGCCTGACCCATCCTGGGATTCTGTAATATCAGAAAGGCTCCTTTGATCTGTGCAGCCTGGAAAGCTGATCTTCACTAGAGCTGCTGGCACACAATGTGTCCTTGTAGGACTCCATCTATTAAATTACCCCACTGTCTCAGGGCAGGCTCTGAGTGTGGCAGCTACACTGGAATTCTGTTTGCTGGAGGATTTTACATTGCAGTGTTTGAAACACAGGGAAATGGGATAGTAGAAGTTAGAAAGAAGCACTGAAGGAAAACAGGAGAAGACAGGGAGGACGTGGACCTGCAGGGGTGAGTCCAAAGGTAGTAAAACTGGGAGAGAGCACTGATGTTCCCACAAAAGGATTTAGTATTGCAACTGAAAATATCTTAAGGGTTCCCAAGTTAAACAAAGCCTCAGGTTTGTAATTCTCTTTACTGGCCCAGACAGAAGAGGACAGATAAAATTTTGAATTACAGACATGAGTATTAAATGTGACGTTGACCTTGAGCTATAGAATAAACTGTTCATCATGAGAGATCTGGTGTACTTTGTACTTTATTAACATACATCTGTAAACACTATGGGGTCTTGATTGATCTTTGGTATCTAAACATTACATCATAATTAACAACAAATCCAGAAATATATTCTAAATACATGAAATAATAGTACATTAAGCTAAAGGACAGCAATAAATTGCAACGCTTTGCATAAACTTGAAAACCACTAATGGGCCACTGTGCAGTTTGTTTATACTGTGAGCAGTCAAGAACTGTGTGTAATGTACAGGAACAGGGTGGTGGAGAACAGCAGAGGGTATAATTTATAGGGCTTTTCATGCACACACACACAGCTGATTTTTTGAAGTCATTCCTGAGCATTCTCCCCTCAGCCTGGTCCACTGCCTCCTTCCAGGTCCTTGGAAAGTTATGGGTCTTTTTGCATCACACAGATGGATCTGTGCTGGTTTGATGTGGATGTATTTAATTCTGCCCTTGGAACTGGGAATATTCTCTGAATCACCTCCTTGAATTTCTGTGGTTCTGCTGCTCCTGGTTTATCTGTGACAGACAAAGGAGGCTGTGTTTGGGACCAGTAGGAGATAGGTGGAATTACTGCAGCTTCCACAATACTTTTTGTCACTGCTGAGTGTGGTTTCATAGCTCTGTTCCTATAAATCTTAACTCATTGCACACTCATCTGTCAACACTTTTTGTTGTTATTGCTGAGTATTAAAAGCCTTGTGCCTCTGTGGTCTCAGCCATGTTTCAGGCAGTCAAGGCCACCATACCCACGTTGACTGCAGAGTTTTTGGTTTAAAGGGAGCTTTCTTCCTGGAGATCAGGAATATTTTTTTATGTGTAGTGTTTACACTGAGAAAAAAACATCCTGTAGTGGCTGTTTCCCAGTTTCTTGGCTTGGGTTGTCATATGCCAGGGCTGTTCTACGTAGTTTTTTAAACAACAGAACCCTTAGGATGCCAAAAGAACACAGTATTAAAGTAGAAGCACACACTTCTCTTATGCAGTCAGTGAGATGTCATTTTTTTTCTCTTGTTATCTCATAGCTCTGTTGTAACTGAGGGTGCCAATTTCTGTACAGTTCTGATGCTTGATTTTGACCAGTAGAATTTGCCCCTTTGAACAGCAACTACTGAAATACTCTTGGTACCATCATTTTTCCACGGCTCTGGGGTTTCTTTCTGTGTCCCATGTTGATCCCTGTGGGGTCTCTAATCCTTTTTGAGCAATCTATTAAGGTGAAACATTTTGTAAGTGCTGTGACTGTAGGTCAGTAACACCAGAATCCCTGAAGGTGTCAGGGTTTGGGAGCTGGTTGGGCTGTACTGGCAGTGGATCCTTGGGATATGTCACCACAATTGAGAGGAGCAGGTGTGTAACTCTGGTTTTTAGTTTATCTGTGTAATGTTGATGAAGCATTTGGTGTTGTGACAGTCTGTCAGCCAAATATCTTGTCACAAGTCACAAGACTTAAATCCTTTTTTTATCTCAAAGGCTTCAGGGCTCAGTTGGAAACTTGCACTTTGATGAATACTTTGCTGCTTTTGTCTGGAATAGCTGGAGTGCATTTCTGGCATATTTGTCAAGATTTTATCAGTGTTTACTCCAATTTGAGTACCTAGTGTATTGTAAAACTGGCTTCAGTGAAATCTTAAAGAATTTGATTTAGTTTATGCTGTTTAATAATATAATGAAAACTAATCCTTGCTCCATACGTTTGTTTGCCGTGGTAAATCCCACTTGTGTACGTGGTTCTTTTTAGTCAGCTTTTACCTTTAAAAACATTTTTGGAAGAATTGTTGTAGGACTTTTTTTCTCTATGATAAATCATTTTAACCTCGACTACTTGTTTTCTTGAGTTGTCTGCCAGGACTGGGTTGGAAACAAACTTTAATCTCTCTTTTAAAGCATTCCTTCAGAAACACGAATTTGCTTTCCATCAAAGCATTGTGTAAAGCACACTTAAAAGAGAATGAAATCCTTCTGGACTTTGTATCTGAGATCTATGCAAGGAGTAACTACAGTGGAAAACGTTTAACTGTACTTTTATATTTGCTTCAAAACTGGCCATTTTAAGCTAAAATAAGACTTGTGCCAGTATTTGTCAAAATCAGGCCCAGTGGTGAGATTGATCTTTCTTCTTCTCATCCCTCCCTTTTCCCCTTTTTGGGCAATCTCTAAAAATTAAACAAGCCAATACAAAACATGTAATCGAAACGATTTCCCAGCTCTTTTTAGAAATAGATCCTTTTTGAAAATTGCACTAAGCTCTTGTGGCTTTCTGCAGCACTTTGCAGCGTGGTTTGTTTTCATAACTTCAGGCCCGTTGAAAAGGAAAATCTCAGAATCTTTCTGAAAACTACACAAAATTTGGGACTGGGTGTTACACTGCAGCTTATATACTGTATATGTACTGAATTGTGAGTTCATTGGGGTGTAGCCAAGTTACTGCCCAACCTTTGGGGATTTGATTCCCACTTCCAAAGAAGCTGCGTGGTCTGTTCCCTGTGCTGGAGGTGTGTGGGATGCCGAGTGTTCCATGTCATCCCTGTTTTGCAGGTCCAGGACATCTCCTTCAGCCACGACTGTCGCTGGGTGGTGGTGAGCACTCTGCGGGGCACTTCCCACGTGTTCCCCATCAATCCTTACGGAGGGCAGCCCTGTGTGAGGACACACATGTCCCCCCGCGTGGTGAATCGCATGAGCCGCTTCCAGAAGAGCGCGGGCTTGGAGGAGATCGAGCAGGAACTGACCTCAAAGCAAGGGGGACGCTGCAGCCCCGTGCCAGGCCTGTCCAGCAGCCCCTCTGGATCCCCCCTCCATGGTAAATCCACTGCTTTTCCTTTCTTTCCTCCCCTTTATGTCGTCAGGGAACGACAAGTTTCACAAACTCAGGCGCTGCGGGGATTGTGCAGAAATATGTTCAGGTATTACAGGAGTGAGCCAAGGGGGAAATGGCTCAGAAAGACAGTCTTACTGTTGCAGCCTAAGTAAATGATGCTATCATAGATGTGTTAATGATTTCCACCCTAAACTGGAACTTGGGGTCTTCAGGTTTCCAGTTTAGTTTCCATCCAGCACACGGTCACTGATCTGGTCTAAATCCAAATGCAATTATTTAAAATTCTCGTTGTTCATCAGCCTCGGTGATGAGGAAGCACATCTGGGTACCTGAAATAAATATGAGGAGAAACGTGGAAACCAAGCAGTGGGAAGCTGGTGGCACAGATTGGTGCCCACTTTTCTTATCTGTGTGTAAGCAATGTGACAAATAATGTGCAAAGGGAAAAAGATCTGTAAGAATTGATCTGTCCATCCTGCTCCTCTGGTGGATGTGCTTTAGAGAAACTCAAAGGGGAGCCTCAAAAAAGGGTCAAAATTCATCATTGTCCCAGCTTCTTCAGTTTTGTCTTTGCCATTCTCTCTGCTCTTCTCTTTCATGAGGTCTGTGCTAGAAGCTGCTTTGTTTGGATTTGGGATTTGCTGCATCCTTGTGCCTTTCTATTGAGTCACAACATCCATAGAAGTGAAGTTTAAATAGCAGATTTTAGGGGTACCCACCCTTTTCCAGTCTGAGAGTGTTAAAAATGGCCAGGAACAGTCCTTCTTCCCTAATCTGAGTAGGATTGGTGCTCATGAAAGCCCAGCTGTGTGCTGGGATTTCTGCTATAGAGAGAACCTTTGTGGGATCTCTGAATCAAAGGAACTGTTTGTGGCTTGGTGATTGTTAAGGGAACCAGACTTGTCTCAGAAGAAGCCTCTGTATTTTCCTTTCTTTGGACTTTTTTGAACAAAGGTTTGTGCATAGCTGTTCTGGAGCCCTGCTCTTCTGCCTGGAGCCACTGGAAGGCACCCAAAACGTGCTCTGAAGTTTCCTCTTCCTTGCAGACAGTTGTGTATCCACCATTTGACTTTGTCTCATGGCTGCACAGCAGCTCAGTGTGTCAGGCCTGGGGACTGCTAAAGGTTTGCCATGGCACATTCAACCCCTTTTAACTGTTGACATCACACAGAGGAGAGGAAGGAACTAGCAATTTGTGTAGCTTTCATCCAGCCAATTCTGTTTTCTGTCAAGGGAAATTGCAGTAAGTTGGTGCCTTTACAGTACTCTGAGGTACATTTGAAGTTTTGAATAGCTTTGACACTTTTTAAAAAGAAGACTCAGCAGTTCCACTTGCTCCAGGATGCTCAGCTGGGGAGATTGTCTAGGTGGGAGCCAGGCCTGCATGGATGAGTTACTGAGAGAAAGGGAGCAGCTTTTAGGGGAGTGTCTCGAGAGTTCTGAGACTCCGGGTTGCAAATGTCTGTCTTGAAAGGTAATAAATCAGATTTCTTTCAAGATCTCTGTGCAGCCATCATTGCTTGAAAATTAGCTCAGTTTAAACAATTAGCTCCACTGGAGGGCTGCATGTGGGTGCTGAGAATTAAGGCAGGAGGTAACTTCTGTTCCTGGAGGATTTCACACAGATCGTGCTCATCACTTCCTCAGTGGAGAAGGGTCTGAAGTTGGACACACGTAAGGCTGTGTTGGTAACTTGCAAACCTTCATATGAAAATTTTCCACGAGAAATTTGTGAGGATTGTGTAGAGGAGTTAGTGGAGTTGTCTTAAGAAAAACCTTAGAAAAATAGATAAATTTGTTTCATTTTAAAGAGTGCGTTTGGTAAAATATTGTAATATTTTCTGTAATTTTATTGCTGCTTTTTCATGTCAGTAATCTTTCAGTTTACCTGGCTGCAGGCAGGCAGGATATTGAACTCTATTACAGGCTTTTTATAAAAAGCCATTTATCATCAACTTGTAAAAAAAAACTCCTGAAGTTCACAGTGACTTTCAGCAGAGGGATTGTGTGTGTGTGTGGCAGCTGGATTAGCCAGAGACTGATGATTATTTTAATTTGTGAGCTAAGATGTGTTTACTCAGATTGTAACAGCTCCTTCCCATATTATAAAGTTAAATTATTGTTGTTTGGAGGAGTTAGGGCGGTCTGGTGACAGGAGTGTAAACTCGTACTCGAAACAGAAAAGAGCAGTTCTGGGTTTCATTCTTTGCTTTACTTTTAACTCACTCTAAAACCCCTGATAAATTTTATTCAGCTGATTTTATCTATAAGCTTTCTGCTGTGTGACAACAAGAATAATCTCTGTGTTCTCCGAGTATGGAATTACTTTAATTTTGTAGTTTTCTTCAGGAAGAATAACTGTTACTTTCCATAGTCATCTGTCTAAATGCAGCTGATTGTAATGGAAATAAAACCAAAGCCCATGTCCTGGAGAGCACCATTGCACTGGGACAAATTGTTGATGAAGTGACTGATTCAGAAAAGATTGTGGCAAACTGGAGGATTTTTTTCTGTGGACTCGTGTCATCACGATTTTCCCCTTATGTCCTTTGCAATCTAGAAAACTTTAAGTAAACCCTAAGTTAAAAAAGCTGCTGTTAATCCTTCTGCTAATATTTCTTTTGCATTACTACAACCTTAGGCCAAAAGCTTGGACTGCTGTGCCCAAAACACTGGCTTGTTATCTTCTTTTTTTTTGATTAGCAATTGTAACTTATTGATGGGAACTCGTGATTAGCTTTTGTTCTTGTAAATATTTTCAGAGTTCATGCTCTGTCATATTTTTCTCACTTGTTTTTTACCTCCTGGTTTCAAAATGAAACTGTTTGCTGTGTATATAGTAGCGAGGCATTCTATTTACATTTTGTTGGAGCACCCCAGGAACTGTTTACCCACACAATGTCAGCCTTTAGTGGAGATAGGGATGATTTCATTTCCAAATGAATCATAGTTTGGCTTTGTTCTTTTTAACAGAATGAAGTAAACTGTTAAATAGAGAATGATACAGAGAGATTTCCTTTGCACCTTTCAGAGCCGACAGAGATTTTGTTTGAGCTGTTCTGTTTGTACTTTTGTCATTCCCTTGGATTGCCAGAGTTGTCAGGAATATCTGACTTCAGTTGGGATCCTTTTATGGGCTTTTATAAGACTGTTACGACATCACTTGGTTGTGGGGGTGAACATTAGGGTAGAATATGGCCTTACATGACCTTTTTACTTGTATGAAATGGGGATTCTGGGCCTTACCTGTCTCACAGGTACGTTGTGTGGATGAAGGGATGAGTAATAAAAGCAGAACTGTGGCCTTGGTGATGCAAATGTGTCCCTGTTCTCTTCAGGACTCCTGTATGGCAATAGCAAGGAACATTTAGCTGTAAAAATATAGTGCTTTACTCGGAAGATTGAAAACTATATATAACTCCTGTGATTTTTATTTTGCAAATGAAAATTTACATAATGTTGTTATTGTTACTTTTTGTACTACCAGTAAGTGAAATAAGGTCTCTGTAGCTCTGCTTGGAGTTTCTCTGTTGGCTGCAGGAATTTCAAGTATCACAATAAATAATAATAATCCAACAAGTGAAACACACATTGGACCTACACCTACACATCCAGACCTACTAAAAACATTCCATAATAATGTGATGCTCTCTGAATTTGTCTTGCATTTTGTTGGGGATTGAAGTATTTATTTGGATGGTGCAATTTTGCCAAAACTGTTCATAATACACCATGGTTCTGTTTCAGATTTAATACCGATGCTGAGATGGAATAGATAAATTAGAATTATGAAAAAACATGTTGTTCTGGATATAGTGCATTCAGGCTTATATTTATCTCTTTATAACTATTTTCGTATGGCATGTTTTTCATTGCAAAATCTTTTCTAATTTTAAAAAAATCAAAATGTTTTGTCTCACTTTTCTTTTATTTGTTACAATTGCGACATAATTAAAATCCAAGCACAAAACTGGCAGTTTGATAAACATGCAGCTTGGGATGCTTTAAATATTTTCATGCTACTTTTCACTATTTCCCAGAGTGAAACTCCTTTTACTAGAAGAATTCTTATGGGAAAGCAGAGTTGAAAGGACTGACATCATCAGCCCTTCCTGAAAAACAGATTGGTTTCCTTTAAGTAACACTCACTTAAGAAACCACCTATTTAGAGAAAGGCAGACAAAAATAGTTTCAAAGAAAATTAACTGTATAATAACTTAAAGCACCGGAGGGCAGTTCCTTCACAGAGTTTAACTTGAAACGCTGTGAACACGAACAGAAAACTGTTCTTTGAAAACTCTCTATTAAATTTAATTTTTCTCTTTGTAATCTCTAGTGTCTCTCCATAAAAGTAGTTTTTAGAAACTTGAGAAAACAGCAACTCAAGCTGCAGCATCGGCCCGTAGTTTTAATACACTTTCAACATTCCTGTTTTTGTAATTGTTGTGCTTCTCCACAGCATCACACTTGGGTTTTTTTTTATTTAAACATAATTTCAAATAATTCCTTTTCCAGCTCCGTTTCAAAGCCCTATTTTGTCTCCTAAAGTGTCTCTCTTCTTATTTCAAAGCTCAATTTTAGAAACTGCTTTTATGCTGATTGCACTAATTTCTCCTTAAGACAACATTCAGCTGTACACGAGTGTACGTAACCCTCTGCACGGACATATAAAGCACACCGAGAAGACATACAGTCGAGCGCGTCCCTTCTCATGGATCATTAATGTCATTATTTATCAATTTCCAATCGGAAACTTCTTTTTTTTAATCAATTTGCAATCGGGAATTCCCCGGGGTCCCTCCGTCCCCTCAGCGTTCCCGCCTCTGCCCGCCGTGGCCTGCAGGGGGCGCCCTCCTCCCGGCCATGGCGCCTCAGGCGGGGCCGGCCCTGAGGGGGACCCTGGTCTGTAACTGCTGCAACACACGGACAAATGGCGAGGAGAATAAAACCACCTTTTCTCACTGGTACGGACACTGAGCTACTCGTATAAACATAAGAAATATGTATTTAATTGGAAATATAAACCCTCCACGTTCGCTGGGCAGGGTGCTGCCTGAAGCACCCAGCGGTTCTCTTCATTTCACACCTGAAGTTTCCCTTCGTGCTTTTAAGGCATTTGGGAAAACCGAAATTAATTTAGGTGGTGGTAGTTTTCTGCAAACGACTTTTAAGGACCGTTCTGTGATTCTATGATGATTCCTTCCTTCTGGAGCAGTCCCAGGATTGACGGTGGAAGTGCCCAGAGCAGCCCCACGTGTAATGCTGGGAAAAGAGGTGGGAACAGCTGGAAGTACCAGTTTGGGAACTGGCCAGCAGCTTACTGGTTGTAAATGAGCTGTGTTTTTAGCTCTTTTTTTTTTTTTTTTAATGGATAGAGAATCAGTAGAGTGAAAGAAGTAGGTATTTTGGATAGTTTCTGAGGTGGAAGGAAAAGATCCATTCCCTTCAGATAAGTAGGGAAGTAGACTGATAAATTCTGTCACAGGGGAAGTTCATGTCTGTACATCAAGTGTTTTAAGGTAGGTTTTTGTAAACAGCATAGATCGGAGACTGGGGCAAATATACATTTGCCTCCATATTTGCATATGTGAATATTCTGGACAAATTGAAAATTTAAGGAGAAGGACGTTAGAAGGGAGTTGCAGCTCTTGAGATATGGAGTGTAAAAATCTCTGGCTGAGTGATTTAGTCCAGCAAAGTGGTCAAAGCAAAGTGTTGGGGAAAGGTTGTGGGTCGACAGGCGGAGGGGAGGGGATTGGCAGAGCACAGGAGACCACGATGGCAAAGATGGATCGTGAGGGGAAAGGGAGAGGGAAGGCAGACAGGAGTTGGGTTACCACAGATGTGAGCGTCCCACTGAAGTTTTCCTGCCAAGATGGATGATTTCAGTCTCGGTAACGTCAAATTGAAGAAAATTTTGATAAGGTCAAGTGCTGATGTGTCAGAGGCAGGTACTGAGGGAGTCCAAGAAGTGGTAACTGGAATTTAAAGCGTTTCTCTGAAAATGATTTAATAAAATGACATTTTAGGATTTTATGGTTATTTCAATTGCTCCCTTGATTACTTCCCCTTAATTTACAGTAAACTCATGTTTTTCCATCCATAAATCCCCCCAGTTAAGCAGGTCTGTGAAAGACAGGGTGGTGCATTTCCTTCTCATACATTGTGAGTAGTAACATCCTGCAGCTGATGCATCACTTTGATCGGGCTTTCAGTTGCCAATTGGAAATTGATCAATAATATTAATGATCCACGAGAAGGAATGTGCTCAACTTTATGTCTTCTCAGTGTGTGCTTTATATGTCTGTGCAAAGGGTTGGATACACTTGTGTACTGCTGAATGGTGTTTTAGGGAGAAATTAGTGCAGTCAGCATAAAAGCAGTCACTAAGATTGAGCTTTGAAGAAACAAGGCAGCCGAAAAGAGCCAGTCACTGAAGGAGTGATGCAGGAGTGGTTTTTTGCATGGTGTTCATGTCCAAAGCACAAGAGGGGAAAGGCTGGAATTAGATCAGGAGCAGAGGGGTCTAGTACAGGGGAGACAGGGCAGTCCAGACATTAGTTGGTGGGTCAAGGAATGTAAGTGGCTCGAGGGAGCTGCGATCAGGGAAATGACAAAAAGTAACTTTGCTCACCTGATACAAGCCTGTAGTATGTTTGATCAGAAGGTGAGAAAGTAGAATCTAGAGTTTTTCAAGAGACAGTATCAGCTGAAGGAGGAGGTTTAAGTGTGGAGGGTGTTGTATGACAAGGAAGGTTTGGCGTGAAGGAAGGTGAAAGCATGTGAAGCTCCGTGTCAGTAACCAACGAGGGGAAGGGATGGGACAGGAGCTGGTGGGAACAGTCATTTTATCTGATGGACCTGCTGAGTTCAAGGCCAAACACCTTCTGCTTTGCCTGGCAGTGGGTATTCTGGGAATGTAGGGCTGCTCCCTCGTGCCTGCAGCCTGAATCAGATCCCCTGCCTATATGATTGGTGATGGATTCTGTAAATGGGTGCTGTCCTTGTTGCCTTTGTTTTTCAGTTTATTATTCTTAAGTAAAGCATTTAATCAACTGTGCATTTTTGGTAGCCTGAAAAATGTAAACACTTTATGGAAAGAAACGTAAGCATTAAGATTGGAAATAAAATATACTTGTATCTTTTAAAAGGTTTATCTTTACCCTTAAACATGCTGATTGGGCTTATTCTTTTTTGCTTAGTCTTTGTGGGCTGTTAAAATCAGTTGCTTTTTCCCATCTCAAGGAAATGCATCTTTGACACTTCTCATGACCTGAGTCACGATGCTGTCACGGAGCCAGAAAACATCCTTAATGGTCATGGGTAAAAGAGCAGAGCTGCTGAGGGTGTGTGGAGGGAGCAAGAGGGAGAGATTGCTATGGTTTGCTTCAGTTCCTATTCTATGGGTGTTTCAGACAAGCTATTTATTATAATTACCCATGGATATTATTATCAAGTTCTCAAATGCAGTGGTTCTCAAGGCACTTTTTTTTTCCCACATAACTTGGGATAAATCCCACGTATTCAACCCGGATTGAATTCAGATGCTAAAATATTTGTGCTAATGGTTGCAGCTAGAGGGAAAATAAGGCAGAGATAAAAAGGTGGAGATAAAAAAGTCACAGATGTATTAATGTGTAATTTGTCATCAATATTAAGTTCTAACGAGCTCACCCTTTTGGGTAAGGAACTGCCATTAAAGTTTTTTTGCACACAGAGGCGTCCTTCAGAAATTCCCGTTTTGCAGTTTCTAAGACAGCCTAATCAGTTTTTCTGACTGTGCTGTCTCAATAAAAGAAAAAAAATTAGGATCATAAAGATTATTTTATTTTGTGTCATTTAGAAGAGAACTGTGAGACACCCAAATTTTCCCAAGTTCACGAAGCCGAAGCGTCTCGGAGTCATCCCTGAAAGAAGGCTTTGAATTCAGAGCTGTGCTGATATGAATTATGATGGATAGATGTGACAAGGGGCAGCAGTAGTACATACTTGTTTTCTCAAGCGCTTCATCATTCACCAGCAGACAGTGTTAGCAAAATTCCCATGTGCAAGAAATTGGAGTAACAGAGTCTGTGCACAGTGCCCGGGGGCTGCCTGTGCGATAACCTCATTAGTGCAGTGTTAGGCTGAGCTCACATAGTCCTGTCCTCACAAGAGTTTGCAAACTCAAGTCCAGCTCTGCGGTAGCTACAGCCACAGCCTCTGGCCTAGAGCAGCGTTTGCAAAATACTCCGTAGCTACACCCGTAGTAGTTGCAAAAAACTAGTCTTGGAGTCTTTCCATCTGTGAAGAGTTGAAGGTGCAAGGTCTGGCTTAAAGATGGCAAGGTCTGGAGCTGGCCCTGCCTGTTTCTGGCGCTTGCTGGACGTGACCCAGGAGCAGGATGGTCAGTTTGGCTGGTTGGGCTGGGAAGCACCATCTGGAACAGCCCAGCTGAAGTGTTGCTGCCACTGCCTGTGCAAAGCCTGGGGACAACAGCTGGCAAACCAGTTTAGTTGGGTTTATTTTGAGTTTTGCCCATAAATGGACTTGAGCTTTGTAACAACAGTATTTTTAGTTAAATAAGTCCTGAAAGATGATTATTATGCCAGACTCGTCTGTGTGGTAGAGGGATTGTTTTCTAAGGAAATGCTTCAAGACACCTTTATTGTGCAGCTCTTTGAGCAGCTTTAGCACAGCAAACTGGTGTCTGTACAAAATGAGGAGGGGAAACAGCAAGGGGAGAATCAGATAGTTGTGTCAGATTTTCAAGGAGTTATTTTTTGCACAAGGCACTTGACACAGTCCTCACAGCTGCTGTGAGAGGTGCCATGGGGCCCAGGATGTTGTTGCTCTTCTGGCAAAATGGTTTCCTCTCCTTTTTGGTTCCTCTGGACTGCCAGTGTAATTTCTTTTCCATGCAGGAAAGGAAGAAATACACATGGAGGTATTAGAAATGACCAGCTGTACATCACTAGTTGTATAAGTAAATGACAACTGCAAATCCCAGATAGGGCTTGAGGTTGGAACTGTTCTTTTCATGATCCACCTTTGGCCATGGAGAGGTACAGGCAGCAAAGGGGTCATGGCAGCTCCTTCTCTCCTTACCTGTGCCAAGGACAAGAGGAGATTATTTGGTGTCAGTGAGACACTTAATAACTGAGGGACAACATTTTTGAAATGGGAGACAGTAGAAGGAAAACTCGAGAAGGAGGAAGGGACTGTTACGAGGCCGCGTTCGGATTTCCAGTGGGTGATGCTGGTGGGCAGTTGGAAGAGCTGAAGTTCAAGGAGCTGAGCTGAGAGGGCAAAGGGCTCTGTCTCATCAGGGCCTCACACATGGGGCACGTCTGGGCACAGCACTCTGTCACCACCACAGGCCTTGCCTGGATGCAGACAAAGTTCTGCTTCCTTAGGACAATCAGAGATTTAATGCAGCTGTGTTTCCAAAGGTTTGATATCAAGCAGTTTTAAATGTTACAAAAACAACTGTCTGTGTTGTTTTTCTCCCATCCATTCCAGTGGAACCAAGTTAGTGATAGGTTTTGGACTTACACCAGTTCAGCTGGGAGAAAAATTGCTCTGAGTAGCTACATGAAGTGCAAATACATGAAGGAGCTAAGACATAATATTTCTCCTTTAATGGGTCTAATTGTATTGGAAATACTGGGGGTTAGGGTGTGAAATGAGTTTAAATTTGATAGCACACAATTCAAGGAAACAGCAACGTAACTTTAATTGAGAGGCAATCCTTAACTTAAAATAATTAGTTTCCTGACTTCTAGGAAAACATCTAACATCTTACAAAGACAGATAACACATGTTCCACTGAATAAAACAAACCACGAAAGAAAAAGCCCACTGTGGCAGTAATTAGTGCTCGTGGTGCTGAGCGTGTTTCTCGGGACAAACCCTGTGGAGTTGGTGGGTCAGGCTCTTCCAGAGGGCTCTGGGAGCCAGCATTGCTTCCTCTGGTTCTCCCCTCGGGTCACAAGGCAGCCTTTCTCACCAGGGCGCTGCTGTTTCCTCTTCCGACCGTAGTAGATTACAGATTATACTGGAACATGTCTGAGAAAAGGTCAGAAACGAGGGTGAAAGTCTTGGAATTGAAGCTGGGAAGCTTTCCATTCTCATCCGGGAAACTTTTTGTCTTGACTAAAATCAAAGGAAAATAAACCACCACATCCATGACACTTCTAGTTTTCCTGCCGGGTTTTTTTGCCGGCCTGTTAGAAAGGATTTTATTTCCCTTGCATTATATGATTAGGGGATGTTTAGCTGAGGAATCCTCAGTGTTACACTAAACAGAAATAATGGCCAAACACAGTTCATTTTCCTGTAACTCGGCCTCCACATGATTGCATAGCCTGGAGTTAGTGTTTTATTTCCCAAATTATAGATGTTTATATGTAGTGTTAATGTCAGTAGACTACGTGGTACCCTTTGAAATGGAGTCTGTTAAAACTGTAAGATATAAAAGCTAATCAAGTGGGGTTTGAATTTTAATGACACTGCATTACTAAGAGATAAGTATTGGAGTAATGGAAGAAAAAATGGAAAAAATCAACATAGAAGCATTTTATTTTAAGACTGAGAGGTGCTTGATACCGCTTTTGTTTTTCATGTAAAGTGCATAGAGAAACTAAAATCCTTGTGATCATTACTTTCCTACCAGAAGAAATTGTCTGGGCCAAGTTCTTCATGTCTTTGCTTTGCTCACTGACAGGCACGAATTTCTTGACACCAAAGAAAATTCTGCAACAGGGAGACATATGTCATATACATGCTAAAATTTAGTGTGTTTCATTTCAGTTTGGGGGTAATTTGGTATTTGCATCCCTCAGATATGAGGGCATAGTTTTGGTTTTAAGCTTGGCCTTGAGTTAATGAGTTCCCTTTCCATGCACGGATGGGATGTGTGGTACCAATACATTCAGACTCAGTTTAAATGAGATAAGAAGTGATTTGGTTGCATTAATGTGGAATTACGTGTGGACTAAAGAGCAGGCAGAGCCACGAGCAGGGCTGAATCAACATAATTCCTTCAGAATCCCATGAAGACTCTTTGCATTACTCTGCCCACACGGTGCTGGTGCACAACGTGCTCCTGGGGCTGGTTGGAATCTCTCTTGTGCTGCATCTGGATGTGGAATGATGTCGTTGGCAGTGGCAGAAATGGGTGATTTTCCTCCTGTCTCCTCAGAGATGCTCTGTGACAGCAGTGCCCTCAAGAACTCTGTTCAAACACTGACCAATTTGAAATCTGGCCTGAATTCATCAAGGCTCTTAGTTGATCAGAAGAGGACAAGTTACTGTATTAATTGCTTTCAGTCGATTGATTGCTTTTTGAGCAGTGTTAGAAGCTTGCAAGTCTTCAGCATTTTCTGCTTGGAGTAGCTTTCCTTTTAAGTTTGAAAACTTAGAAAAGCATGATTTGATCAAATGCTTAAATCTCACGTTTGGGCCTTACGAGGATCTTACAGGTTTAACATTTATAAATAAAATAATCACAAATAAAGATTGTCACAGTTGAGAAATGACCATTGCAGTGGTGAAGGTGTGTGGGGAGCTGAGGGTGACTCTTCCCAGAGGGTTCCCTGCCAGCCAGGCCGTGCTGAGGAGGGAGGACATGCCTGTCCAGCCATACCTGGGAGCTGCTCCTGATGGCTTTTCCACAGATGTCCAGCTTTGTCAAAAACCACTAAATCTTGTGAAGTTTATTTTCCTTATAGCATCTGTGTTTTATAAGAGTGCTTTTAATTTGTTTTTTCTTTGTCTGCTGGGATTTGTTTTGTCCGGCACTTCCAGGCCTCCCTTTTTTCCTCGCTGGAAGTGAGTCTGTCCCTGATGGCTGGTTTGGGAATACAGCCCGGCCCGGCGGCCGCTCCCTCCCGCTCCCAACAAAGCACATTGTTGTTTGCTTTCTTCCCTTTTATCCTCAACTTAATCCACTTTGCCTTTGAGTCTCAGTAGAATCAAATGTCTGGAAAAGCGTGGCTCAGGTTTTGGGGGGTGAGATGATGGTGGTTTTGTGGACTCTCAGCAAACAGGTACAAAGGCACAACCAGTGGATTGGATTTTCCATGTCTCAGTAGGTAACGTTTATCCAATGTAAGGCTGCACTTGGAAATAAACTTCTGTCAGATTCCAGAGCCACAGCATCCAGGGCTTTTTGGAAATCCCTTAATAAAATTAATAAGAGATTTCCCAGCAGCTTAAAATGAGACTTAGACTTCTTTTTCTTTTATTTCTCTCCGATGGAAGTCTGAAAGGATGAATTAGGATTAACCATAGGAGCATTTTGACATGGGTTTAGCTGTGACCAGGAATTCAGGCCCTGAATCTGTAATATTTGAGTGGAAATAATGCAAGTCCTGAACTGTGGCCCACGCTGGAGAGGGAGTGCAGGCACATGGGAAAATAAAGCTTAGCCTAAACTGGCTTTATTGTATTCCATGCCCTTGAACTCCCATCTGAAAATCTCTTCCCTGGCAGCCCCTGGAAAGACAAATACTTGACCCAGAGGACTTGCCTTCCACGGGGTCCCAAGGAATGTTAAGCTCATGCTGTGGGTGATTACCAAGGGAAAGAGCCTCCTTCCTTGGGATTCTCCCCTGGAAACACTCAGAGTGATCCTTGAGAGGGCACGTTTGCCATGGGACTGTGATGGTGATGGTGAATTGCCATAGGAAGTATTCCTGGAGTAGTCAATAGGATTCAATGTGTGTGTACAACACAGACACAAATGCACTGTCCACATGCCCTGGGGTGACTGGAGTTCAGGACTCTGCTGTATGAAAAACATTGGATATTTCTAGCAGACTTAAACTTGGGCTTATTTGTTGCTCATCCTTTGACGGTGAATCAACAACTGCTTGAGCTGTAGAAATAATGTTGATGCTTGACTGCATTCTTTGTGCTCTTTTGGCCTTGTACAGCAGCCCTGTGCACACACAACTCCTGTTTACTGCAGGAGTTTCCTACTTGGAAAGGCTGGAGGAATGGAGGGGGAATTTTTTGAATTTCTGGATGGGTAGAGAAGCACAACAGAGAATGATGGGGTTTTCTTTAACCTTAGTCATCCACACATCTTAATATTGCTGTAGTCAGATTTTCAAGGAGGACTTTACTGTCAGAAATAATTTCTCTCCTTTTTGTTGCATTCCAGTTTTTAATTTTTGACTTGTATCACTTTTAATTACATCTTTTGCAGTTAAGCAACTGAATGTTTTAGAAAATACAGGCTGGCAGGCAGTGGTTGTTGAGACATATGTTTAGTAGTTACAGCTTTTTCATTTGTCATAGCTGACTTTTTTTGTCATCTTTGAGCTGTGCATTATGAGCTCTGGTTTAGATAATTTTTTTATTGAGCTTTGCATGTATCAGATGAAGCTACAAATGCAAATATATATTTACAAATTAAATGCTTGACCTGAATGTTTTTTTGTTTTGTTTTTTTCATCTTAGATTTTAGTCTCATTCAACATCTCTTTTACACATTTTCATTCTCCTTTTATGATTTAGTACTTCTTTTTGTTTACTCTGCATTTTCCTCTGTGTGAGCCTAAGAATTAAGTCATCTGAAGGGATGATTTAATCCTGGGGTTTTCTGACTATCCCTGTCTGCCTTGGGATTCCTCAACTTGCATGGAGGTAAAGCTCATCCTTGTGTAGGAAATTCCTCTTTTCTCTGCATGCAAATATTCCATTGAATCAGCTGAAGGTTTTGCACATGGAAAACCACATGAATTTGGGAAAGGAGGGCACTGAGTCATTAAATGTGCCTTGAGAGGGGAGAGGGGTCTGTTCCAACACAGCCTTTGTTTCAGGAGTTCGTAGTTAATCATTAGATTCAAACAAGTAAAAGAAAATAAATTACAGACATTTGGATCCTGTCAGTGTGGATCCAGGGAATATTGGAGGGAAACACTTTCAGAGAGGCTTTGATTGCATGAACAATAACTAATTAGACAATAATGCACAAAACTATTCCTACACCTTTCTGCAAGAAACAGGAATGTATTAAACTAAGCTTAAAAAAATTAGTTGTATCTCAGTCTTAATTTAGAACTGAGATGGGGTTTGGTTGGTGTTGTTTGTTTTCTTTTTTTTTTTTTTTCCCTTTTCTTTTTATTCCAAGTTGGTGCAGGAAAATTGCTATTAATGAAATCTGCTCTCTGGGACTTCAATAGGCTTGTTCTTCATTAAAGCCTTGCTATTTCTCTTAAAATGTATTGACCAACCCTCAGGCCAGATACTTAACACAAAATACACTTGGTAATTTCATCATTTCTGTTATTGTGCTTGTCTAACATGCAGAGGGCTGGGGACTTTGCAGAAACCCCCAAATAAAACCCCTAAGCTTACAGTTATATAGTATTAAAAGAAGGGTGAAGGAAGCATTGAGTGTCTTTAGGATGATGAGACATTCATTAAGATTTTTCCGCCTTCCTTTTCCTATTTTCAATCCATCTGAAGTACCATTAAAGCCTTTCAGGCAGCTTCCTGTGAGAAAGCCTTTGCTGTGCTGTTTTTCTTCCTTGAAAAAAGGTGGCTGCTCTTGAGGCAGATTGTATGGATTTGGCCTGGGATTTGGATAATATCTCTGGAGAATGCAGCAGTTGTTTAGGAACCTAATTCCCAATATGGCTCCCTTTTGATGAACAACAAAGCCAGCGTTTCACAGCATTATAGGAACACAGAAAAACAAGTTAATGATCTAAACCTTTTAATTCATGGTTGCTTGTCTATTTAAAGTACTTTTGATTCTGTTATAAACAGACTGGCCCCTTTTTTTGTTTAACTTCTTTCTTTGGTTTCTTCACATTTCTTTCTTTACTGTCCATGAAATTTGGGGCTCGTTTCCTTTTCCAAGTGAAGAATGAAAGGTTGTGACTACAGAGTGATACAGGGAGTAAGAAAGCGTATCCAGACTGGGCATCCATCCAGCACAGACCTCTTTGAAACAGCTAAATTTAGGCTTCTTGGGGTTTTTTGGGTTATGTTTTCCCTTTCCTTTTTTTTCAGTACCTATGTTTCATTTTTTTCTTTTTGAAGGAATATGAAGTCTGTGATTTTTTGGATACTTTCTCGACTTTTGCATGTAGTTTGGCATTGCTTTATTTTATTTAGTTGCTTGTTTTTCTGCAGCCTTAGTTGTGCAGATGATTATTCTCTGTGTCTTTATCCATCGAGACAACAAAAGCGACCTTTTCAGGACTTCCAATTACCAACACTGTATGTGGTGCTTTAGGAAAATAATTCCCTGCCAGATATTCCTTTTTTTTGTTTGTATTTTTTTTTTTAAATAGAGAATTGGAATCCAGAGCTTGTCCTTCAAACTGAGCTCGAAAACTTTTTGGTGAACAAAACTGTCAGGCAAGCAGCAGCAGGAGGAATAATTTCCCTTCCATGGAAAGCAATCTTCCTTATCCCCATGTATAAAATTAATATTTGCTGCTTCCGTTGTCATTTATGTTTTATGTGAAATGAAGATGATTTTTTTCTATATTTTTTTTATTACAACAGAAGCTCATTATTCCATTTTTTTTTTTTTTAATCTTATTTCAGGCAGTTGTAGAAAATGCTAAACGAAGAAAAACTTCCAATAATGTGTTTTATTCCATCTCTATCCCATCAAGGTAAATTGAACAGCCAAGACACCTACAACAACTTCACCAACAACAACCCTGGGAACCCTCGGCTCCTGCCCCTGCCAAGTCTCACTGTGGTGTTGCCTCTTGCCCAAATCAAACAGCCAATGACCTTGGGGACCATCACCAAACGCACAGGGTAAGTGCCACAAACCTTCCTTAACCTCCTTATTTAGAATTCCTGTGGAAATAATGGGTGTTATGGCTCATACTTAGTTTTATTCCTTATTTTAATTCCAGTCTGTGTAATTTTGTTGCAACACAAGGGGGTGGGGGAAGAAGAGACAGGAAAACCTGCATCAGAGAAATAAATAAAACCTGGAAACAAATCTCTGTAAATTCAGGAATGTTCATTTGGGTGAGTCAGGAGAAGCTTTCACACCAGGAATTGGAATGAAACATAAGCAGAGCTGTATTCAATCAGAATGAAATATGGTTTGACTTTTTTTTAAATAGTTTGTTTATTTTGATTTCCAACTTTTTCAAGCAGAAGTGATTTTTGACCATCAGCACTGCAAAGACAGTAAGCCAGGTTGAGCAGAAAGGCAAAACTTAATCCTGCTGTTTTCTTGACCTTATTTTTCCTCTGTTCCACCGTTCTGTGCTGTGTAATTCACGTGTGGACTTCCAGAGCCAGCTGCACTTTGGTGCTTCTCACTGGGCCATGAGAAAGCACTTCAGAGTATTTGTCAGGAAAAGCTCCTCTGAAGAAACATGTAAAAACTGAGGAGATTTTGTGAGCTTCAGAAACTGGAACAGTTTCAACTTAATTGACACTGTTCAACACTTCATACTTTTGTTAAACTACAAATCATCTTTTCCTGCAATTAATACATAAAGCTTGATTATATTTTTTCTTGTCAATTTTTGATCGTTTGAATCCCCGAATAACTTCTAATTAAAAGTCTGATTAATGCATTAATTTACACCTGGAATTTACATTTTTAAGGAAATAAATCAGGGATGGTGTGTGGTTGGACAAAACAACTTAGAGTCCTCCTTCCTGACATTTTCCTGCTTTTTGGCAAATGCAGGAAGAGCCTTCCCTGCTTCAGTGCTTTCTTGCTCAGACCTTGCTCAGGAGGTGAATTTTACCTTGTGTTTCATGAACCAGGAATTATTTTCCAGGCGGGAGCTCACGGATATTCCTGCTCTCCCTGAGTAATTCCCATGTTCTGTGCTTGAGTGTGGAGGACATCCTGTACAATCTGCTGCTGTTTGGTGACAATCAGGAGCTGATGTGTGTGCACATTGTACCTGTGTGTCTGCATACATGTCTGTGCAACAATCCAGTCCTGCTCTCACCCATGGAAACAGGAATTTCATTGGGATCATTGAGCCAAATCATGAGCTGTGAACACCCAGTTGCTCCAAGCCCAGAGCCTGCCTGCAGATAAATCCCTGAACTTCACAGATGATCTAAATGGAACTTAGGAAAGAGTGAAGAAACAGTTTGAGGGTCGTGCTGGAGTTTAATTCCCTCCACACACACATTTCAGCTGCTTAGTTCTGCCTTTTTAAAATTTGTTTTCCTGCTTATAATTTCAACGCAGGTGAGGGAAAAAGGTTGTGCTCCTGATCAGGGGAATTTGGGAAGCACAGGCAGGTGTGGTGTGCAGGAGGACAGGGAGGGAGGTGGGATCAGCTTGGTGTGTGAGGAGGTGGGCAGGAAGCACAGTTCCTCAAAGGAGGGAAATCCCAAAAACCTGACTTGAAGAGTATGGCCAGTGAAGGACAGAAATGTAAATCTGGGCTCCTAGGACTGGAATAGACACTTAAAACCAGGTGAGGGAGGGCAGAGAAAGAAATTAAAATCCCAGCCAAGGGCTGCCAGGGAAGGTAGGTGTTAGGAACACTAGAGAGGAGAAGGATTGGAGAAAAAACACGTGGTTTACAATAGTAATTCTTGCAAAATTCATTACAAAGGCTGTTTCCTGTGATGCCAGCAAACCTTTCTAAAAACAATGCAAATGTAATAAGTCTGCATTATTTTATTGAATGTTTTATTCTTAAATACCTTAAACATATTCACAGTGTTCATATTCATAGTTTTGCTGTAAATTATAGTATTCACAAACTGTCTCTGGCCCGTTCTGTGTGATTTTAAAAGCTAATTAAATTTAAAATGCCTAGTGAGGCTTATGCAAGGGGGGGAAAACAACAGTCATGGGAAATACCCTGCTGTGTAAATAGAGTTTTCATGAATGAGGATCATAATTTTCAGCACAGCTCATGTAGCCCTGTAACACTGAGCCGAGAGCTTCCTTCATTTGTTCTGCATCCAAAATATTTGATGAAAGCACACCAAATTAACATGAAAAGCTGCATTTATAAAGCAGGGATTTAAGAGGAATGCCTCGGATCCAAAAAGCCTGGCATGCCTAAAATGACCAAATTGAGACAGCAGCCTTAACTTAAACCTCCAGGGGGCAAAGCGTGTGTTTAACATATTTAACATCTGCCCTCGTATTTCTGGAAACACATCGCACTGCGAGGCTGTGCAGTGTAATATTTCGACAGGACAGGGACCATCTGCCTCCCTGGGAGGAGAGGAGGAGGAATGTATTACTGCAAATGGCAAGAGACAGATGTATTTACACCTACGTGGGCAGCACCTCCGAGCACCGCTCCGAGGGAACAAGGCTCTTCCTTGGGAGCAGCTGCTTCACCTTGTGATTGTGCAGCGATCAGGGAGGGACATGAGCCCACAATCACTTGGCTTTTATGCTCCCTGTTCATCCTTCTTCTGTGGTTACTTTTAAAAATGATAAATTTCATCTGTTGCAGCACATCTCTGAAAGGAAAGCAAGACTAAAAGACCATGTGATTACAGGTCTGGGTTTGTCTGGTTTATTTGCTTTTAACATACAAAAAGATCCTTCACTACTAAACATCTTCGTGGAGCCTTGTAGGTTTTATTAACCAGAAAGTCAAGTCGGGTTCTGTTCTGCTGGTATCCAAGACAGCAAAATATTATGCAGGTACTGAAAGGACTGATCAGTGCTCTTAATATCATGTGTCTGGAGCAGAGCTGCAGAGCTTGTCGTGCTGCTTGACAGGTGGAATGGCAGTAAATTTTTTAAAAGTGTTCCCTGTGGCCCTGTGGGAATGAAAGACAGAGTCTGGAATTGTGTCATGACCGTGCTGTTCATCACAGATGCTTTTTTTTTTTTCCATGCAAACATGCAGATTTTGGAAGATGTTCTGATCAGTCACTGTTGTGAATACAATCCTCATTCTCAGCACGAGGTATCTCGGGGCATCACCTGCCCTTTCCTCCTTCCCTGCCCTCTGCTTCTTCCCTTGCTTTTCCAAGTCTCTCATTGTAATTTCCACACCTTCATCAAGCACTTAATTTTTGTCCCTACGTTTTGTCATCCCATTGACTGGCTTTCCTGCAGTTTGTGCTGTCAGCACATCCTGAGGAGCAGGGAGCCTTTCCCAAAGGGGCTCTAACACTAATGAGTAAGGAAGCATCTGATGTTTTAAAGATTAGGGGGATGCAAGACAGCACAAGAGCTGGGTTTAATATGCCTTTATATATCCATGCCTCAGTTTCCCTCTCAACATTTTAACAGTGATGCAGAATTCCTTGTCAGGGCTGGTGAATGGGTTAATTCATTGCTCACGTACAAAGAGCTTATAGATCTGAAAGGGGAAGGGCTGTATGATCCATCTCATTGTCTATAAAAGGCAGTGAATCAGAACATTCTAGAAAACAGCTTTGTGCTTTGCAGGAGCTTTATAAGTGTTCCTTGTGTTTGTGGAATGAGTTGTAGTTTGTTTCCAGTTGGTAAGAACGTGGGGACATGGATGAGCTGTAATAGGAAGGAGGGAAAGAAAAGATGCAATAATTGCCCCAAAAGCAAAACTCTTGTCCAAGTTGGCTCCTCTGACAGCAGCATTTGTTTTAAGTTCCTCAAGGGGCACAGTCATTATATTTGGATCATACTTCACTCTCCAATTCATCCTTGCTGGGCTGAACAGCAGGATGGAACCTGCATTAGTTGGGTCTTGTCAAAACAGAGACACCCAGAATCCTACAGGAAAGGGATAAACCTTGCTTTTCTCCAGCCAGGAGATTTAGACAGTGTGTTTTTAAACATGAAACTCTATCCTTTCTTCAGCTCATCCCTCATTCCACCCCCACTAAGGAATGGGGAAGTAGGTAAAGTGCCTGATGCAGTTTTATAATTTTAATATTCTGTGCACAGAAAATCACTGGTGTCTCTTTGTTTTATTTTATCTTTGAGAGTTAAATTTATCCCGGGTTCTGCTACTGAAGCAAACAAAAGTAAGGAGTGCAAAATCATGGTGTCATGATGCAATTAAGTAGGAAAAAGTAGCTGAAAAAGGCAAGAAAAAAAGTAAAGAATTCTGAAGTCAAACATTCTCTTTCTGGCAGATTTCTCAGACATGTTTTATGCCACCTTTATAATACATTTTGGTAATAAAGCAACTGCCGTAATGATTCATTAATAATAATAATAATAATAATTAATGCAGAATGCAGTTATTTGCACTAAAGTTTGGTCAGATGTCACTGTTTGTGAGAGGATTTCCACATGGCACCGTATCATGGTGAGGGACAGAATAAATGGGTATTGCACAGCTGATTAAAAGCTTAAACACCTTTATTAACCATTACAACACAAAATCAACAGTGTTTCAGTTTTCAGTTTGCTGGCACTCAGAATCCGATGGGAAATCGTGAAGATTCCGTCGGAATTTTGAGTCGTAAATCACATCCATTCCCAGATTTCCCTTTGGAATTTCTCCCCATGAGCACTGGGAGCCTCGGTGGGTTTTTGCTCCCTGACTGTCACCGAGTGCAGCCATCTGGTGCTGTCTCTTCAAGGTTGGGTTATCCTGTAATTTGTGGAGTCTCTCTCACTCTCAATTAGCATTCCATCCATATTATGTGAAGGAAATAGTGGCAAACAATTGCTTATAGAAGTATCATAGGGAAAAAAATGGTCATCCTTAAAGAAATCAGGTCTCGTGAACAGAAAGGAAATGCTAAGTTGTTTTTCTCACTCTTAAGGCTTTTTCCTAAGACTCTGCTGCAGTCTTTGGAAGTGTAATTGCATTTTCTTCCTGATACAAGGTTTTCTATCCAAACCCTTCAGTTGAAGCATGTGTCCACCTGGGTCAATTTGTAATTAAAATAAAGAGAATTTGTTCATTTGCAAGTATAATCAGGTCACTGTAGTATGTTGTGGAAAAAGAAAAAGCCTGTGTTATCTTCTGAAATGTTCTAATGGGCTCAGCTAAGTGTCATTTGCCTGATGTTTGCAGACAGAGCCACTGAGGCAGAGAAGGAAAAAAAAAAAGTTGTTGCCAGAATGTCCAGGATCATAATTTAGAAATTGGATTCTGAGCTCCCAGGAAGGTCTGACCACTCTCCAATGACTCTTCAGATTTACACAAGATACATTCTGTGTTTTAAATGCTGTTGGCTGTGGGTTATGCAGGAGATTTAGCTTTCAATGAAATATTTAAGCAGTGCAATAGTGCTGGGCACATCTTTTGGTGAGCCATTAGAAGAGCCTTTGACTCAGGGACTGGGTGTGTTCAATTTATAGGAGATCAGACAGTTCAGACAATTTAATTGGGTTTTATCACTATTCAGAGATAATATGTTATAGGTCTAGAGGAGTGGTTGGTTCTCCCAAATGAACTCTGTGCCCCAAAGTGTTAACTAAACATTTATTAAATACAGACACTTAAAGTGACTGTATTAAATACAGTCCCTTAAACAGAGCTCAAAAGATCTTCATTATGTTTTTTGGCCTATAGGACTAATTAAAATAGCTTTTTTTTCTGCAGTATTCTGTTCTGTATTGGATTTTTACATCTTTGCATGTTGAAGAGTATATGTTTTAGGTCTGTACCTTCACCTAAATGTTTTTTTGAGAGGATCCCTTCATTCATTGATGTTGTGCTCATGTCAGATTTAGTTCACTGAATCCTTTCTTATCAGGCTGGTATCCTTTTAATTGTGTAGGGCTATGGCTGAGTGCTTTATACATCCTTCTGTGCTGCACCTTTTCTGGGAGATCATTGCCTGGAAATACTTCACCTGTTTCAACTGGCCCAAATTTATAGCTGAGTCAGAGTATAAAGAGAAAAACGAGCCATTGGCACTTACAAAATCAATTATTCAGCAATTTTGTGGATGATGTTACATCCCAAATGAGACTCAAAGAAGCCTTGAGCATGTGAGTAGCTCTAAATTTGCCTCCTGTTCAGATTTTATGCAAATGTCAGGATGGCAATGGCTTTTTAAAGGGAGATACCCATTAAAAATGTCCTGGGATTAACGGGGGTGATACCACTTTAAAAAACATCCACTGTGCCAAATACTTGAACAAAACCTAAAATAAAATCATGGTGTAGGTAAATTGTTGGGTGGCCCAAAGCACTCAGCCCCATACCTGGTGATTTGGGCATCAAATACATTTGAACTAAGGGAGGTTTCCCTTTCCTGCATCCGTGCAAGCTTTTAAGTGGGGCAAGAAGATTTGCTGGGTCATTCAGCTGCTAAAGATTGGGGATTTAATGGGCTGTTTCTGCCCTGGCAAAAGGGCTGTGCTTGTACCTGTCATAGGCTGTGCTTGTACCTGTCACTGGTTTTACTCAGCACCTGCCTCCTCTCAGTAAATTTGTAAAACCGGACCTGGGATGGAAACCAGCCCCAGATTTGTTGGGTTTGGTGCTGATTTTTCTGTCAGTTTTGACTTTAATACCGGATTTGTGAGCAGGTTTGAGGGAGGAGCCCTGAGCTGTGCCCAGCCTGAGCTGGGACAGCAAGCCCAGCTTGCATGGATGCACTCCCTGTGTCCCCAGCAGCCCACCCTGGTTCCAGGAGAGGCCACAGCTCTTCAGGGCATCAGGAATGGTTCTGAAAACTATTTGGGTTACTCTGCATAAATCTTAATAGCATGATTTACAGTGTACTTGTTGGGAATTGAGTTTTCATCTAATTTCTGTGCATTTTTCCCCTTTCTGTGAAGACCTTACCTGTTTGGAGCAGGATGTTTTTCCATAAAAGCTCCCTGGTGAGTTCCCAGTTCCAACCCAGCATGCCTATAATCCATTTGCTGTCCTTGCTGAAAATAACTCTGTGCTTAGACTTTGAATTTGGCATTAATTTTTTTGTTGCCATTTGTTTACCTGCATGGCTGATCCATAGGTTTCCACCCACATAAGTTCACTTTTAAACTATGGATGTGTGTTCACCATCAAACATTGCAAAGAAATGCATTCACTTATTTATTTAATTTTTATTTTTTTTTTACCTTCGAGAGTGCATTTAATTTTTAAGTAGAAGAGAAGTTGAAAAAATAAATTATTTCTAAGTGGGCAGAAATGATTGCAATGTTTTTCCAAGCAAGCATCTTTTTTTTTTTTTTTTAAATTCTATATTGCTTCCTTTATTATTGGAGCACTAAGTTGCTTACAGACAGAAAACATCAATGATGACCTCTGGAAAACAAGGCAGTGAGTAGGCAGGAAAGTACTGCAGTGAGAGAGGTGAAACAGGTAAAATGAGCAGTGAAAAAAACCCAGACTGATTACAGTTGAGAAAAAAAATCATAGAATGGTTTGAGTTGGAAGGGACCTTCAAGATCATCTCATTGCACATCCCTGCTGTGAGAAACAGTTCAGTTAAAAATGGGATATGTGAAATAATTAGGGGGGTTCATTGGGATGGGAAAAATTGTAATATATTATAAGAATAGAGGCAGAAGAAAAAGCAGGTTTATCAGGTTTTTGGGTGTTGGAGGTTGGTGCAGTATTTGCCCAGTGCTACATCACCTCCAATCCCCAGTCTGGAATGGGATGGGGGTTTGGGCACAACTTTTGGGCAGCAAGAATGGAAGAAGTAGGAACATCTTAGAAAATTTAAAAACCTTTAGCTTGGAGTTCTTTGGGGTTTTTCTGTTTGTTTTTAATTTAGCTAAGGATACTTAGGGGCTATTTCTATCAGTATCTGTTCCAATATTTATATATTTATATATGGCTTTTGGTTTTGCTGCTACAAGTGGGTTCCACTTGTATCACCCCTCTTCTGTCTCTGCCAAAATATTCTCTCCAGCAGAAAGGACTTTGTTAGGACACAAACCTTAGGAAAGGCTGAGCACAGTGATGGGGGATGTGGGAGCTGTGCCAGAAGCAAAGGCACCAAACAGCCACTGAAGGAAGAACAGAGACTTTCCCTTTTCCCTGGAGAATTCCCAGTGACCAAAGATCCCCCTAAACCCCATTTCTACCTTGGAGTTTCTGCTGCACCTCAGAGTTTTGCCCTGAGAACTGCAAAGGCTCTGGAAGGGGAGTTTTGTCTGTCACCCCCTGCCCAAAGTGTTGTCAAGCAGAAACCAGTTTAGATTAAGGCAAGATTAAAAGGCCCAGATTAAAGAGGGGAATCTATGAACTGGGCTCCAAAATCATTGCCTGTCTTTCACAAGGCTCTTTTGTGGTTTGGTTAATGCCAGTGCTGGCTCAAAAATATGGTCCTTACTAGTCTGCAGAGAAATTAGGATAAAAAACACACTTTGGGGAGGGAAGAAATCATGTTGTTTCCATTAAGGTCTTAATGAGACCTAAAATTCTGTAAACAAAATGAATGGAGATTTGACAGCTGAGTGCCTGGTGAATAAAGGAGCCCACCATTGCTTTCTGTGCTTTTCCTTGCTTTATCCATGATGTGACAACTGGAAACATGTCTTTCTTTTCTTGTTTCGGGCACAAGGATAAATGACTTAAAATTTATGTACTTTGAGACAGATTTTTTTTTTTTTTTGTAATTTTATGTGTAATTGCAAATTTCATGCAGTGTTTTTCTCCTCATACTTTTGTAGTCGAGGTAAAACTTCTTTCAGGAATCATTTTGGTGGGTTTCCTCTGGAATTGTTTTTATGAATACAATGTATTTGAAACCTGTTTGTTGGGAATATAAAAGTGATTCTCAATCTTTGCAGACTCCTACTATTTGATTAATAATATTTGAATTTTTTAGTCAGTTCCTTTATATCATATATATGCAATTTATTGTTTAAGAGTCATGTTACTCGTTTGCCTATGAACTTAAAGATGCATTTAAGAGCCAGAAGAATTTTATGAGCTCTTTGAGGGACACTCATTGTGAACTCCACAGCCTCTGGTTTTCAGAGTTGCCCATGATTTTCAAAATATTTAGATA